>CM056726.1:31130000-31670000 GCA_029844215.1 Przewalskia tangutica | reverse complement strand
TGAAAAAGGCAAGAAAATTGAGTCCAGGTCAGGCCACTGTTTCTAGGTCGGATCAGGTTTCGGGTCGGGTCATCTCGGGTTTGTTAAATTTCCAGAATTTGATATTATTTATTGTTGGTTATTTGAAAAATGCAAGAAAATTTATTCCGAGTCGAATTACTGTTCCGGGTCACTCACCTGAGCCAAAAAAAATCCAGAATTTTGATTTTGATATTTTAGTTGTTGGTTATCTGAAAATTCGGAAAAAAACTGATTTCAGGTCGGGCATTGTTCCGGGTCGGGTCGACCCAAAATCCGGGTCACCGACTCGGGTCTTAAAAAATTCCATAATTTGGATTTTGATATTTTTTGGCTATCGAAAAAAAAACGACTCGTGTCAGTCCGTGTCGGGTTTGATCGCGGGTCGTGTTCGTTCCGGTTCGGGTCGGATGTTTAATCGTAGACTGTTGATTTTTTTTTTTGGTATTTGGATATCTGTTATGCCGCTTCTTTGTTTATTTTACTGATTTGAACAAATACTACACTTAGGCTAATGAAATTGAATTTGGGGTCGTGTTCCTTCAGTTTTGGCTTGTGGTATAATCTATGATAAGAATATGATTCTACACTTAGGCCAACGAAATTGAATTTGAGGTTGTGTCCCTTCAGAAATTGATCCTCAGTTTTGGTTCGGGTTTTTGTATAATCTACTGATTCGAACATGATACTACACTTAGACCGATTTGAGGTCATATCATTTTAAAGGATGTCCCTCGGTCTGCTCTCCTCCGGAATTGGGCTAGGATGAAACTTAAATCCTTTTTACTTCACTCGAGAGACCAACATGTTCGGAAGGCAAGACGACTAAAATGACCAACGAGTCATATGTTTGCAGCCACGACGTGATTGGAATGATCTTTTCAAAATTTAAATCTGAGCCCTCTGTAACCAAAACATTCCGAAGAAATGTATTTAATTGTTCTAACCGTTTGTTCTTGACAACTTTGCAAAGAATACTTATGAGAGTAAAAGAAGACGAGATGACCTTCGGGGATGATTTATTATTGTTATCTTTATTTTCTTTAATTAGTTTTATTTTATTTTGTATTATAATTTAATTTATTGTACTTGTATAATTATTGAACTGTTTAGAATAGGTAGACCTAGAATCAATAATTTTGAAAAGGTAGACTTAAAATCAGAAACCGCTAGCTTATTTATTTAGGACTGTCACCCATATTTCCAAAATGTTTGTTTTATTTACATTTTTAGGCCTGTCGCCCACATTTTCAAAACCGTTAGTTTATTTAGGTTCGTTCATGAATGTCCAAACTTTTCAAAACAAATTGGTTACCTTTTGTTTGCATTATTAAACCCCGCCAAATAAATTGTTCGATTTTCATCCGATTTACAATAATAGTGGCATAAATCATTCCCTTTATATTACAAACAATTTGTCTTTTCTTCTAATTATCAAAAACACCAAAAATTGCATCCTTTATAAATAATGTCAGACAAATATATATATTTAGTAAAAACACATTTTTATAGAATGTCACATAAATGTATACCTTTTATCAAAAAAATCAACTACACATTATATTTTATAAACCATGTTATGAAAATACATGCCTTTTCCAAAACAAAAAAAACATCAGTTGTACGTGTATTTTTAAATCATGTGTAAAAATATACTTTGTCATAAAAATAACTGTGTTATATTCTACCAAACCCAATTTTCATATCACATTTTATCACACTTTATCAAAATAAATATATATCATTTTACACGTATCTTATAAATAAAATTACTTTTGTATATATTTTCCAACGTATCTTTTTTTTGCAACATTCTCTTTCTTAAACTGTATATTTTCAAAATACATGCTTTCTAAAGCGTGATAAATAAGCCTAAGTTTGACTGGATAACCGCATATTAGCGGATCTTAAAGGATGGCTAACACATTCCCTTTAGGATAATAGAAAACCCTTATCCAGAATCTCAAAATTCCGCACACCAATTATATGGAGATCATTTGCAGTATTTAACTGCAATAATTTAGGTGTCCTAATTCACCTTAGAATAATTAGGTGACGACTCCTTAAAAAGATGATTTAATTTAGGAATCACCGGCATACGTCAAGACCGCACAACAAAAGATACCCCACCCTCGCGGGACGGAGCAGTCGGAAAAAGTGGGCGCGATAAGAAGCACCCTGACCCTTAAACATACCTCTTAATCCTTTCATTTTAATTATGCTAATAAATAATTAAAGATAATAAAACTAAGTGTGATAATTAAAACAAAGTAACAATAATAATTTAAAGAAGAACGAAGGTACCAAACGCCGACGTAACATCGACTTGTAATCGAGGTTGAAAATTGAAACTTTGCTTGATAGATGATCCTTAAGCTAGTTGCCAACTTCACTCCCAATTATTGAACTTTGATATAGTTATAAAAATGAATAAATAAAATTCAATATTTAGTAGACAATGTAGACTTGTAGAGAGATAGATTTAGAGATTAGAGAGATTGTAGGAAGATTTGTGAGAAAGATGAAGAGAAAATGAGGTATTTAAAGTTGGAAAATTGGGTTAAATTATAAATATATTAACTTAGGGGTTAAAAATAAATATTAAGGGGGTAGGGGGTTGGAGGAGGCCAAAAATGGTCGTTGCATAACGGCCAAAATATAAAATGGTCGTTGTGCAATGACTATTTTTTGCAAAGGGGGAAATCGGGCGGGACCGGGGCGGGTCGGCATGATCGGGAGTGGGGCGGGACGAGCCCAGGTCCCATCCTGGGTTAGAGTCCCGTTCCAATTCTTTTTTAGCGGGGGAGGGGTCGGGGAGGGGTTGAGGTGGGACCGGACTGACCGGCCCACTGGCCACCCTTACCTTGAAGTAAGAAAATGCTATGACATTGTCCAAGTGGGATCTGTTAATGTTAGGTTCTGTGTCATGACATTTTCCCTAACATATCATTTTTCGTACTAAGTCCAAAACAGAAAATGTCGGAACAAATGTCTTGACATTCTGGCCGACATTCTGGTAACAGTTTTGCCTATCTTCACGGGCAGTTTTTTCAGGAAACTGTGATTTTTTTTAAACGTGGCAAATTGACTTAGCAAGGAGTCTTCAAGCAGATCAGGATAGATAAAGACCAAGTTCAAGAAGTTGCATAACTTGAGGAGCAAGACGTGGAAGAAACAGTCCACGTTGTTGGAGATTTTTCAGCCTCAAGCTACTGCTCACCTGCTCCACATTCTGCTCAACCTACACAACTGATCGAGGAGTATTTTAAGGGAACTCTCTACTATAAATAGAGAGGTCACTTCAAGGATTCGATATCCAGAAAATTAGAAGAGAAAAGATCGAGAGAGCTCTCCAGATTTTAAGATCGAAAACTGGATCAAAAAGTGTTGCCTGTATTTGTGACGACATTATGTACGACATTACAAGTGCTGCCTAGATTCTAGATTTGTTCTTTCATTGAAGCAATTGTAATGAGGTGTTGATCACTTCTATTTTAGATAGATTTTTCAGGCATAAGTCATCTAAGACTTAACCTTTTTATTCCTTTTGTATCTTCTTGTAACATTGTAAAGAAGGAATATTTCAATTGTATATAAATATATACAATATCTTTGGTCATTGACCATCATGGGTTATATTAATATATAACCTATAAAAATTAAATATTTGTGTTCTTTATTTTATTCCGCTGCATTTTTAACTCTTACAAAGGTTTTTTTTTAAGTTTTATCTTAGTGTCGCCACTTGTGTCGATTTATATATTTCTTGACATTCGACATCGTTTCAAAGATCTTGTTTGTAATCGCTTGTCGCTTTGATTTTAATTAATCCATAGTATATCCACGGGACCCAACAAGTGGTATCAGAGCCGACACTTAACATAATAAGTGCTAAGGTCTTTTACTTTAACTATGGATCCGGCTAATTCAAATATTGGTACACTTTTTATTTTAGATGGATAAAATTATCCATATAAAAATTCGCCTACGTTCTCATATCAAATCCATTGATGTGAGAGCATGGAGATCTATTATAAATGGATATAATGTTCCTATGCTCCCACCGTACGAGGAAGGCGACATATTACCTAAGCCTGAGGCCGAATGAAGTGTGGAAGAAATCAATAGTGCATGCTTTAATGAAAAGGCTCTTAATGCTATTTTTGGATGGGTAGATCTTTATATATTCAAACTCATTCAAAATTGTTCAACTGCCAAGGATGCTTGAGATACCCTACAAACTCATTGTGAAGGTAGCTCAAGTGTTCGTAGAACAAAGCTCCGCATGCTCATGAGTAAATACGAACGTTTAAGGATGGAAGAGTCGGAGGATATCAAAACTTATTTTGAAAAGTTGATTGACATTTCTAACGAATGTCAAGTGCTTGGGTCTCCATTGACCAACAATCAACTTGTGAAAAAGGCACACCGCTCTCTTCCAGAAAAGTTCAATATTAAGATATGTGCGATTGAAGAAGCCCACAACCTTGCTACAATGGAACTCCATACGCTAATGAGCATTCTCACAACATATGAGCTGAATATGGAAAACCAAAGGGCATTGTATAGAGGCAAATATGTTGCACTTCAAGCAAAATCCTTAGAGATGCAAGTCAATGAAGAGGACAAAAATCTTGAAGAGATTGGGGATGGTGCTAACGTTTCCCTTCTCACTCAAAAATTCAATACGATGTTAAGAAAGATCAACGGTGACAATAATAAATCTAAAACCAAAGAGCACCAAAATAAAGGCTTCAATCCACGATTCACTAAAACCCTTCCTACAACACAGAAAGGAAACCAACTTAGGAGAACCAGCTCAGACCGAACCAGGTTTGATCCCAAGCAGTTTGAAAGTGTACAATATCATGCGTGCTCGGGATGGGGCCATTATGCCAACGAGTGTGCAAACACATTAAGAAAATCTGGGAAAAGTCTATGGATTTCTCTAAGTGATGATGAAGGTGAAGAGGAAGAGGATCCAGAAATGGAGTCACGCTACGCCGCCTGTTTTGAACGATCATCGTCGATGATGAAAATATCATCGTGTGTTGTCCCGAATGTCATAACATTTTCGGCAACATCAGCGATGACATCTGCAGACCCAGTAACATCCGACAGGTATGAATTTTTTAACTATCCCGATGTCAATTGCTTTAGTGGTTTTATTTCTAATTGTGAATCTGACCCTGAGACTCAAGTCAACTCGAAGGACGACATGATTAAAGAATTGCAAGGACTTAATTGTTGAATCCAAACAACTTGACTCAAAGGTAAAAAGTTTAACTCTTGAGAATGCAGGTTTGAAAGACATAATAACCCGACTAGAGGTTACCCTTACCAAGAAGGATCTTGAACTTGGTAAGGTCGGTTAAGTCAGATCTGGCAAGCTACCTTCCGAAAGCTGAACACAGGTACTTCCAAACTAGATGAAATCCTAAGTGTTAGTCAACCACAACATGCAGGTTTGGGCTACAAGAACTCCCTCAATGCGATATGCTCCAACTTGTTTGACAAAAATGAGACAATGGGCTTCATAAGAGAAAGGAATTACGTGTGTCATCACTGTAAAAAGGCTGACCATTTAAAACCTTACTGCTTTAAATTGCACAAGTCCAGGAGCAGAATGTCGTCAAGAATGTTGTCCAACATTCCAGACAGCACTCGTTGCGACATTCCAGAAACCAGAAACCGTAAAAAGATAAAGAATGTTTGGAGGCCCAGAATGAATATGCGATGTAATGTTGCTTTAACTGCTTTAAGGACTAACATTTCAGGTTCGTGGTACTTCGACAGTGGATGTTCTCGACATATGACGGGGACAAAAGAGTGTCTAAAAGACTACGAGGCGCTAAATGGAGGTAATGTTACTTATAGAGGAAGTGGCAAAAGAAAAATCATAGGCAGAGGAACCTTGAATGTTTCAGGAATTTTGGCCTTGCAGAATGTCTTGCACGTCGATGGGTTAATGGCTAACCTCGTGAGCATAAGTCAATTGTGTGATGACAATCTAGAGGTGAAATTCAACAAGTATGCTTGTACAGTTACAAATGAATCTAACCAATGTGTAATGTCAGGTACAAGAACAGGCGATAATTTCTATCTTATGGCATAAAAAATTAGGGCATGTTAACTACCGTAACCTTGAAAGATTAATTTCTTATGAGGTTATACGAGGCATCCCTAAAATCAGTCCTAAAGATAAATTAATGGTTTGCGAAGACTATCTCAAAGGTAAGCAGACCCGTGTCTCTCATAATGTTGTCCAAAATGACGGACATCATTCAGGTACGTCTCACTGTTTTCAACTTTTACATATGGATCTAATGGGTCCAATTGAGGTAGACAGCCTAGGAGGTATGCGGTATTCATATGTGATTGTGGATGACTTTTTCAGGTATTCTTGGATATTCTTTTTAAAGGAAAAGTCACAAACGTTTGGCATGTTCAAAATATTACACTCTAGAATAAGAAATCTATATCATTCCTCTATTTTTCGGATTAGATCCGACCATGGAAAAGAGTTTGAGAATAGTCAGTTTTCTATATATGAGTTTTCTACTCCCATAACCCCACAGCAAAATGGTGTAGCAGAGAGGAAAAATAGGACTTTACAAGAGATGGCTAGAGTAATGGTTAGTTCTAAGAATTTGTCTAAACGTTTTTGGGCAGAAGCTCTAAATACTGCAAGTCACATTTCCAATAGAGTCTATCTTAGGCCAGGAACTAAAATGACACCCTATGAGATTCTTAATGGAAAGAAATCGACTGTGCGCTATTTTCATGTTTTTGGGTGTGTGCTACATCTTGAATGATAGAGAACGCCTAGCTAAGTTTGACTCTAAACGTGATAAGGAAATTTTTGTAGGCTATTCTCAAAATAGTCATGCTTACCGAGTGTATAATCTTCGAACCAAAACCATACAAGAGTCGGTTAACATTATTTTTGATGATTATGCTGATCTTACAGGAAACAATTATGATAATAATGTTATAACTACTGTGGAAGAAGCACAGGATGCAGGAAATTCAGATGTTACTCCAAATGTCACGACATCTGCAGCAACACCTGAAGCAGAACCAGTGAACACTGATGTTTCAGATGAGGAAACAGAGGCTGAAATTCACGACCCAGTACATCGGGATCCCTCATCCAGGATTAGGAAGAACCATCCCACTGGCCAAGTAATAGAAGAAGTGCATGAAGGAATGAGAACGAGAAGGAAAGAACCACTGAATTACTGAGACATGGTGAGATATGTGTGTATGTCTACCATATATCCTAAGGTAAGTCTTTCTTGTTATATATCTACTTTGGAACCTAAGAATGTCAATGAAGCACTAAAGGATAGTTGGTGGATACAAGCTATGCAAGCAGAATTAGAACAGTTCACTAGAAATGAAGTTTGAGATTTAGTTCATCGCCCCAACAACACTAATGTTATTGGAACTAAATGGATCTTCAAAAACAAATCAGATGAATCTGGAACTGTTGTGAGAAATAAGGCTAGACTAGTTGCTCAAGGATACTCTCAAGTAGAAGGGATTGACTATGAGGAAACATTCGCCCCAGTTGCTAGAATTGAGTCAATTAGATTGTTGCTTGCCATAGCTTGCTGTTTAAAGCTCACTCTCCATCAAATGGACGTAAAAGGTGCTTTCTTGAATGGATATATTAATAAGGAAGTGTACGTTGAACAACCTAAAGGATTCGAAGATCCCCACCATCCACAATTTGTATACAAGCTGAAAAAGGCCTTGTATGGATTAAAACAAGCTCCACGTGCATGGTATGGTCGTTTAACTCAATTTCATCTTGAATTTGGCTTCAAACGTGGTGTAGCTGATTGTACATTGTTTATTAAACACCATGGAGTAGATATGATCATTTCTCAAATCTATGTAGATGACATAGTTTTTTGTTCGACCTCACAGTCCCACCTTAAGACTTTTGTCGAAGTTATGTCCTCAACATTTGAGATGAGCATGATAGGGGAACCTTTTTCTTAGAATTGCAGATAAAGCAAAATGAGGATGGAATCTTCATCTCCCAAAGCAAGTATGCCAAAAATTTGGTCAAGAAGTTTGGATTGGAGAATGCTAAACATATGAAGACTCCAATGGGATCAACTCAGACTATATGCAAAGATGATGTTAGGAAAAATGTCGACCCAACTTTGTATCGTTCTATGATAGGTAGTCTCTTGTATCTCACCGCGAGTCGTCCTGATCTAATGTTTAGTGTGTGTGTGTGCTCGATTCCAAGCCTGTCCCAAAATCTCCCACTTAAATATCGTTAAACGTGTCATCAGATACGTCGACGGCACATGTGAGTTGGGAATTTGGTATTCCAAAGACACTAATCCTAATCTAATAGGAAATAGTGACTAATCAATGGTGATGTGGAGATGAAAGAGTACTAGTGGAGGATGTTTTTACCTTGACAATAATTTGGTTTCTTGGTATAGTCGCAAACAAAACTGTGTCTCACTCTCAACTTCTGAATATGTAGCAGCTGGGAGTTGTTGTTCTCAATTAATATGGTTAAGACACATGTTAACGACTATGGTTTTCCAAAAATATTTTGGTTTTGTATTGTGATAACACGAGTGCAATTAATATTTCAAAAAATTCAGTTCAGCACTCTCGTACAAAACATATAGATATTAGACATCATTTTCTAAGAGATTTGGTTGAAAACATCTAGTGCGAATTAATTATATTGACACACTTCATCAACTAGTTGATATCTTTACAAAGCTTCACATCATGAGAGATTTTCCAATTTGAAAAGCTCTCTTGGTCTCTGTTCTGTCTAAATTCGGCACTGTTGGGCGAATGTCATCTGAAATGTCACTAACGTTTCTGGTGACATTTTATCCTTGTAATATCAGAATCTGATTTTTAGTATTTCGTAATGGCTGATTTGTGTTTACACAGGCATCTTTTTAAGTAAGAACAGGGTTTTTATGTGATATCGTTCTCTACGATGATATTATCATAAAAAGAGAGTATCAAAAATAAGGCAAATCCTTTGTTCAAGTCTCGGCAACTGGAAAAAAAACTTTGGGCAAAGCCCGTGAGAGTTGATACAGTTCCTATTCTATAGGAGTATCAAAATGCTTAATCAAAAGATATTATGAGAATACTAAATAAGTATTTTTGTATTTTTGGCACGAAAATTATTTTGTATGTATTTTTGTGATTAGATTTAGGACTCAATGGAAAAATGTTACATTGGTCTGAAGATTAAACTCACAAAATTATGTACAAAAACGTGTCTTGATTTGTTGTCGATAGAAATGTGTTCTTAAGAAATAATGATACCTGTGTTGTCCAAAATGTTGCCAACATTACTGATGACATTCTCAGATTATGATATTTTTGGGATGCGATGTGTAACTGACTTTTGAAAATTCAGTTATTTTTTCCCTGTAAATGTGCCGCTGTTTTCTTTAAAAAAATGCTTTTATAAGTGTAAAATCATGATGTTTATCATTTTATTTCTAAAATTTAGGAACAAGTATTGGAATAGAATTCAAATTCCTAAATTCAAGGAACAAAAATATTTTGTCAAGTGTATAAATGTATCTTCATTTGTTATCTAGTCCATGTTTTTTCCCGTCCAAAAACAAAAACAAAACAAAAATTAGGGAGAAACCATCATTTCGGTTTGTATAAGAAAACTGATAGAATCAATTGATAAGTCTCAAAGCACCCAATACACTCCACTTTTCCATATTCTAAAAAACACTAACTTAAATCCTCCTTCATCTTCTTCACCATTTTCACCCATGGATATATCACCTATGTCAAACCAAATGTCACCAAACATTTCTGAAAGCACTCCCATGAGCACAAGCCCTCCTATCTGCAAATACATTGTGTTGAGTGAATTTCAAGAACCACTCGAAACTGCATACCCAGGAGACCCCAACAACCCAATTGATCTGGAAAATACTCCAGATGTCACTGTATTACCAAAAAGAGAAGGCACATCGAAATTCTCAACAAGAAGGTTCACTCGACAATTTGATAGAGATTTCAGAAGTGCTGAATCAGCTACAAAACGACCAAAGGTCGATACCACTACATCTGTCGTATCAAGCAATGAATATAATGAGTGGAGTAAGTCAGACCTCAATCTGTCCACTGACAATGATGTCTAGAGGACTCTATCAGTCGAACTACCTATAGAAACCCCAGCATCACTGTCACACTCAAACCTATTTGTTCCCAATGTTGTGGATTCAAGTGTCGAGGAGGAAATCCCAGATGACACGCCTTTAAGGAAGTTTTACCCCAGAAACTTGCAAAAAGCAGTGATTGACGAGTCATCAGAAGGTACCCCAGATGTTGCGGAAAATGTCACAACATCTCTGTCAACATCCCAACATGCAACAAATGAATCAAGTTCTCCAACCTCCTCAAGCAAATCTGAATCAGAGAATGAGGTAAACCCTTACTCAGACAAATTTCTAACAAAAGAAAAATCTACACATTAGTCGTGGTACAAGAATAGAACAATAAGAACTGAAAAAGTAATGGACATTGCATCTTGTAGTGAATATGGCCTAATGGATTTCTTCACCGAAAGAAATCTACTAGCCTTTGTGAATAATAAATGTCCATATTCTGAAGATACTGTGAGGTTGTTCTATGCAAACCTAGAGACTAAAATGGAGAAAAACAAGTCGAAGAAATTTGGCAAAATTTATCTCTATAACAAGTTTTACAACTTCACACCTGCCACAATAAACCAATGTATGGGTCTGAGTGATGGATTAAAGGAGAAAGAAGATAGGGATGGTATAAATCAGGGATGAAGTGATATGCTATATCACTGGAGGTGTGTTGACAAAATGGGTTTCAAGGTGTCCAGCGTCAAAGCTTACCGCATTGTTTGCTATCTTACACAAAATTGCTATATATAATTGGCTTCCTTCAATGAATGAGTCAATTGTAACCATAGAGCAAGCAATTCTTCTCTTTAAGTTAGGTAAGGGTCTTCGAGTCAATCTAGGAAAGACAATATTCCAACAGATTGTAAATTTAGCTGAAAAAGACTCAAACCAAACCTTACTTTTTCCCTCCCTGATCTTTAAAGTGCTTACATCTCAAGGATTCAAACCACCAAAGAAATATATGATTAGAAAAGAACCTGAGGTATACATTGTGAATAAAACAGTACTGAAAAGCACGATCAGAATAATTGACCTCCCTTGGAAACTGGTAAGAAGTAGCAGAGAAAATGTTGACAAAAATGTTGGGAACATTTTTTACAACACTAATTCAGGACAGTCTCCGATGACAGTTGATTGGATTGTGAGACAAATTGCAAAAATCAATGAACAGTTGTTTGAAATGGATAATGTGAGGCTGGCTCTGATTCAAGCCAGATATCATTTTATGTCATTGCTTTCTTCCCAAAAAGGAGGAGATAATTCTGAGATACAGGGAGAGACAGATGCTGCCAAGTAGGGGGAGACAGGAGAAAGAGGAAGCTAAGACAAGCAAAGTTGCAACTGCTCGTAGCCCTGGTACTGGTTCAGGGGGAGATAAGCAGTAAGGTGTGTCGACTCAAGTAGAAAAAGGCTGGAATCTACTACTTGATCAACCTCCAGAGAGACTGTTGTGATGATGTATTACTGAGCTGCTGCTGAGATGATGTTAGATGTTGTTGGATGAAGTTTTTTTTTTATTATGTGCTAAAGCCGAATTGGAGATGTTGCTGGATGAAGTTTGTTTTAAATTGTTTAGCTTTGGAGATTTAAAGACAATGGTTGATTATATTATGGGTTGTAAAAATGGTTTAACAATCTTAGTGTAATGCCATGGATGTTTATCTTTTTCTGATAGTTGTTTCTAATCCTATATATGTATATATATATATATATATATATATGTGTGTGTGTGTGTTTTGCTTTTATATACTATCACAGGTTGAGTGAGAGCAGTGTGTGAATATTGTTGCTGCTATAGATCACGCATACTCTGTCAATTAGGTTTTGTGAAGAAAGGCAAAAAGGGGGAGAATGTTAATGTTAGGTTCTGTGTCATGACATTTTCCTTAACATATCATTTTTCGTACTAAGTCCAAAACAGAAAATGTCGGAACAAATGTCTTGACATTCTGACCGACATTCTGGTAATAGTTTTGCCTATTTTCACGGGCAGTTTTTTCAGGAAACTGTGATCTTTTTTAAACGTGGCAAATTGACTTAGCAAGGAGTCTTCAAGCAGATCAGGATCGATGAAGACCAAGTCCAAGAAGTTGCATAACTTGAGGAGCAAGACGTGGAAGAAACAGTCCACGTTGTTGGAGATTTTTCAGCCTCAAGCTACTGCTCACGTGCTCCACATTCTTCTCAACCTACACAACTGATCGAGGAGTCTTTTAAGGGAACTCTCTACTATAAATAGAGAGGTCACTTCAAGGATTCGATATCCAGAAAATTAGAAGAGAAAAGATCGAGAGAGCTCTCCAGATTTTAAGATCGAAAACTGGATCAACAAGTGTTGTCTGTATTTGTGACGACATTACAAGTGCTGCCTAGATTCTAGATTTGTTCTTTCATTGAAACAATTGTAATGTGGTGTTGATCACTTCTATTTTAGATAGATTTTTCAGGCATACGTCATCTGCGACTTAACCTTTTTATTCCTTTTGTATCTTCTTGTAACATTGTAAAGAAGAAATATTTCAATTTTATATAAATATATACAATACCTTTGGTCATTGACCATCATGGGTTATATTAATATATAACCTATGAAAATTAAACTTTTGTCTTCTTTATTTTATTCCGTTGCATTTTAAACTCTTACAAAGGTTTTTCTTAAGTTTTATCTTGAGTGCCGCTAACTCGCATTTGACATTTTCTTGACATTCGACATCGCTCAACATCTTGTTCATGATTTTCTTTGCTGTTTGATTTTAATTAATTCATAGTATAATCCACGAGACCCAACAGGATCAATGAACAAGACTTTGAGGTCAAGTTGGAATCTACATATATATATATTTGTCTTCTTTCTTCTTGAACATTTCTATTGACCTAGTCCTCTGACCATGATTTGCTAAAAAATAATATTTGGGGGTATGCCTTGGCCTACGTGATCTGGCACTACACACCTCTTTTGTTTTTTTCTTTCCTTTTCTTTTTTCCGTCGTATTACGTTTTTGGCTAAATAATGAAATCAGTGGAATTAATGTGATCATAATGAAGAAAAGAAGACTTTAGTGACTCGAGTGGATCCAAAATATGATGCAAATACTTCATGTTTTTGTTGACAACCCAACAGCTACTCGTAAATAAATTGGGATCACATGTAGATGTAATCCAATTCAATTTTATTTGATTTTATTTTGAGATTATATTAATTTTGGGATAAGATGGGCACTTATAGTAAATTGCCAAAATACTCGTCTAAAAAAATAATTTTCAAAATACTCTTCTTTTAAAATTAATTCTCATTATACTATTATATTGCCGATTGCCACGTGGATTTACTATCAAAATTAACTCCGATGATTTTTGTTTTAGTATCAACTGTGACGTTTCTTTATTTTCTTCTGGTATATTAGATATTCAAAATGAAGATTCAGTTTAAAGAACGTTTTACGAAGGCTGGCCCAGAACCACAAAAGGAAAAGTTGAAGCAGGAAAGATAGTCTCTAAGGGTAACGTAATTGAGTGAAACTCATTTGTATCACAAGAAAATAATTCCAAGATTGACTTTAAGTAGGCAGAGCATAATTCACTTTCAACTATGAGTACACCTTTTGGCAACAATAGTGGATGATTAGGGTCTCAGGCTCAGAATGGGAACAGGGAACCACGGTACAACCAACCGAGAAAGCTTTTGAAAGAATGTAAAAAATAATCCCTTAAGAATGAATCTTGGGCCTAACTCAACCCCAAAAGCTAGCTTATAGGGTGAGGATTGTCCAAGTTCATATAACATCTCATTCCATTACTGATGTGGGACTCTTAACACTCTCCCGCACGTCCAGACCCCGTTAACTGAGCGTGAATAATATAATTTGGGTCCAACATCAGTGAACAAAGAATTGGAATGAGTTTGGCTCTGATACCATGAAAGAATGTAAGAAATAATCCCTTAAGAATGAATCTTGGGCCTAACTCAACCCCAAAAGTTAGGCAGAAGTGATGTCCAAGACATATAAGAAGTTCCACGTTCATTCCATTACCGATGCGACTTTAATGACTTTGCCTCCATGGCATGAAGGGCAAGATTAGACAGAAAACACCTCACCTCACTAGTAAATTCTGGAATTAATTTTGGGAATTAATTTTGAATTTTGGAAATTAATTTTGATAGTAAATCAACGTGGCAATATAATAGTAAAATTAGTTTTGAAAGAAGAATATTTTGAAAATTATTTTTTAGACAAGAGTATTTTGGAAATTTGCTCCACTTATGGCTCTCTAAGTTCTCAACTTTTTATTTAATGAATCGATGAAGTCAACTTTGGTACATTTAGGGCAAGTTTGTAAAGTCACCCTATAATTGAATTTGGGTGTATACATAGTTTTGATATGTTTGTCTGATTAAGTAATTACTTGATCAACATGTAATTGAGTGTAATTACATTCTGCAATTCTCAAGGGGGGGGTTGAGGATTGCTGGCAATTACATAGTGTAATTACAAGTTATTTTTTAATATATTTTTCTTTTAAACTTTTTTTGTTTCTATTCTTTTTTCTTTTTAATTTATTTTTTATTTTAACTAATTAAATTACTATTTTAAAATAATAATATTTTTACATTTTTATTTATTTAATATTTCTCATTTCTTAACCTTTACTTCACGTGCTTCTACTTAATTTCTCATATTTTACTTCTTTCTTGTTATTTTTTTATTTTACATGCTATGTTATCTTTCTTATTGGTTTTTTAATTTATTTTTTCATTTCAATTAGCTATGTTATTATTCTATTTTTTATAAGAATAAATTATACCTTTAGAACGAATAACTCATCCACAAACTTGACTTATAATAAGTGATATCATTAAATATGAATGAATTTCGTTATTGGATGGTGTTATATGCAAGCTTAGCTTATATTGAGTGATGTTAGAATTGCTAGATTATTTTTTAATATTTAAATAATATTTTAAAATTATGGTTGTAAATATATATTTTGTTAAACATATTGTCCATGATGTCATTGCAAATGTGATTAGTTAGAAGTTCTTATTAATTGGTTCAGTTAAAGTATTATTTATTTTGTACATATCCATATTTTCTACAATAGTAGTTACAAATTTATAATTATTTAGTTCTATATTTTTGAAATAATACGTATTTTGAGTTATAGATAAATTAAGTAATATTACTGATGTAAATATATATTTGTCAAATATTGACATTTAGTTGTTGACAATTAAATTTTATTTTTTTAAATTTCAGTTTATTAACTGTATAATTACACTTGTGCAACCAAACGGTATGCTTGTAATTACAATGTAATTACGTTATGACAAACAAACAGATCGTTGTAATTATTTTACTGTGTAATTACTAAGTTGTGTAATTACTACCCTAATAATTACACTAACTTCAATTACCAAGTGACTTTCCAAACAGACCCTTAAGTTAACTGACGTGTTTGTTTGTGCTAGGAAAAATTTAATCCCTCCGTTCATCTTTACTTGTCCAATTTTGATTTTGCACGCCCCTTAAGAACTAATATATAAAGTATTTATTTTACCATAATGTTTATATTAATTGATAGACTTGAAAAAAAAATGAGTAATTAATGTTAAGGAAAAATAAGAAAAAAAGTTTGTCTTTCTCGGATATGTTAAAACGGACAAGTAAAAATGAAAATTTATTTGTAGTATAGTAAATAAATAAAAGTGAACGGAGAAATTACTTAAAATTGGCAACAGAAGCATTTATTTTTCTTGTTTACAATCCCAATGAAGATCGCATGTATATACTACTGTGATTGAATCTTCTTGTTTAAGACCACTTGTTTGGATAAAAATTAAGAAATTGACTATATATATATATATATTACATTTCTGCAATAGGTAGTCTAAATTCTTTTGGGCCATTTACGCAGTGCATCCATTAAAAAAATTATTACACTCTATACTTATTTAGGAAAATGTATTTAAAATATCCAATAGAAATGTGTTGTATAGCTTCGGATATACAATTCACTTGGTGTATACAATATTGTGATTTAATTACTCTTATTGATGTACCATTAAGGTATACAAATTGTAAATTGTATACTTCCAGGGACACAACATACTTAACCATAGTGGGGTAATTTATTAAGGGTGGATTTTGTTAATGGGACAGGCCAGTAAATAGTTTATTCCACCCAGTTCCGGGGTAATAATTAAAAAAATCTCTTCTTCTTTTTGATTTTTCACTCAGTGTTCCGTATTCATTTTGTTGTATAATAGGGTAATGAAATTAATAATAGGTTAGATACATCAAAAAATGATATTATCTTTAAATGTATTAATTTTTCCCTCAGGTGTAAAAGATTTACTGAGGAATTAACCTTCCAGAATACAAAACCTATATTCTCATAAACTTGAAAGTTACGCTCTTAACAAATTTCAGAAGCAGAAATCGCACGTATAAAATATAGACTTTAAAGAAAGAATAAATTCAGAGAAGGGGAATTTCATAAGCTGAAATTGTGTTCTGTTTTCTGTAATGTATTCTCAGTATTTCGTTTCTGCAAATCACTGAGTATTTATGGATACTCAATGATTGCCCCGAAACGTTGCAACATATTCATGAAGGGATATTTCCGTTGACGAAACAAAAATGCCGAAACATTTTTACATTTCGTCCCCTGTCCCCCTTTAAATATTTATTTCTTTCTTTCTTATATATATATATATATATATATATATATATATATATATATATATATATATATATATATATATATATATATGTGTGTGTGTATATATAAGAGAAAGTTTTGAATTATTGAAACTACTATTAATTTCCCCCCCGTAATGAATGGAAACCCAAAAGCTTGACCAACATGTCAAACTCATTAACTCCTTTTATAGCTACAAGAAAGTTCAAACTTCTTCTCAAACACCAATGTGGGACAAATGACTCTTTATTTTAAAAATATCAATGTGGGACAAATGACAATGTAGGATAAGTGACTCAATTATGATGGAAATACTCATATTCAATGTGGGATATATAACAATCCCCCACTTATTTACATGCATTTATATATATATAACGTGCGTTACACAACGAATAGCCATGAAATGGACTAGGCCTTTAACTTATGATTGAATATGAAACACTAAGGAATCATTCTCGGTGCGTATGATTTCTTGCTTCTTTTTAATCTTGGAATCATCGTTGAATATGGACCTTATGCTGAATCATTTATTCACAAGTACTATAGGATCTTACTGAATGATCTCCAAGAAGCGGTCTCTCACTTCTATACTTGTATAGGTAGACTCATCAAGAATGTCCACAACGTATTTCACATAGCTATAAGTCTATTAAGGACTTAGAGTCCAACCTTTACCTGTTGTGGTAAACAAAAGTGCATAGGTTAGATATAGAGCTTTCAAAATTGTATCACCCCCACTATTTCCAAATTATGCACCTTGAGATGTATCCAAGTTTCCATCTCGCCAATGTCTAATATTGAATTTCCTTTTTAACTCGCATAATAAGATGCCAAATATATAACTTGTACCTTAGAATAGAGTTGGTTTCAATCAAGACATCGTTCTATCGGTAATAGCCCCATATCTCGCATGACCTTTTTGATCTTATCTCCCGATAACCATTTTGTTAACGGCTCTGCTAACATTTACTTTGTTGGAAGATAAGTGTGATCTTCCCCTTCTTAACCATACTTCGAACATGATTATATCTCATAGAGAATGTTTATTATGATCAAATATTCTCTCATTCTTTGCATTGTAAATCGCAGCTTGATTGTCACAATACAAAGTTATAGGACCCTTCTTTGGTTCTATAAAAGGAATAGTTTTTAGGAATCTTCTAAACCATATAAGCTCTTTTCCAGCCATTGACATGGTTATGTATTCAGATTCCATTGAAGATAAAGCAACACAACTTTGCTTTTTCGAAGCCCAAAAAACTATGGCACCTCCAACAGTGAATAATCATCCACTAGTTGACTTAAAATCACTTGCATCTGATGCCCAATTTGCACCACTAAAACACTCAAGTGTAGATGCATTGCATTTGTAATTCAGACCATAATTCCTTGTTGACTTCAAGTACCTTAGTACTCATTTTAGTTCCTTCCAATGATCTTCTCCCGGATTGCTAGTAAATCTACTCAATATGCCAAAAGAACACGCAAGATCAGGTCTTGTGTGATTCACTACATACATAATACTACCGATTATTTTGGCATATTTTTCTTGATTTATAGTTTCTCCTTTATTTGGAACTAATTTTATGATTGGATTGATAGGACTTGTATTATCATTGCAGTCAAAGTAATTAAACTTCTTTAACACTTTCTCAATGTAATATAATTGTGTTATAATATAAGTTCCTCATCTCTTGAGCACTTTGACTCCCAATATGACATCAACATGACCTAAATCCTTTATGTCAAAAGCTTGCTTTAAAAAATATTTGGTCTCATTCACACATTTATGTCGGAACCAAAGATAAGCAAGTCATCAACGTATAAAGTCACTACTACTTTATACTCAAGAGTAACCTTAGTAAAAACACAACTTTCTACTTTGCTACTCTTAAATCCGAACCTTTTAATTTCTTGCTTAAACTTTTTGTACCATTGTTGTGGTGCTTGTTTAAGCCCATACAGAGACGTTTTTTAATTTGCATACTTTATGTTCTTCACCCTTAACAACATAACCTTCAGGTTGACGCAAATAAATTTTCTCATCTAAGTCTCTGTTTAAGAACGTCATTTTAACATCTATTTAATAAACCTCTAATACATACATAGATGCAATTGGAGACATGATTCTGATTGATGTGAAATTAAAAACGGGAGAGAATGTCTCAAAATAATCAATCTCTTTTTTTTTTTTACTATAACCTTTGGCTACCAATCTAGCCTTGTATTATCAATAGTACCATCAGTTTTGAGTTTTTTTCAGAACCCACTCGCAACCAATAGGTTTAGTCATATAAGGTAAACAACAAGAGTCTAGGTTTGGTTTTCAAGTATAGACTTGATTTCATCATCCATGATTTTTTTATTACATATCAGAATCTGATTGTGACATAACTTCTAGAAAAGTTTTTGGATCCTCTTCTAACATGTAAGTCAACATATCAGGACGAAAATTATTTTCAATTTTATGTCTCTTACTTCTCCTTAATTCGATTATTTCATCATTCTCCTTTTTTTCTAAATTCTCATCATTCACAATTTCATTTCCGGTTGCATGCTCATTAATATCAAGTTCACCAAATAAATCATTATTTATTTCTATTTTATCAGCATCACGAATATTCAAGTGTTCATAAAATATAGCAAATACACTATTATCATGAAGCCTAAGAAATCTATATGCTTTACTCATAGTAGAATAATCAATAAAACATAATTAACTGCTCTAATATCAAGTTTTGGCCTTTTTAAAGTTGCATCTAAAACATATGCAATACAACCTCATACCCTTAGATGTTTAATACTAGGCTTATGCCCAATAAATAACTAAAATGGAGTTTTCATATGTTTCTTGTTTACAATCCTGTTAGTAATGTAACAAGAACTCAATAGTGCCTCTCCCCAATAACTCATTGGTAATTTTGAATGTATTAGCATGACACTAACCATTTCCATTAAGGATCTATTTTTCCTTTCGGCCACTCCATTTTGTGGTGGAGTATGAGGTGCGGAAAATTATCTAACCATTCCATTTTGTAAACAAAATGATATAAACTCGTTAGATAGATATTCACCACCCATGTCCGATCTCAAACATTTGATCCTTAAATTGATTTTATTTTCAACTTTCTCCTTGAAGATTTTAAATTTATTGAAAGCTTCATCTTTGGTTTTAAGCAAATACACATAGATGAATTTTGTATAATCATCAATAAAAGTTATGAAATATATTTTACCACCTTTAGTAATATATTCTTTATTATCACAAATATTCGTATGAATAAGTTCAAGTAAATCATTTGTTCTAACAACACTTTTGAAAGAAGTTGTAGTCAATTTGGATTGAGAGCAACATTCACAAGCGTTTGTGGTAAAAGTTTTAGAAGACTTAGAAATAAAATCACCTTCAAAAAGGTAAGCAGAAGATGCAATCTTATTATAGTCAATATTCAACAAGTACATTTTGTCTTTCATGTAGACTTTTCCTACAAACTTCTCATTCTTGGTGATAATCACTTTTTGGGAACCAAAGGCTACTTTGAAACTATTTTTGTCCAATTTGTGGACCGATACAAGATTCTTCCTCATAGAGGGGATATGATACACATTTTTCAGAGTTAAATTATTTTCCGAAGTGAGGGGAAGAACAACAGTGCCTACGCTAAAAACTTCGCTTGATGACACATTTTCCATGTAGACCTTGGCCTCTTACACCATTTCATCTGTCTTGAATAAACTCTTATTTAGGGTAACATGACAGGTAGCACCTGAGTCCATCCACTAATCAGTAGAGTCATTGTTGACAAGACATACTTCAATCACATTGGTTTGTTCCTTTTTCTTGTCTTTCCCCTTACGGTGACGGTATTCCCTAGCATAGTGGTCAGATTTGTCACAAACATAACAACTGCCTTTCTTTTTGTTGTTTGTGTTATCCTCATTCCCATTTTTTTTAAAAAAATCCTCCTCTTGGATGTTCCTTGGTTTCCCTTAGAAGTTCCATGAAGATTTTTCTCATAAACATGATTCACGCCATCATTCTTCAAAGAAACTGAACCATCTCTTCTAAGGCTTTCGGTCTCAATTTGAATGCCCTGAAGAAGTTCATCCAAAGAGATAGACCTCTTTTTGTGTTTTAGTTTCTTTTGGTAATCTTTTCATGAAGGCGGAAGTTTACCAATTATAGTTGAAACTTGAAAATTTTCATAAATGGGTTCACTAGCATCAACGCATTCTGTTGCTATATCATTTAACTCATTAACATAATCAATGATTGGTCGAGAATCCACCATCTTGTATTCAACATACTTGTTAACCAAAAAAGACTTATTACCAACATCTTCATTTACATACTTTCATTTTATAGCATTCCAGAGTTCTGCAACAGTTTTGTGAATGTGAAATACGTTGAACAATGTGTTGTTCAGCGACTGCGGAATGGTGTAGCGTAAAATGAAATCATCATTTTCCATTTGTTCACCTTCTCTGTTGCTTCAGTCTTTTGTGCCTCAGTTGCATCTGGATCAGTGACTTCCTTCGGACAACCTTGAAATAGAACATAGATACTTTTGCAATTATCAAAAGGTACTCCATCTTTAGACTCCAACGCTTGTAGTTGAGTCCGTTCAGCCTTTCCAATTTGTCTCCGTCGTTCAATTACACCTTAACCAATACTGACTTCATTGCAGAAAACATAATACCTTTAAAATTGTTGTATAATAGGGTAATGAAATTAATAATATGTTAGGCACACCGAAAAATGATGTTATCTTTAAAGGTATTTATTTTTCCCTCTTAGATGTAAAAGCTCATCTAAGCAATTAACCTTCCAGGATACAAAACTTATATTCTCATAAATTCGGAAGTTACACTCTAACGAATTTCAGAAGCAGAAATCGCACGTATAAAATATAGACTTTAAACAAAGAATAAATCTCAGAGAAGGAGAATTTCAGAAGCAGAAATTGTGTTCTGTTTTCTGTAATGTATTCTCAGTATTTCATTTTTTCAAATCACTGAGTACTTATGGGAACTCAATGGTTGCCCCGAAACGTTGCAACGTGAACACGAAGGGATATTTCCGTTGACGAAAAAGAAATGCCGAAATATTTATTTCTTTCTTCCTTTCTTATATATATATATATATATATATATATATATATAAGAGAAAGTTTTAAACTATTGAAACTACTATTGGTTTTCCTCCATAATGAATAGAAGCCCAAAAGCTTGACCAACGTGTCAAATCCATTAACTCCTTTTATAGCTACAAGGAAGTTCAAACTTCTTCTCAAACACCAATGTGGGACAAATGACTCTTTATTTAAAAAATATTAACGTGAGACAATTGACTATGTGAGACAAATGACAATATAGGACACGTGATTCAATTATGATGAAAATACTCATATCCAATGTAGGATATATAACACATTTTGACTCAATTATTTTAGATTCATGCAGGAAAGTCTCATACTAACACGTATAGAGGCAATTTGTAGCAGAAGATTCATTTTCCATTTCCTACGTTCACTTATTCACGAGCTATGTTTTCATAATATATACTTTTTCTGTTTCAAATTATTTGTCGCTTTTTTGGTTTACACGTCCCTTAAAAAATATTAATTTGGAAGTATATTTGATCTATTTTACCCTTATATATGTCTAAGTTGTAATCTTTTAACTAAATGTTAACTCTATTTATGTTCATTTTCATTAATGACAAAGAGTAGAGTGGAGAAAAAATATTTAATTATGCTTTGACCTTCTAAAACGACAAATAACGTAAGATAATTATTGTTAGTAACCACGACAAATAATTTGAGATGGATAGAGTAGTTTGTTGGGAAGCCTCTACTGCTAAAGTTGCTATTTTATGTGTAGAGGTTGGACATTGATATTGATTCTATAAGAAATTTCAATTATGTGTAATTTTTTTTTTAATTTCAACAATTCAACACACGATTCAACACTCAAATCTACTCTAAATAAACTCAAATTTAAACATAAGGTCCACATATCATAAAGAACAAACGTCAATCGTCAATTTATCATAATAAGAACAAATCTAACAAAACCATTTAGCAGCCTTTTAATTTTTTTCATGTATGTTTGCATTGAATCATACAAGACTGAAGTGCATGTAAAAATTGACTAAAATTTCAGTCATGTGTGTTTGAAATTATTTTTGTCAAAAAATTTTATTCTTTAAATTTCAACAATCCAACATATGATTCAACACCCAAATCTACTCCAAATAAGTTCAAATTTGAAACATAAGTGATAGAATATTACAAGAATATTTCTGTATCATTGTATATATTTTATATTAGGTAAAATTATATTCCGATTGTAATGAGGAAGATTAGTTACCTAGTTTGTAGTCATGTAAATAATTATGTAACACTATATATAGTGTATACAATAATCAATGAAAGGCACAGAACATATTCCTTTATTGTATCAAAAGGAAAACCCTAAACTTGATACCCTAGCCACTCGGCCGCCGCCCCCTCCCTCCGACGTCCTTCATCTATTTATTTTCTACTTCTCGACAAAACTCCTCCCCTTTTTTTCCCCAATTTTCAATGGCTGAACAATCCAAATTTCATTATGCTCTTGCAGTTAACAACATAAAATATTTCATTCCTATAACTCTTGAGATGGAAAAAGTTCAGTATTCAACTTCAGTGGAATCACTCAAGATTCATTGTCGTGTGTACAAAGTCATCGACCATCCCTCAAGAATCAAAGCCCCTAGACAAACCTGATGATTATGATGATGAATTTTAGTCTCGCTTAGATATGGTTGTCCTATAATGGATCTACGACACGATCTCGAACAATATATTACATACAATCATTGAAAATATTGCTACTGCACGACAAACGTGGGAGCGCTTGAAAAGTATTTTTCATGATACTAAGATACAACGTGCCTTGTATTTGAAAAATCAATTCAAGGACATTCAGCAGGACGATTTTCCTAATGCATCGGCCTATTGTCAAGAACTTAAGATGATTGTCGATCAACTCTCCAACGTCGGTGCACCGGTCACCAATCAATGATTGGTGATGCAACTCATTATGGGTTTTAATGAAACTTATGACTGCGTCACCACTATCCACCAACAAAGCACGACATTTCATTCATTCTATGAGGCCCGTTCGAGACTCAATTCTTGAAGAAACCCGGAAAACCAAGCAAGTCGCGGCCAATGCAAGAACCGCCGACGCCGCGCTCAAGACCACCGATGACACACTTGCTCACCAGAGGGGCTCGGTCTCTGCCCCACACCACCGATAAGCCAACAATCCAAAACATGGCTCACAATCTCGGAATAACAACAAAGGGAGAAATTTCGACTGAAGTCGTAGTTGCCGAGCCGGAAATAGTAACAGCGACAACAAATGGTAGCTATCGCTGGTAGGCAGCCACCCGCAGCGGCAACAGAAGTGGCAGCAACCTCTATCATGGGCTCCCTACCTACCATGGGTTGCGTGGGCCTAGCCAGCTTAAGATGCTCCATCGTGCCCCTACCCGACGTCGATTTCGGACCTAGCTCGACATCATTGGCACACATCCACAACATGCATATAGTACACAGGTCTCTCCTTCTTCAACCTATGCTCCGACGGATATTGAGGCGACTATGAACACGATGTCTCTCAACATTCCAGACGATAGTTGCTATATGGATATTGGCACCTGATCGGTGTATTTTATATACACTTTTTGAGTCATTTTTAGTTAGTATTTTACTCATTTCATTTATATTTAGTACAGTATTAGGGTCGTTTTCCTTTCTTTTGTGTCACAGCGGTCAAAAATGGAGAAATGGCGCCCTCGAAGGAGGGGTCCCACGGACTTCTTCTTCCCCTTCTCTTTCGAACTCCGAAAACCGTTTAAGGCAAATAAAATAAACAGGCACGCAGGCTCTGAAATAAGCATAAATGAGATGGAATTGCACACTAAAAGGGCCAAGAAATGAAGTCTAAGAAGTTCCGGAAATTATAGAGGAGATCAGACGAAGTCCGGACGAAAAAAGGGCGACGAGACGGAATCCGCCAGAAAAACGTCACCGGCGCCGCGGCTCCTGGCAGCAGCGCCGCGGCGCCCATTATGCTGAAAGTTCCGAGAGTTGCTGAATTTTGGGCCACGCGCCAAGAGCGTGCCGCGCCACGACACGGGATTTATGAAGTTCTGGGCCGAATTTGACATGTTTTCAGAATCCTAAGGGGATAACTTTTCCTACCTAAAGGGATAATTTTTCCTACTTTAAAACCCTTACCTAAAAGGATTCTAATAACTTTTCCTACTTACAAATCCTTAACCCTTCACCTAAAGGATTCTTGGTCTATAAATAGTCTTTACATCATTAGAAGAATTCATTCCCCATTCCACCATTCACCATTCTACATCCATTCATCCACCAATCCATCTTGTAAATATTCCACAACACAATCCTTGGATGCTAGAAGGCTTGGAGACTCGTTCTTGAGTATTTTTCTTTTCTTTCTTTTTGCTTTATTTATTTCAGTTCATGCATGGAGATTATATTAGTTCTTAGCGTGACAATGGCTAGGAGCTAATTACTTTATTAGGGAATTCCTTGTGATTCACTTGAAAATCTATTCATGAATTAATATATTAGTTGATTTCTTCTTCACTTATTTAAGATTTATCCAATAATTGTTTTGAATGCTTGGTAATTAATTGATCACTAATTATCATTATTTATATGATTTCTAATCAAACTTCGAAAGGATGAGGTTGTGACTATGCTGTAAGTTGGGTAATCATAAGTCGGATTGGGGATGAAAATACCTCAATTACTTGTGTAGCGTTAATAAGAGGTTTAAATACATAATTTCACGCATGGTGCGTGACGATTAACAAGGTTTTTGTTCTTAATCCTCCTATAGAGTCATCCTTATCACCGAAAGGTAGAAAGGAGCGCTACTGGGGTTGAGTGTTTATATAGCCTTAACGGGAGTATAAAACGGATTAGTAAACCTGCTATCTTAACGTAGAAGAAGAAGTCAGTCTAATTGTATTAAGAATTGAATAGAGTGGATAGTTGATGATCTTGGAAGCCCTAATTATCCATCATAACTGATTTAATTCAAAGTATTTTTATAATTAGTTTATTTCCTGCATTATTAGTTAGAATTCCAATTCAATTACGTTAACCAAATAGATATCATATGATAGATAATCGGTACTTGAAAACCAATCCTTGAGGACGATACTCGGTCTTACCTAGACTATATTACTTGAGTCGACAACGTGCACTTGCGTTAAAGTGTGTGCATTAAATAGCGCATCAGCACCATATCTCATATGACGACATCCTAAGGTACACTCTCGTCTTATTTCAATATGAGCAATTTAAATCATAATATTATTATTGGTAGTGGATAAGGCATTCTCATTCGAGGTTATGGATAATCACCCCTCCCCCCACCACATCCACCGTTAGTTTTAAACAATGTCCTCCATGCCTCGAAACTTATCAAAAATTTAATCTATGTTCGTCGTTTCACAATCGACAATAATATTTCCCTTAAATTTTATCTTTTTGGTTTTTCTGTGAACGACCTAATGACAAGGACGCGAATAATAAGATATGACAACATTTAGGACCTTTGTCCTATCACCACCATCGTCGGCCATCCAGCTTCCTCTCCATCAACCTTTGCAGCTTTTTCGTCTCTTTTATGACATAATAGATTAGGACATCCAGGAGATTCTGTTTTATGCTCCCTTAGCAAAAATAAATTTATTTATTACAAATATGTCTCTAATACTCCTATTTGTGAATCTTGCATTTTTGGGAAATATGTCAAATTGCCATTTTATTCTTCATCCACATGTACTTTAATGTCATTTGATATCATACACAATGATTTATGGACTTCTCTTATTTTAAGCGCGATCGGGCATATATATTATGTGTTGTTTTTGAATGATTATTCCAACTTTATGTGGACATTTCCCATTGGTAATAAGTCTCAAGTTTATTCTATTTTTTCTTCCTTTATTTCTTTAATAAAGACACAATTTGAAAAGAATATAAAATATTTTAAATGTGACAATGAGAGAATTCGATAACAACAATTCAAATTGTTCTGCGCCAAACACAACTTTGTTTTCATTTTTTCTGTCCACACACCTCTCCACAAAATGGAAAAGCCAAACGAAAAATTAGAACCATAAACAACTTAATTTGTGCCCTCCTTGCCCACGCCTCTATCCCCATATTTTTGGTATTACACCCTCTCAATAGCAACCTATTTCTTGAATATTTTCCTAAACAAGTCTCTCAAACATAAGTCTCACACTCAAGTTCTCTATATCGAGATCCTTCCTATAAACATTTACAAACTTTCGGATGTCTATGTTACCTCATTCATCCCTACACTCAAATCAACAAGTTGCAACCTCGGTCATCTCCGTGTGTCTGATCGGTGTATTTTATATATACTTTTCGAGTCATTTTTAGTTAATCTTTTGTCCCTTTTTGTACAAATAAGTGTCGTATTAGGATAGTTTCCCTTTCTTTTGAGTCAAAGTGGTTAAAATGGCCAAATGGCGGAAAAGGAGCTAAAAGAGGGCAAAAGTGGAGGTTCCAGAGCTAAAAACAGAGAAAGTGGCGAACGAGGCAAAAACTCAGACTAGCGCCGCGGCGTCTAATCATCAGAGAGGCTACAGAGGATTCAGCGCCGCGGCGCCCACAAACAGCAGAAATCAGGGCCGCGGCGCCAAATCACCCGAAGCTTGAGTTCCGGCCGCGGCTAGTGGCTGCGGCGCCGACGCTGAAAAATCGTTTTGACGAAATGGGCCAACTGAAGGAAAAGAGAGGCGGTTTTCAGCCTATAAAAGGAGAACCCTAGGCAGATTTTAAGGGTTCCCCTTCTTGCACAAGACAAGATTTCTTGCTTGGAGATTGGAGACCATAATTTAGTACTTTCTTTTCCTTTTCTTTTCTTTATTTTTCTTTATTTCAGTTTTTGTATGATGAACTTTGAATTAGTTCTTGTCATGTCAATGGCTAGGAACTAATTCTCTTATAGGGTTTTCCATGTTGATTCACTAGAAACTTATGTTATGAATTAATGCATGTTTATGGTTATTATTCTTCTTTGAGAGATTTATCCAATAATTGCTTTGAATGCTTCGTAATTAATTGACAACTAATTATCCTTATATGATTTCTAATCAAACTTCGAAAGGAGGAGGTTGTGAATATGATGTAAGTTGGGTAGACATTCTTGGATTGGGGATGAAAATACCTCAATTATTTATGTAGCGTTAATGAGAGGCTTAACAACCCTAATTTTGCGCATGGTGCGTGACGGTTAACTAGGTTTTTGTTCTTAATTCTCCTATAGAGTTATCCTTATCACCGAAAGGTAGGTAAGGTGCAATACTGGGGTTGAGTGTTTATATATCCTTAACGGGAATATAAAACGATTTCGTAAACCTTTCTAGCTCCGAGAGAAGAAGACCATAATTCGTTGCATTAATAAATAACATAAGCGGATAGTTGAGGAGACATGGAAGCCCTATTCCCATCACAACTGAAGTAAACTCATTAGATAAATTAGTCTTTATAATTCTTAGTTATAAACAACAAAATCAAATATCAATTTACCAAATAGATACCAAAAGATAGATAGTTGGTACTTGAACCCTAATCCTTGTGGACGATATTCGGTCTTATCAAGACTATATTACTTGTTACGATAACGTGCACTTGCGTTAAAGTGTGTGCATCTTTTCGCGCATCAAGTTTTTGGCGCCGTTGCCGGGGATTAGGCATAGTTCAATATCAAATTTATCTATTTTTAATTTCTAATTTGGTTTTTATTTTTTATTTTTAATTTTCACGTTTTTTTTATTGATTTATTTCAAAAATCGGGGTGCCGTGATTTGTTGTCTGTTTTTGATCTATTTCAGGAAATCAGTTTATGCGAAGGAGAAGAGAGGGCGACACCTTGTTCCTTCAATCCGAGATTGAGAAACCTCGTAAGCGTAAGAAAGAATCGGATCGCAACCTTGATAGAGATGGGCGGCGGCGCATTTAACAACAACATGATGAGAGAAGGGTTAGGTGAAAATCAACCTAATCCAGAATACCTCGGCAAGTACCTATGGATGTCGAGGAAAGAGTTCAAGTCCGAGCAAAGAAGCTTGGGAGACTATGTCGCCTAGAGTGAATGGAGCACGACACGCATTAGGCTCCCGCCGTAGAGCAAACAACTTCGAGATAAAACCGGCGATTCTGAGCATGGTACAGCACACAGTGCAATTTGGAGGGCTGCCATCAGAGGATCCACATATGCACATAGCTAATTTCTTAGAGCTATGTGCAACTTTCAGATATAACGGCGTCGATGATGCCGTCAGTTGAGGCTCTTTCCTTCTCACTCAGGATAGAGCAAAAGTATGGTTGAATTCCTCACGCCGATTCGATTTTTACATGGCACGAGCTGGCACAGAAATTCCTAGCCAAGTTCTTTCCCCCATGCAAAGCAGCAAAATTGAGAGGGGAGTTGAACAACTTCTATCAAGCAGACGGAGAGTCCTTATATGAAGCTTGGGAAAGGTTCAAAGACTTGCAGAGAAAATGCCCACACCATTGCATTGAGTTGTGGAACTTGGTCCACATCTTCTATAACGGGCTGAGCAGTACAACCAGAACCATCATAGATGCAGCAGCAGGTGGGGCATTCATGAGAAAACCAGCCCACGACGCTCACGAGTTATTAGAAGATATGGCCACCAACAACCATGTCACAGAAGAGAGGTCGACAAGTGGGAGGAGAACAGTGGGAGTCCACGAGATAGATGCTATTGCTGCCTTGAATGCCCAAGTGGCTCTTTTGGCAAAACAGTTGCAGCAACATACAGTGTCAGTGAATGCGGTGCAGATGCCTAAAAGTTGTGAGATATGTGGTGGCCCACATACATTCGACAAGGGTCCTTCAGCTGATCCTAATAATATACCAATGGAGCAAGCAGAATGTCAGGCCGTGGGTAATTATCAAAGGACACAAAACAATCCATACTCCAACACTTATAATCCAGGGTGGAGGAATCACCCAAATTTCTCATGGAGAGGAGACCAGGGGCAGCAGAGTCAATATAGGGGCGATGCAGAACAGCCAGAACCAAAATCAGCGATCTTTACTCGTGCCCAAGATCCTCAGCTCAATGCACCGGTTCGAAGAAAAGCGAGACGAGTGGCGGTAAAGACTTGCTAACGCCGGCACTTCGATGATGTGAAGCTAGATCCTCTTCAGAACTTGGAAACACAAGTGGTCGGCTAGCAAAGCAGAAAACAGAGCCACGGGTACACCGCCAAGCAACACAGAGGTAAATCAGGGAGCGATGTCGAGCAAGATTGAGAAGTGGCAAGCATTGGAGCATGATCTCTTGACCAGTGATTGAGAAAAGGGCAGAGATAGAAAAGAGAAGGTGGTTGAACCTAGCCAGTGGTGGTAGAAAACTCGAGAAGGAGTATCTGAAAAATCCCTTTCCCAGAGATTACTGGAAGGCGGTTGATAAACAATTCTCCAAGTTCTTGGAGGTATTCAGGAAGCTGCATATCAACATCCCCTTTATAGAAGCATTAGAGCAGATGCCCTCCTATTTCAAGTTCATGAAGGAAATATTGGAGAAGAAGAAGAAGCTGGCGGAATATGAGATAGTAGCACTAACAGAAGAGTGTAGTGCTATCTTGCAGAAGAAGTTGCCACCAAAACTAAAGGATCCAGGAAGCTTTACACTACTTTGCACAGTGGGCAGGGTGACTTGCAACAGAGCTCTGTGTGATTTAGGGGCAAGTATAAATCTGATGCCCTTATCGGTATTTAAGCGATTGGAGTTGGGAGAGGCCAAACCAACCACTGTGAGTCTGCAACTAGCCGATAGGACAGTGGTTCATCCAAGAGGAAAAATTGAGGACGTGATTGTCAAAGTAGGAAAATTCTTCTTTCCTGCAGACTTCCTCATTCTAGACATGGAAGAAGATACGAAAATCCCTATCATATTAGGGAAACCATTCCTAGCAACGGGGAGAGCTTTGATTGATGTAGAAAGAGGAGAGCTAACACTAAGGGTGGAGAAGGAAGAAATGGTGTTTAAAGTTTTTAAACATGTCATCGAGCCACCAACCATGAGCAGGTGCTTTGCAATCAGCACCATCAAGCCCCCCTGTGAGCCATTACAAGTCAACCAAAGGGAGATGAGCCCACGAAAGCAGGCATGGTTTGCCAAACCCCCACTGACGCAGGTATGTGTTCCTGAACTCCCCCTTACTGATAATGCTAAGAGGAAAAGAAGAAAAAGAAAACGCAAAATGTGGAGGAAATGGATTAGTTGGGGGGTTGATCCACCCCACGGTTATTAAAACTAAGGAACTTGCGTCCGGCTAAAAGACGTTAAAGACAGCGCTACTTGGGAGGCAACCCAAATTATTTTGATTTGATTTATTTTAATATAGTAGTTTTTATTAAGAACGGTCTCACGGAGGTAGTGTTTGTCTTTGTGCAGTGTACAGGCAATAAAAAGGGCGAAAATCAAGAAAAGCCGGATTTAAAAAGCGGGTTAGCCGCAGGCGCGCGCCAAAAGAACTGAAGAGGCGCTGAAGTTTAAGCGCCGCTAGCGAGCGCGCAGCAGAAATCCAGAAAAATGCCAAGTCTAAAGCCGCGCGCCAGAATGTGGCCGCGCAGAAAGTCCAGAAGGAGTGCAGAACATCAGCCGCGGCTAAAAGCATGGCGCACGGGCCGAAATCGAAACTTAAAACGCCTAAATCGATTTGCCCCAATTTCAAAACCAAAACCTAACCTTCTTCTCCAAAAACTCACGAAAAATCCACAAATTACCCACAAATCCTCCACAAATCAAACCCAACCACAACCAAAACTCTTAAATTCCTAAAACCCTTAGCTATCTCAAACAACAAAGCTCCATTCCATAGCCTCAAACCACCATTAGAAGCAAGAACATCGTGGAGAACACCATCAAAAAGGTAATCTTCACCTTTTCTTGAAAGTTGTTAGTAGTCAAAGGAGGTAGTAGTTGGAGAAGTGTTGCATTGAGAAGTAGTTTGGGTGCTGAAAAATTGATTGTAAAGTTTGAAAAAGGAGTAGACAAGGAGGGCGTGAGTATTGGGTAGTAGAGTTGAAGTTTGGGGGTGTTTGTGTTTTAGCTGCTAGAGTGTTGATTGTGTTGGGGGACACTTGTGCTAATACGTTGTAAGCTGCAGAAAGTGTTTTTAACCATGTCCGCCAGAAAAAGAAGAGCCTCCACATCCACCTCAAATTTCACATTACGATGATACTAGGTTTGTGAGCTACGAAGCCTTCCAAAGATACAAAAAGCTTAGTACTAGGCCCTTAATCCCTGAGAGGGGAATGGACTATCAGAGGGAGTCGTTTGGGGAAGAGGATGTTTATGAGCCCATTCGGGCAATGATTGAGTTAAGGGGGTGGAGGAGATTTGTAAATCCGGAGAAGATAGCACCAGTGAACACAACAATGGTGCGTGAATTCTATGCCAACTTTCTGGAGAAGGTGGAAAGGAGATGCTTTGTAAGGGGAAATTATGTGCCTGTTACAGCAGAAGATATAAATACACAATTGAAGACGGTTGATGTTGAAGAAAGTGATGATTGGAACCTCTTTAGAACATGGTCTAGAAGCACCTCCAACATAGACTGGAATAACATTGCAGACACAGTGAGCTACCCTGGGGCTGCATTTGATCTTGCAAGAAATGGGTCAAGAGGACTGAGCAGGTGTCAGTTCAACAAAGCAGCCAATGGTTGGCTATATTTCATCAGTGCCCGTCTGATCCCATCAACGCACTTCACCAGAGTGCCAGAAGATAGGATCAAATTGATATATGAGATCATGACGGGGAAAACAATTGATGTGGGGAAAGAAATAGTGCAGAGCATTGAGGAAATCAGCAGGTTGGTAACAACAGGTGGATTGGGACATGGCTCAGTCATCACCAAGCTATGTCACATGAATGGGGTCCCAATCCTACCCACTGATACTAATGATAGAAACCAACTGCCTGTGTCATATGGGATAGTGCACTCTTTCCTGCACTCCAAGCCCCCGACGGAAGAAGAGCACAACCAGCGGCAGCAGCAGAGGCCGCAATGAGCGAAGATGAGCACAAATAGGGGCTCATATGAGGCAGGACCTAGCCACCAGCCAACCACAGAATCAGAACCTCCAGTGCCTATGATGGAGCAAGTGCTCCAGAATCAGAGAATGATGATGCAACATTTCGACACAATGATACAAGGACAAAATGAGTTGAGACAGGGACAACATGAGTTGCGACAAGGGCAACAAGAATTGAGGCAGGAGCAACAACAGTTGCACCAGCAGTTTGACGAGATGAGTTCCCTGTTCAACCAATGGTCGATGCATTATCCACCGCCACCACCACCATTTTAGCCAAAGTCTGTAAGTGTCTTATTTCTTTTATTGTCTTTGAGTCTACACACATTGGGGACAATGCGTGATTTAAGTTTGGGGGTGTTTTATTTGTGTCTTGTTTTATTTGTGTCTTGTTATGTTTTATTTAAGTCGTTTTATTGTTTTTATGTATTTTTGAGTCACAATTTTTTTTCTTTTTGAGTCATAATTGTCTGTCAAAAGATCATGTATGCTGTAGTTGCTAGAAACACCTAGTGAAGTAAGGTGGAATAATGTAATGGAATTGAAGCAACTATCTAAACACCTAGGTTAGATATGCCAAAAACTCACAAAATCTGTCTATTTAGAGTCACTTGCTTAAATCGTGCATGCTAAATGATGAATACTTATGTGTTATGATTGTTTGCTATTTGAGGCGAAATAGTTAGGATATGCATGTTAGGGAGATGACTCAGACATTTCTTTGATAGCCAATTCTTACCACTCTTTTTTATCCCGGACTTTAAATATATCCCTAGTCAGCCCCATTGAGCCTAAAAATTGAAACTTCTTCTTTGACACCCTATATTCCCACAAATTGTGTCATAAGTAAAAATGTGAAGTAGTGGAATCAATTGTGTTAAAAAAGAGACAAAAAGAGTGAATGAGCTTGTTGCACCCCAATAAAAAAGTAATAAGAAAGAGGCAAAAGCCTAAGTTTGGGGGTGCTTATTATTATAATACACTTCACTCTCCCAAAACAAAAGAGGGAAAAGATAGAATCGAAGTGAAGGAAAGAACAAAAAGAAAAGGGAAATACTGAAAAGCTAAAGAGCTTATGGTACACAAAATGAGCCTAAAATGCCTATTTTTACCTACCTATACTTAAGCCTACATTACAACCCTTAAAGTCCTGAAGATCTCTTTTATGCATATCCAGGATTAGTGGAGAATAACAAGTAAGCATGCCATAAGATTTTTGAATTTATATGCATGATTCAGTAAGTTGACTTCCATTAAGCATGATAAATATGAGTTTGCGAAATATCTAGCTCAATGTGTTTAGTGTGCTGAAAAATCTCATGCTACATGTTCCTGCATATTATTCTGCTAACCTTCATGTTTTTCTAGATAACACTAAATGCAGCAAAAGTGATCAATGTCAGTGAGTCTTTTATTTTTCGTTTCTTGAGTCCTTTATTTCTTTCTTTCTATCTTTGCTCGAGGGCGAGCAAATGTTAAGTTTGGGGGTATTTGATCGGTGTATTTTATATACACTTTTCGAGTCATTTTTAGTTAATCTTTTGTCCCTTTTTGTACAAATAAGTGTCGTATTAGGATAGTTTCCCTTTCTTTTGAGTCAAAGTGGTTAAAATGGCCAAATGGCGGAAAAAGAGCTAAAAGAGGGCAAAAGTGGAGGTTCCAGAGCTAAAAACAGAGAAAGTGGCGAACGAGGCAAAACCCGCACCAGCGTGGCCTCCTACAAGCGAAGGGCGGCGCTAATCATCAGAGAGGCTGCAGAGGCTCCAGCGCCACGCGCCACAGCATGCAGAATCGGCCGCGCGCCAAATCACCCAAGTGCTTGAGTTCCGGCCGCGGCGCTAAAGGTGCTGGCGCCGACGCGGGAAAAATCAGGTTTTCGACGAAATTCTGGGCCAGGCCTGAAGGAAAAGAGAGAGGCGGTTTTCAGCCTATAAAAGGAGAACCCTAGGCAGATTTTAAGGGTTCCCCTTCTTGCACAAGACAAGATTTCTTGCTTGGAGATTGGAGACCATAATTTAGTACTTTCTTTTCCTTTTCTTTTCTTTATTTCAGTTTTTGTATGATGAACTTTGAATTAGTTCTTGTCATGTCAATGGCTAGGAACTAATTCTCTTATAGGGCTTTCCATGTTGATTCACTAGAAACTTATGTTATGAATTAATGCATGTTTATGGTTATTATTCTTCTTTGAGAGATTTATCCAATAATTGCTTTGAATGCTTCGTAATTAATTGACAACTAATTATCCTTATATGATTTCTAATCAAACTTCGAAAGGAGGAGGTTGTGAATATACTGTAAGTTGGGTAGACATTCTTGGATTGAGGATGAAAATACCTCAATTATTTATGTAGCGTTAATGAGAGGCTTAACAACCCTAATTTTGCGCATGGTGCGTGACGGTTAACTAGGTTTTTGTTCTTAATCCTCCTATAGAGTTATCCTTATCACCGAAAGGTAGGTAAGGTGCAATACTGGGGTTGAGTGTTTATATATCCTTAACGTGAATATAAAACGATTTCGTAAACCTGCTAGCTCCGAGAGAAGAAGACCATAATTCGTTGCATTAATAAATAACATAAGCGGATAGTTGAGGAGACATGGAAGCCCTATTCCCATCACAACTGAAGTAAACTCATTAGATAAATTAGTCTTTATAATTCTTAGTTATAAACAACAAAATCAAATATCAATTTACCAAATAGATACCAAAAGATAGATAGTTGGTACTTGAACCCTAATCCTTGTGGGCGATATTCGGTCTTATCAAGACTATATTACTTGTTACGATAACGTGCACTTGCGTTAAAGTGTGTGCATCTTTTCGCGCATCAGTTTCTTTCTTGGTTACCCCCACTATCTCAATCATCGAGGTTATAACTATTACGACTTGTCAAGCCGAAAAATAATCGTTTCTAGGCATGTCATATTCGATGAGTCTCAATTCCCTTTACCAAACTCAATTCTCCACCTTAAATGCATATGAATTCTTAAATGATGGCGTAAATCCCCTTCTAATTCATCACTTGCAAACTCAGTCGTTACCATCACCGGCAACCGACCCAATCACCGTCGTCATGAGTCAAGCAACCCACCCAGCCCCGCAATGGGAGCCTCAGAACAGCCCTTCTCGGCCTTCCAATTTGATTGCCGCCCCTCGGCTAGTGCTTCCTTTTCCCGACACTACTGTCTCATCTCAGCCTCACCTCCTCACTTTTTGTCCTATTCCTGATCCCGCTGCCACATCCTGTCCCCCTCTTTCAATCATGCCCAAACCCTCATGGCACCTCAATGGACAATGGAAACACATGTTATACATGTCATTTCCAAACCCAACGACTATTTAACTTGTCCAATTCGGTTTCCCCCTCACCTCTTCCTCGCAACCCGAAAAATATCTTGTCCGGTCCTAATTGGAAAAATACAGTGATTAACTAATATAATGGTCTTATAAAAATAAGACGTGAGATCTAGTACCCGTCCTTCTAATGCTAATATTATTAATTCTATGTCAATTTTTTGACATAAAAAGAAAGTGGATGGTTCTTTTGAGAGGCACAATGTCTGTCTTATAAGTATGTCAAGTCTCAATAGGTGAGGGTGGATTGTGATGAAACTTTCAGCCCGGTGGTGAAATCGGTGACTATTCATATCGTTCTTAGTATTTCACTGTCTAAATCTTGGCCTATTCATCAGCTTGACATAAAAAATACTTTCTTGCATGGGGACCTTCATGACGTATATGCATCAGCCTATTGTTGAGGATTTTTAGAGCTACGCAAGTATACGTATCACAATTTGTAATAATTCTCGATAAGAACGAGTATCGTCCAACATAGACAGAATTATCAATTACCAAATAATTAATCTATAGTTTCGATTTGGCTAACGAATCTTGATTTGTAAAGGCTAGAATAAAGAAAGCATAAACGAAGGTAAAATGCAAAAATACACTAGCAGCAAAACACACGAATTAAATTCAAGAATGAGAGAAATTAGAGATTCCACTCTCATCAACTATCTACTCTACCATTTACTAGTGCAAGATTAACAGTTCTTCTTCTTATTAAGATAGCAGGTTGACAAACCCATTTTATATTCAGTTACGATATATAAAACTCGACCTAAATGAGAATTTTCTATATGTCTATGATAAATTACATCACTTAGGAAGCATTAAGATTAACAACCTAAAAGTTACACAAGCAATCGTGATACTCTCATTCAAGATTAAGCCTATGTCAATTCAACTATAGCATATTCAAATATCACTTTTCAGATTTTGATTTCAGCTCATTTAGATAAGCGAAAACCAATGGCCAATCAATTCTCATTCAATAACAACAAATTGAAAAGACCTTAGTAGATGAAGAAGACAAGATAACTTTGCATTAGTTCATGATAGAGGTTCAAGTGATTTATTTAAAATCCCTAATAGAAGAATTAGTTCTTAGTCATTCTAGAATAACACATAAACTGAAAATTAACATAAAGATAATTCAAGACAAGGAAAATGAACTTAAATAATTGATCTCCAATGGCTCCCTAAGATTCCAAGACTTCTTTCTCTCTTTGCCTCCTTTCGATTAGCGTACCCCGAAATCTCCTCCTCTATAATTTTAAAGCAACCCTAATTTTCCCTTTGAAAATACCTTTTTGCCCTTGTGAAAAATGAGTTATCGTAATTTGTACAGACACAAGCGTCATGGCTCATTTCCATATTTCAATAAGCGCCTCGGCGCAGTCCATAAAGCATCGCAGCGCTTCCGCTGCAGAAATGTTATCTCTCTGGAACCTCAGTGCCGTGACTCTTTTGTCATTTTCTTATCCGAGACACATTCAATTGCCTCACGAACTTCTTAGGACTTCTATGAACTATTTCTTTGACTAAAGTGACATATTTATCCTCAATATCTGCTTATTCTCTCTAAATCTGCCTTACTTCCATTCTGTATTTTTTTTATCTTGAAAACAAAACAAAAACAAATATAACACGGTACAAAACAACTTAAATACTAACACAAGACTCCCTAAACACACTCTAAAACAGTAGTTAACCAGACTTAACACCTATATGATTTAGGTATCCGTTAATCCAGATTATGTGTGTCATTTGAAGAAATCCCTCTATGTACTGAAGCAGGCTCCTCATGCATAATACCAACGATTTTCTTATTTTGTATCCTCTATCGATTTTTCACATATCAAATTTGAGCATTCATTGTTCATCTATAACAAGGGTAATGACATGACATATATCTTATTATATGTTGATAATATTATCCCCACTATATATTCTTATCCCACCCTAATGTATATATTCTCCCTTGTTGCTAGTAGAATCGAAATAGAATCTAAGTTGAAAGAACCATTTGAAGTAGAAAACTGCAAAAGAATATTGTTCTCATATAAGAATAAGAAGAGGCTATTACTTCTTGAATAATGAGATTGATATAAATAAATGAAAGTGTCTTGTTATTTTTGGACCGAGTTCTGGGAAGTATTGGACATAAGGATTATTTGAGTTTGTTTCGCAAATGACTTAGGACCTAGGAATAATGAGCATCCTATTGGCGTATAGTTGTTTCCAACATTTAAAATATCGTAAGGAGTAGTGTTCAGACGAGCAGCGAACCTCTGAAGTGCATATTTTCGGTTAAGTAGCAATATGAAGGATTGGTAACCAAGGTATGTATTCGTGCACAGTTTCAATACATTAGTTCACGCAGAATGCTAAGATGGGGCTATTTGGTCTCTTGGAATCAAAGGTTAAAAAGGGAAAAAGCTCACAATACCTCTCTTAACTTGTGTAGTGGGCGATCTTTTAGTACTAATCTTACTGAGCATCCAAATGTAGGAATATGGTTATTGTGGAAGCCTCATCCCTACGAGGTAGATATTAAATCGTACAGAATATTTGATACACTGCGGGGTGGCATATAGGGGTATAAAGAAAAGTTTACATATGACCTTGGTATATGCATTCGATGATGTGGCTCTTAAAAGGGAACTGTGGATAGATATTGGAAGGTTACATGGCCAGGTACAAAGTTCATAGGCAATAACGAGTGACTTCAACTGGGTATTAAGGAGAAATGAAAGAGTAAAGTGTTATGTTGCTATGACTGGGATAAGGGATTTTAAACAATATATAGTAGAATGTAATTTGACAGAACTAAGATTATCAGGGGCATACTATACATGGTAGTGTGCTAAAAAGGGTTTATAGCAGTACTTACTACTCAGAAATGGGTTGAAGATATACATGCTTCTAAAGTGCCTTTCATGAAACCAGGCCTATATGGACATTCTCTTGGGTTAATTAGGTGGGAAGTAGGTATTAAGAATCAGTACAGTTTCAGATACTTTAATAGGTAAAGGTTGGATCCTGAATTTCTACAGACAATAATAGAAGGGTGGAAAATAGATAAGAGAGGTACAAAGATATAGATGAATTCGACGAAGGGATAATATATATGTAGCCAAAGTGACAAATGATGATGCAGCCAAAGATACAACTGGGTTAATAAGCCCGACAAGAGGATATAACAAGTGCCACTTGATGAGACAAATGGTAATAAATATAATAAGGAAGACAACAATGGAAAGATGGTTCTCAGGTCTTGGAAATGATTCTTGAAGTAAGGGATAACATTAAGCAAGAAATATGGTGGGAAACAAAGAGTGAGACTGCTAACATTTGAGTTGATAATCGTACCAAATTGGAAACGTTACATTATGTACTACTATCAGAGTTTCTTATTGATGAAAGGGTGGAAGATGACAAAGAACTGCTACGTGGGATTGATGGGATTTGTCAAGACTAGGGTAGTATCTATCAGATGACATTGTCTCACATGTCACTACATACTTTATATATACCATGTAGATAATCTTTAGTGGATAATGATAAGGTCTAGTAAATTTATTGTGTCAAGTGTATGGGATTTGTTAAGATAAATATCATATCCTTCTGGTGTATATAAGTAAATGTGGGTTAAAAGAGTGTCATTCAAGATATATTTCTTCCTATGGACGATGTAGAAATTTAAAATTCCAGTGGATAAGTGTTGCAAAATATTGGAATTAATATAGTATCAAGATGTTGTTGATATAATGTTTTACATCAAGAAATGATAGATCACTTGTTTCTTACAATGGAGTTTGTCAAATATATATGGAGCTATTTTAACAATGCAGCGGGTATACTCATGGATGGTCGTCATGTTAAGCATGTAGTACAAATATGGTGGAACACTATATGCCATTACAAATTGAAGCAAGTGTACAAGGTAGTACCAGCTAGAATATTGTGGCAAATTTAAAAATGAAGGAATATAGTACTGCATTGTCACGACCCAGCCCCGGGGTCATGACTGGTACCCTACCGGGGTACCCTGTCAGGTATATGTCAGAGAATAGCAGCGGAACATACATAAAACAAATCTGTATAAGGTAAACATCACTAGCAAGCCGATAAGGCCGCCTTTCATAAAATAACTTAACCGATAGTGAAACAGTACAACTTTATCCTTACAGCCCAACCACAAACTTGACTTCAGACCTACAGAATAACAAGCGTATGGCGGGGCCCGCCATACCCCGAATGTACAAAAGTCTATAACCTCGTGGAATCATACCAAAAGACAAAGCCTCGGAGGATGGAGCTTTCCAGAAGTGAGCGGTGATCCTAAGAGCGGACCGGCAGTTACGTATCTCGACTGCGCATGAACGCAGCCCGAAGGTCGATAACAGTACCAAGTATGTGAACAAAAATCAGAATGAATTCATAATAGCATATATATAAAGCAGGAGACATGTATGATAGCCAAACTACGGTACACAACATATACGCAGCCATGTCAAGTCAGGGACTCACGCCCTCTAAGTCATCACTCAAATATAACCATAGGTCTCATGCCCATAATATCAATCGTGCCCGTGGAATTCCTTCCTCACTGCCGGCAGTCTATGATATAACAACACTAAGGAGTACATATGAATACTAGATCCCACCTTGCATCATAAGAACCGTACGAGGCAAGTACGAAGGCATAGCTACCAGATCCACCCTGCATCCTCAACTGACCGGGGCAAGTACGAAAGCCAGCTACCAGATCCACCGCATCAACAATACTAATACGAATCACGAAGGCGACCGGCAAGTGCGATAGCTCTACCAGATCCACCTGCGTACATCACGATCGGCAAGTACGTAGGCTAACCACCGATCCACCTGCATCACACCACCGCCCTAACCACGGCCGGCAAGTGCGAAGCCAACTACCAGATCCACCGCATCACGTCTCGGCCGGCAAGTACGGTGGCTAACTACTAGATCCACCTGCATCGAGACCTGGAGAGCTAATCCATGGAACAAAATGCATCGGCGGGAAGCGAACCTCATCTTGGCCGCATACGTGGAATCCTCCATCACCGATGCAGACGCCAAATAGACTCATAACTGAACAATGGAAGCATACCCGTGGAATCCTTCATCACTGGCGGTACGTCCAAGTAACTCATAACTGAACAATGGAAGCATACCCGTGGAATCCTTCATCACTGGCGGTACGTCCAAGTAACTCATAACTACATGCTTTTAATTCGAATTTCAATATCATGCCTTTACATAAACCAAGACAATTACCATGCCTTCTTTTCACATAAACCAAGAGAATTCTTATTTAAGCAAGCCAAAGTACTTATCAAGGCACACATAGAATAATTCTCAATTGAACAAGCCCAAAACACTATCAAGGCACAAACAGAATAATTCTCTTTTAACAAGCCAAAGTACTACGTACGTACATCCTTTCCAAGAGATTCCTTTTTATGCAAAATCCAAGATACTAACACCCGTAGTATCAAGGCGCGTCTATTTTTCAATGTAAGTTACTACACCTTTAGAAAACTCATTTCAAAGCTTGAAACCAAGTAACTTCAATTTTTCACAATCTAGACAACTTATGCTCATTAATCAAAATAGACAACTTTCATAACCTTCCATAAAGTTATTATAACCAACTTCCCATAAAGCCGTTATACTAACTTTATGCTTTAGAAATTCGACATCTTATCCATTCATAAGACCGTTATAACTAACTTCCCATAAAGCCGTTATAACTCCTTATGAACCATTTCGTTCTTTTACTATCCAAGAGGCTTATACTTCAAACAAATTCATACAATTTTCAAAAATACTTCAAGCCTCTTATCTTTAGAATAATTCAATACTCAATACTTTCACACCAAGTACTCTATACTTTTGTAAAATCATACTTTTCCCTTAACCAAGGGACTTATACTTCTTAAAACAAACAAGTCTTTGTTTATACTTAAACAAGTAAAAATACTAAATCTTGTACGTCTACCGTACTACATAGATACAAATACTCATGCTCAAAGATAGGAAAGCTTCACATACCTCTTCGGTCAATCCACTTGCTAATCTCAAACTACCGCAAGTAATATGCCAACCTATAATAACCATAATACGTTTATTAACCCCTAATTTCAATGTAGGAATAATCTAAGTTCAAAGCCCCTAAATTCTATGGAAAATTGGGCAGCATTTCCTTTGTTTCTACATACTTTGCCACCTTTTTAAGGTCCGAATTCAACATCCAAACGCCACTCCTTAGGCCCAACAATCCAAACAATCTCAAGGGGATTACACACCTAAACTTGGGTGTGTAAAATTCTGCCCCAAAAGGTAAAACAATTCACTACACAATTCTAAGGTAGTTTTTAGGCTACCACATGCTCATAATCTCCTCTTAAACCATTTTTCATATCCCAACCACATTTCTCACATGCAATCAATCTAAGGGCCTTATTTCCAACTAAAAGTTCTTTCTACTTAACATGCAACACTATAAACTAAATCTAAAGGAAGAATCATTACCTTAAAGTTTTAGCCAAGCTTATTCCAACACCTTGCTAGCCTTTCCTCCAAGAATACCACCACAACAATGCCAACAAGCTAGCTACAAGCTTCCTTTTTGGTTCTTAACTATTCAGATTTTTCTAAGGGTTTTTAGAGAGAAGGGGGAGCAATTTGAGAGAGAGAGAGAGAAGATGAAAGATAGAAAATGACCAAGTCTTGGTCAATATATTGCATGCAACAGAAAATCAGATGGGGGGGGACACTTGTCACCCTCCCATGGTCTCTTTTAAAACAAAAATCAGACTTTTCTAAGTTTTTCCGCCCAAAATCCGCTTCGGCCGCGGCTACAAACCTCCGCATCTCTCGATCTTTCGGCGCCATGCTCGCTATTCCGGCCAAGGCGCTGCAACTTCAGCGACCCTTCAGAACTTTAGGCGCCGCGGCCCTGCATCCGCGCGCCATGCGCCGCGCCGCTCAAACACATTTCGTCCGATCGCGACCGAACTTGTAACCTCATAACTTTCTACTCCGACGCCCTATCGACGAGCGGTTGGTTGCGTTGGAATCTAGACTCAACGAACTACGCCTGTGCCTTTGAAACACTTATGAACTCTCAATGTACCGGTCATAACCCGCCTTAAAGTTGACTAAAACCCGTCGGAACAATCACAACCTATCTTACGAAAATTTTAAGTCTTACTCCTTTCAGACGCCTCATGCGCATGACCTGCACTACGGTGTAACATTCTCCCTTAGAAACATTCGTCCCGAATGTTCTTTTAGAGCCAATCTACTATTCCTCGGTACATCCTCGTACTATATACTAATGGAACTTCATTATTCCACATATGACCCTAAGATATCGCACACGCATACCCATTCACTGTAAGTCAAACAGAAAATGAAACCAAAATATGAACCATTACTACTTACCTCGCTCACTACCTAACAGAATTGCGTTCAGATCTACCAACTTATTCTAACACATGTACATAGTCTCAATATGCCTCTTTCATGATACTAACTCCTACAACAATCCCATCACTTACTCCGAACGAATCTCATCTGTACTATCCTCTTAAGAATACCACGTAGCTTAATTTACAAAGATAGTTTCCCATTAGGTCTCTTAATTAAACTTCTAAGGGTCCATTTATTTCTCGGACAACTCATCATCTCCTAATTATCTCAAATTAGTACGTCTAACATTGATGAGAGTTCATCAAACCACTCCCTACCTTCCCAGATCTAATTAGTCCTTATCAACTCGTATTCCAATATCATTCTAGGCAACACGTGTCCGACTTTATACATAATTCAGATAAATGAATGTCACTATACCCACTATACTACCATCATAACTAACACGATACGCAATCCACATAATCTTTCTCGGTCATCACGCTTTCTGCGTGGCTGAACAACATAACTCGTTGGGAGAGCGACCCTAACCACACTCTATCGCACGATCTTAGAGTGAGAAGAATGGAAACCAATCCTAAATATCCTGCAGCCTCACGATTATAGATGTGGTGCACAACACACCGATAATCAAGACTCTACTGACACGGTCAGACACTTTCCGAGGACTAATCGCTCTGATACCACTTTTGTCACGACCCACCCGGTCATGACTGGTACTTACCAGGGTACCTGTTAGGTATATGTCGAGAATAGCAATGAACATACATAAAACAAATCAGATAAGGTAAACATCACTAGCAAGCCGATAAGGCCGCTTTTCATAAAATAACTTAACCGATGGTGAAACAAGATAACTTTATCCTTACACCAACCACAAACGTGACTACGGACCTAAGAATAACAACTGTGGACGGGCCCCGCCATACCCCGAATGTACAAAAGTCTATAACCTCGGGAATCATACCAAAAGACAAAGCCTCGGAGGATGGAGCTTTCCAGAAGTGAACGGTGATCCTAAGAGTGCGGACCAGAAGTTACGATCTCGACTGCAGATGAACGCACCGGGCGAGGTCGATAACAGTACCAAGTATGTGAAATCAAAATATCGTAATGAATTCATAATAGCATATATATAAGCGGGAGACATGTATGATAGCCAAACTACGGTACACAACATATACGTGACCATGTCAAGTCGTGACTCACGCCTCTAAGTCATCACTCAAATATAACCATAGGTCTCATGCCCATAATATCAATCGTGCGTGGAATTCCTTCCTCACCGCTGCGATCATGATATAACAACACTAAAGTACATATGAATACTAGATCCCACTTGCATCAACAATACTAATCACGAATCAGGCAAGTGCGATAGCCTCTACCAGATCCACCTGCGTCCACATCGGCCGGCAAGTACGTGAGGCTAACCACCGATCCGCGCATCACACCACTTCGCCCCTAACCCCGACCGGCAAGTACGAAGCCAACTACGGATCCACTGCATCACGTCTCGGCCGGCAAGTACGAGGGCTAACTACTAGATCCACTGCGTGATGAGACCTCGTGGAGAGCTAATCCATGGAACAAAATATCACCAACAGGAAACGAACCTCATCATGGCCGCGTACGTGGAATCCTCCATCACCGATGACGCCCAAATAGACTCATAATCGAACAATGGAAGCATACGTGGAATCCTTCATCACCGCGACGCCCAAGTAACTCATAATCGAACAATGGAAGCATACCGTGGAATCCTTCATCATCAAGCGACGCCCAAGTAACTCATAACTACATGCTTTTAATTCGAATTTCAATATCATGCCTTTACATAAACCAAGACAATTACCATGCCTTCTTTTCACATAAACCAAGAGAATTCTTATTTAAGCAAGCCAAAGTACTTATCAAGGCACACATAGAATAATTCTCAATTGAACAAGCCCAAAACACTATCAAGGCACAAGCAGAATAATTCTCTTTAACAAGTCAAAGTACTACGTACGTACATCCTTTCCAAGAGATTCCTTTTTATGCAAAATCCAAGATACTAACACCCGTAGTATCAAGGCGCGTCTATTTTTCAATGTAAGTTACTACACCTTTAGAAAACTCATTTCAAAGCTTGAAACCAAGTAACTTCAATTTTTCACAATCTAGACAACTTATGCTCATTAATCAAAATAGACAACTTTCATAACCTTCCATAAAGTTATTATAACCAACTTCCCATAAAGCCGTTATACTAACTTTATGCTTTAGAAATTTACGACATCCTTATCCATTCATAAGGCCGTTATAACTAACTTCCCATAAAGCCGTTATAACTCCTTATGAACCATTTCGTTCTTTTACTATCCAAGAGGCTTATACTTCAAACAAATTCATACAATTTTCAAAAATACTTCAAGCCTCTTATCTTTAGAATAATTCAATACTCAATACTTTCACACCAAGTACTCTATACTTTTGTAAAATCATACTTTTCCTTAACCAAGGACTTATACTTCTTAAAACAAACAAGTCTTTGTTTATACTTAAACAAGTAAAAATACTAAATCTTGTACGTCTACCGTACTACATAGATACAAATACTCATGCTCAAAGATAGGAAAGCTTCACATACCTCTTCGGTCAATCCACTTGCTAATCTCAAACTACCGCAAGTAATATGCCAACCTATAATAACCATAATACGTTTATTAACCCCTAATTTCAATGTAGGAATAATCTAAGTTCAAAGCCCCTAAATTCTATGGAACATTGGGCAGCATTTCCTTTGTTTCTACATACTTTGCCACCTTTTTAAGGTCCGAATTCAACATCCAAACGCCACTCCTTAGGCCCAACAATCCAAACAATCTCAAGGGGATTACACACCTAAACTTGGGTGTGTAAAATTCTGCCCCAAAAGGTAAAACAATTCACTACACAATTCTAAGGTAGTTTTTAGGCTACCACATGCTCATAATCTCCTCTTAACCCATTTTTCATATCCCAACCACATTTCTCACATGCAATCAATCTAAGGGCCTTATTTCCAACTAAAAGTTCTTTCTACTTAACATGCAACACTATAAACTAAATCTAAAGGAAGAATCATTACCTTAAAGTTTTAGCCAAGCTTATTCCAACACCTTGCTAGCCTTTCCTCCAAGAATACCACCACAACAATGCCAACAAGCTAGCTACAAGCTTCCTTTTTGGTTCTTAACTATTCAGATTTTTCTAAGGGTTTTTAGAGAGAAGGGGGAGCAATTTGAGAGAGAGAGAGAGAGAAGATGAAAGATAGAAAATGACCAAGTCTTGGTCAATATATTGCATGCAACAGAAAATCAGATGGGGACACTTGTCACCCTCCCATGGTCTCTCTTAAAATAAAAATCAGACTTTTCTAAGTTTTTCCAAAAATCCCGCGCCATGCGCCTTGCACGGCCATGGCGCTGAACCTCCGCGATCTCGATCTTTGGCGCGCCACCCTGTTATTCGGCGCGCTGCAACTTCAGCGACCGCGAACTTTAGCGCGCGCGGCGCTGCATGCCCTTCGCCGCCGCAAACACATTTCTGTCCATTGCGCCCCGAACTTGTAACCTCATAACTTTCTACTCGACGCCCTATCGGCGAGCGGTTGGTTGCGTTGGAATCTAGACTCAACGAAATACGCCCCAGGCCTTTGAAACACTTATGAACTCTCAATATACCGGGTCATAACCCGCCTTAAAGTTGACTAAAACCCGTCCGGAACAATCCGTCAACCTATCTTCTGAAAATTTTAAGTCTTACTCCCTTTCGTACGCCCTCATGCGCATGACCTGCACTACGGGGTGTAACATGCATGGAGGCTCTTTAACTTTGTTCAAGGTATTACATGAGATTCAGTTGAATATTCACGGGTAATTTGATTCCTTACTTAACTACTATTTGGTGAATGATATATGTGATGTATTGTCACGACTGTTCGGGCCGTGGATCGTGCCTTACCCGCACCTGCGATCATACATCGAGAAAATCAGCGAATATAAAACAAGACATGAATCAATGAAAATTGAGACACAGTTTATATGAGAAAAGTCGCCTTTCGGCATAATATATATAAACCCAAATTCTGGCAGTTACATCCCAACTGTACAATAGGACTACAGACCACTAAGGAAATAAACAACTATGGCGGGACAGGGCCCCGCCATACCCTGAATGGACATATATCTACAACTCAGGGAGAACCATACCAAAAGTCGAGCCTCCGGAGAAGATGGAGCTCCTAACACCAAAGCAAAGATCCTAAGGATGCGGATCTAGCACTGCCGTCTTACCGCGCATGAACGCACTTCGGGCGAGGTCGATAACAGTACCAAGTATGTGAAATCAGAAAGTACTTAAATGAAATCATATCATTTTAAACCAATTTTACAAATATGCGAAACAACCAATGTAACCGCACATAGTGCCACATCACAAACAAGAGTAATAATGTAAATCGTAATGTGTCTTTTCTAGGTCGCGAATGATGAAGCAAGGCCAATCGCCCATAGTATCATTATGCAAGCCTAATCTCGACTCAGTAGTCCGCATAGGCCACTCACGTAGGCCCGCATGAGGTATTCCCGCATCGAGGGTAGCTACTCCTCGGCATCGCCCCGACTCGTAGTCGCATGGCCACATAGACCGCATGAGGTATAAGCGATCGGTATTTTATATACACCTTTTAGTCGATCTAGTTAGTCTTTTGTCCCGTTTTGTACATACAAAGTGTCGTATTAGGATAGATTTTCTTTCTTTTGAGTCAAAGTGGCTAAAGTGGCCAAATGGCGGAAAAGGAGCGAAAAGAGGGAAAAAGAGGAGGTACTAGAGCTGAAAACGGAGAAAGTGGCAAACGAGGCTGAAATCCAGACCTGCGCCGCCCTCGCAAGCTGTGGCGGCGCCTATTATTCAGAGAAGCTGCAGAAGATTCAGCGCCGCGGCGCCCTCAGAGACCAGAAACAGGGCCGCGGCGCCTAAACATCCGAGAAGCCACAGGAGTTGCAGCGCCGCGGCGCCCTCAGACAGCAGATATCAGGGCCGCGGCGCCGACGCGGAAAAATTAGGTCTTTTGACGGATTTTTGGGCCAGGCCTGGAAGAAAAAGAAGGGAGGCGTTTTAAAACTATATAAGGAGAACCCTAGGCAGTTTTTGGGGGTTCCCCTTTCTTGCACAACTCAAGATTCTTGACTTGGAGTTTGGATACCATTAGCTTAGTAATTTCTTTTTCCTTTCCTTTATTTATTTCAGTTTTTGCATGATGAACTTTGAATTAGTTCTTGTCATATTCATGGCTAGGAACTAATTCTCTTATAGGGCTTTCTATGTTGAATTCTTGAACCTTATGTTATAAAGTAATGCATGCTTATGGTTATTATTCTTATTGAGAGATCTATCCAATAATTGAGTTGAATTCTTGGTAGCTAATTGACAACTAGTTATCACTATATGATTTCTAATCAGTTACGAAAAGGAGGGATTGTGAATATGCTGTAAGTTGGGTAGACGGTCTTGAATTGGGGATGAAAATACCTCAATTAGATTTGTAGCGTTGATGAGAGGCTTAACAACCCTAATTTTGCGCATTGTGCGTGACAGTCAACTAGGTTTTTGTGCTTAATCCTCCTATAGAGTTACCCTTATCGTGAAAGTTAGGTAAGGAACAATACCGAGTGTTTATATAACCCTAACGGAGTATAAAGCGATTTCAGAAACCGCTTTCTCCAAAAGAACACCATAAGTAATGCATTAACAAGTAACATAAGCGGATAGTAAGGATACATAGAAGCCCTATTCTCATCACACCTGAAGTAAGTCTTTACATTTAAATAGCTTTTGAAATTCTTAGTTATAAACAACCAATCAAATATTAATTCGCCAAATAGATACTAGAAAATAGATCACTGGTACTTGAACCCTAATCCTAGAGGGCGATATTCGGTCTTATCTAAGACTATACTACTTGATACGATAACGCACTTGCGTTTAAAGTGTGTGCATATTACGCGCATCAAGTTTTTGGCGCCGTTGCCGGGGATTAGGCAATAGTTCAATATCAAATTATCTATTTTTAATTTCTAATTTGGATTTAATTTTTTATTTTTTTTAGTTTCTACGAAAATCAGGGTGCCGTGATTCTTTGTTTGTTTTTGATCTTTCTCGTGATATCGGTTTATGCGAAGGAGAAGAGGAGTCGACACTCTTGTTCCTTCAATCCGGAAATTGAGAAAGCACGCAAACGTAATGAAAGAATCAATTGCAACGTTGATAGAAATGGGCGGTGCCCAACAATAACAGGATGAGAGAAGGGTTAGGTGAAAATCAACTTAACCCGTGAGATCCTCAAAGTGCCAATAGATATGGAGGATAGGTTCGAATCCACGGAAAGAAGTGCAGGAGATTATGTGCTACCAAGAGTGAATGGAGCACAGATTGCATTAGGCTCCCTACAATAGAGCCAACAATTTCGAAATAAAACCAGCGATTCTGAGCATGGTGCAGCACACAGTGCAGTTCGGAGGACTGCCATCGGAGGATCCACATATGCACATAGCAAATTTCTTGAGCTATGTGCCACTTTCAGATATAACGGCGTTACTGATGATGCCGTCAGATTGAGGCTCTTTCCCTTCTCACTCAGGGATAGAGCAAAAGTATGGTTGAATTCCCTGCCAGCTGATTCGATATTTACATGGCACGAGCTGGCACAGAAATTCCTAGCCAAGTTCTTTCCACCCTGTAAAGCAGCAAAATTAAGAGGGGAGTTGAACAACTTCTATCAAGCTGATGGAGAGTCCTTATATGAAGCATGGGAGAGATTCGAGGATCTACAGAGGAAGTGTCCACACCATTGCGTTGAGTTGTGGAACTTGGTTCATATTTTCTACAACGGCCGAGCAAGACAACCGTAACCATCATAGATGCGCTTGGTGGAGCATTCATGAGGAAAAGCCACGACGCCCACGAGTTATTAGAAGATATGGCCACTAACAACCATGTCACTGAAGAGAGGGCAACCAGTGGGAGAAGAACTGTGGGGGTCCATGAAGTAGATGCTATTGCTGCTTTGAACGCACAAGTGGCTCTTCTAGCGAAACAATTGCAGCAACATACTGTGTCAGTGAATCTTTGTGCAACCGCTAAAATTGTGAGATATGTGGCGGCCCACATACATTTGATAGGTGTCCTTCAGCGGATCCCAACAACATCCCAATGGAGCAGGCAGAGTGTCAAGCAGTAGGTAACTACCAGAGGCAACAGAACAACCCCTACTCAAACACTTATAATCCAGGGTGGAGGAATCACCCAAACTTCTCATGGAAAGGAGATCAGGGCCAGCAAAATCAGTACCAGGGCCAGCAAAATCGCACTGAGGCCAACAGAACCCATATCGTGGGCGCAGACCAAGATAGGGGCGAATCCAAGAAGCGTAATCAAAATTTCTTCACTCAAGCCCCCACTCAACAAACCAATGCACGGTGTCAAGAAAAAACCGGATGAGCTTAAAGCATGGCGACAAAGACTTGCCAACGCCCAGACGCAGTTTATAACAGAATCTAGATCCTCGTTCAGAAACTTGGAAACACAGGTAGGACAGCTAGCAAAGCAGGCAAACATCAGGCCACAGGGGACATTGCCAAGCAATACTGAGGTAAATCCGAGGGAGCAATGTAAGGCAGTGCAGTTGAGAAGTGGAAAACAATTGGAGCAACAGCCGCCTCAGCCAATAGTTGAGAGGGAAGCAGAGTTAGAAAAGATAAGGAGGTGAACCTAGCCCAGTGATAGAAAACTCCGGAGAAGGAGTATACAGAAAAGATTCCTTTCCCCCAGAGATTACAAAGGAAGGCGGTCGATAAACAATTTTCCAAATTCTTGGAGGTATTCAGGAAGTTGCACATCAACATACCGTTTATAGAGGCTTTGGAGCAGATGCCATCTTATTTCAAGTTCATGAAAGAAATCTTGGGGAAAAAGAGGAAACTGGCCGAATATGAGATAGTAGCACTAACAGAAGAGTGTAGTGCTATCTTACAAAAGAAATTGCCACCAAAGCTAAAGGACCCTGGAAGCTTTACACTACCATGCACAGTGGGCAGGGTGACTTGCAACAGAGCCTTGTGTGATTTAGGGGCGAGTATAAATTTGATGCCCCTATCAGTTTTCAAAAGACTGGAGTTAGAGAGAAACCCACCACCGTGAGTCCGCAACTAGCCGACAGACGGTGGTTCATCCACGAGGAAGATCGAGGATGTGATTGTGGGTAGGAAAATTTTTCTTTCCTGCAGATTTCCTCATTCTGGATATGGAAGAAGATGCAGAAATCCCGATCATATTGGGGAGGCCATTCCTAGCAACGGGTAGAGCCTTGATTGACGTTGAAAGAGGAGAGCTAACGCTAAGAGTGGAGAACGAAGAGATGGTGTTTAAAGTCTTTACTCACGGCAGTGAGCCTCGAACTGTAAGTGGGTGTTTTGGACTCAACACCACCAAACCCCATGCGAGCCATTGCAATGCAACCAAAGAGTGATGAGCCCAAGAAAGCAAGCATGGTTTGCTGAGATGACACTAAATGAGGTAATTGTTCCGGAACTCCCTACTACCGATAATGCTCAAAAGAAAAGGAGAAAAAGGAAACGCCAAATGTGGCGGAAATGGATTGGTTGGGGACTTAATCCACTCAGGCTAGTAAGTCTAAGGAACTGCGTCCCGCTAAAAGACGTTAAAGATAGCCATTGGGAGGCAACCCAACGTTTTCAATTATGTTATTTTAATTTCGTCTTTAAGTTTATTTTATTTTTGTCTCGAAACGATCTACGGTCTTGGAGTCTTGTGTTTTGTGATGGGATTGACAGGTACAGGGAAATAAACTGAAGAAAAGCGAGGATTTCCAGAAAAGCGGGTAAGCGCCGCGGCGCCGAAATATCTGAAAAGGTGCTGAAGTTTAAGAGCCGCGCGCCAGAGCGTAGCGCGTGAAATCCGAAAAATGTGCGAAGATAGCCGCGGCTCCAGAATGTGTCGGCGCATGAAATCGATGAGCGCAGAGTTTAGCGCACACAAAGCAGGTCGCTGCGCACGGCGGGAATCCAGAAACTTAAAACGCCCAAAAAAAATCAGATTTTCCCCAATTCCAACTTCAAAACCCTAACCTTCCCTCTCCAAAAACCCACGAAATTTCAGAAACTTTCTCACAAATCCTCCACAAATCCAACCCAACCACAACCTAAACTCTTAGATTCCTAAAATCCCCAACTATCTCAAACAACAAAAGCTCCATTCCATAGCCTCAACCCACCAATCAAACAAGAACAAGCTTGAATCTTCTCATCAAAAGGTAATCCCTATCTTTGTTCTTGAATCCTTTTACTGAAGTTATAGGAAGTAGTAGTTGGGAAGAGTATTGTAGTTGAAATAGTTTGGGCACTGAAAAGTTTGTTGTGAAGTTGGAGAAAAGAGTAGAAAAGGAGGTTGTGGGCATTGTTGAAGTTTGGGGGTGTTGTTTTCGCTGCTAGTTGTTGAGTGTATAGGAAACATTTGTGCACTTAAAATTGAAAGCCCCAGAACCATGGCCACCAGGAAGAGAAGAGGCTCCACATCTACCCCAACCCCACAATACGATGAAAATAGGTTTGTGAGCTATCAAGCCTACCAAAGATACAAAAGGCTTGATACCAGACCCGTAATTCCAGAAAGGGGAATGGATTACCAAAGGGGATCATATGGGGAAGAAGACGTTTATGAGCCCATCCGGGCTATGATTGAGCTAAGGGGATGGAAGAGATTTGTAAATCCTGAGAAGATAGTACCAGTGAATACAACAATGGTACGTGAATTCTATGCCAACTTTCCAGAGAGAATCGAAAGGGGGTGCTTCATGGGACAGTATATGCCTGTAACAGCAAACGCGATAAATGCAGATCTCAAGACAGTTGATGTTGAAGAAGGAAGTGATTGGAATCACTTTAGAACATGGTCTAGAAGCACCAACCACATCGACTGGAATGCCGTTGCAAACACAGTAAGCTACCCAGGGGCTGCTTTTGAGATAGGAAGAAATGGGTCCAGAGCACTGAGCAGGTGCCAATTCAACAAGGCAGCCAAGGCTTGGCTGTATTTTGTCAGTGCCCGCATGATTCCATCCACGCACTTCACCAGAGTGCCAGAAGACAGGATTAAGCTGATTTATGGAATTATGAGGGGGCTGCAAATTGATGTTGGGAAAGAAATAGTGCAGAGCATTGAAGAAATCAGCAGGATGGTGACAACAGGTGGGTTGGGACATGGCTCACTTATCACAAATTTGGCAAAGATAAATGCGTCCCAATCCTACCCACCGACACTCATGAGAGAAACCATGCCCGTTGTCCTATGGGATAGTGCACTCTTTTCCGCACCCCACCCAAAGCCAGACGAAGAGCACCACCACCAGCAGCAGCAGCAGAGGCAACCATGGATGAAGATGAGCCTGAAATAGGGGCTCAATATGAGGCAGGACCCAGCCACCGGCCAACCACAAGAGCAGAACCTTCAGAGCCCACAAGGGGACAATTGTACCAACATCAGAGGGAGATGATGCAGACCTTGCAAACATTAGTACAAGGACGCAAGAAACAAAGCAACAAATCGACGAGCCGAGTGCCTTGTTCAACCAATGGTCGATCATTATCCACCGCCACCACCACCATTTTAGCCAAAATGTAAGTATCCTATTTTCGTTCATTGTCTTTAGTCTTGCACACATTGGGGACAATGTGTGATTTAAGTTTGGGGTGTGTTTTGTGTTTTAGTTTTATTTGTGTCATGTTATGTTTTATTTAAGTCTTTTTATTTGTTTCATGTTTATTTTGAGTCACCAAAATTTTTCTTTTGAGTCATAATTGCACACAAAGATCATGTATCTTTGTAGTTGCTAGAAACACCTAGTGAAGTAAGGTGGAATAATGTAAAGGAATGGAAGCATCTATCTAAACACTTAGGTTAGATGCCAAAAACTCACAAAATCTGTCTATTTGAGTCTCTTGCTTGAGTTATGTAGGCTAAATGATAAATGCTTATGTGTTATATGCTTGCTATTTGAGTAAATAGTTAGGATATGCATGTTAGGGAGATGACTCAGGCATTTCTTTGATAGTCAATTCTTACCATTCTTTTCTATCCCGTACTTTAAAAATATCACTAGTTAGCCCCATTGAGCCTAAAATTTGAAACTTCTTCTTTGACACCCTATATTCCCACAAAGTGTACCATAAGTGAAATTATGAAACAGTAGGAGTACATTGTGTTAAAAAGAAAACAAAAAGAATGAATAAAGTCCTGCACCCCAATACAAAAGTAATAAGAAATAGGCAAAGCCTAAGTCAAGGCTTATTATTATATACTTCATTCTCCCAAAACAAAAGAGGAAGGATAGAATTGAAGTGAAGTAAAGAATCAAAAGAAAAGGGAAAATTGAAAAGCCAAAGAGCTTATGGTACGTAAAAATGAGCCTAAATGCCTATCTTTACCAACCCCTACCTAAGCTACATTACAACCCCAAAGTCCTGAAGATCTCTTTTATGTATATCCAGAATTAGTGGAGAATAGCAAGTAAGCATGCCATAGGAATTTTTGAATTTATATGCATACTTGAGTACACTGACTTCCATTTAAGCATGATAAGTATGAGTTTGCGAAATATCTAGCTCAATGTGTTGAAATTCCATGCTATATGTTCCTGCATATTATTCTGCTAACCTTCATGTTTTTCTAGTTAAAATTCTTGGCGAAATAGTGATCAATGGCAGGGAGTCTGTTTATTTTCTTTGTTGATTTTCTTATTTATTGAGTCTGTCATTTTATTTCTTTCTTTTTATCTTTGCTCGAGGGCGAGCAAAGGTTAAGTTTGGGGGTATTTGATCGGTGTATTTTATATACACCTTTTGAGTCAGTCTAGTTAGTCTTTTGTCCCGTTTTGTACATACAAAGTGTCGTATTAGGATAGATTTTCTTTCTTTTGAGTCAAAGTGGCTAAAGTGGCCAAATGGCGAAAAGGAGCGAAAAGAGGAAAAAGAGGAGGTACTAGAGCTGAAAACGGAGAAAGTGGCAAACGAGTGAAATCAGACTGGGCGCTCCCTCGCAGCTGAAGCGTGGTCGCGGCGCCTATTATTCAGAGAAGCCGCAGAAGATTGTACGCGCGCCTCGTGAGACCGAACAGCCGCGCGCGCTAAACATCCGAGAAGCCACATGAGTTGCAGTGCCGCGGCGCTCGTGACAAAGAAATATCGGGCCGCGCCGCCAAAACACCCGAAGTATTGCAGAACTTTAGGCCGCGGCGCCGACAGCAGGCCGCGCGCGACGCGGAAAAATTAGGTCTTTTGACGGATTTTTGGGCCAGGCCTGGAAGAAAAAGAAGGGAGGCGTTTTAAAACTATATAAGGAGAACCCTAGGCAGTTTTTGGGGGTTCCCCTTTCTTGCACAACTCAAGATTCTTGACTTGGAGTTTGGATACCATTAGCTTAGTAATTTCTTTTTCCTTTCCTTTATTTATTTCAGTTTTTGCATGATGAACTTTGAATTAGTTCTTGTCATATTCATGGCTAGGAACTAATTCTCTTATAGGTGTTTCTATGTTGAATTCTTGAACCTTATGTTATAAAGTAATGCATGCTTATGGTTATTATTCTTATTGAGAGATCTATCCAATAATTGAGTTGAATTCTTGGTAGCTAATTGACAACTAGTTATCACTATATGATTTCTAATCAGATTCTGAAAAGGAGGGATTGTGAATATGCTGTAAGTTGGGTAGACGGTCTTGAATTGGGGATGAAAATACCTCAATTAGATTTGTAGCGTTGATGAGAGGCTTAACAACCCTAATTTTGCGCATTGTGCGTGACGGTCAACTAGGTTTTTGTGCTTAATCCTCCTATAGAGTTACCCTTATCGTGAAAGTTAGGTAAGGAACAATCTGGGTTGAGTGTTTATATAACCTAACGGAGTATAAAGCGATTTAAGAACCCGCTTTCTCCAAAAGAAGAACACCATAAGTAATGCATTAACAAGTAACATAAGCGGATAGTAAGGATACATAGAAGCCCTATTCTCATCACACCTGAAGTAAGTCTTTACATTTAAATAGCTTTTGAAATTCTTAGTTATAAACAACCAATCAAATATTAATTCGCCAAATAGATACTAGAAAATAGATCACTGGTACTTGAACCCTAATCCTAGAGGACGCTATTCGGTCTTATCTAAGACTATACTACTTGATACGATAACGTGCACTTGCGTTTAAAGTGTGTGCATATTACGCGCATCAATAACCCCGCACACTAACCTGGAACTCTCGTAGTCCCGCATAGGTCCCCTGGACCCGCATGAGGTATTCTCGAATCATGGTCCCAGACCGCCTGAGACATACCCCGCATCGGAGGGCAGCTTAACCCCCGGTATCATGTCAAGAGGTGAGTGATGTAATACTAGCATAACAGCTTATTGTTAAACAACATAAGCACAAATAAGACTAACCTCTTTACACAAACGTTACAAGATACTAACACACATATCATCATAATATGTCTACTCAACAAACCATTTTACTGTACTTTCCAGAAATCAATACAAGTCTTTTATAAACACATAAGTAAACTGTTCCTTTTATCTTGCTTAAGTCGTTATACTTAACTTCCCATAAAGCTAGTATAACTCTTAAGCTTCTTGTTTTAAAAACAAATATTCTTCTTTCAAAACTGATTTATAATTCTTTTGAAAGACTTTAAGATCTTTATTATTCAGGCTTAAGTCAAAAGACATTGTCGTACAACTACGTTCAGTTAACACACGTACGTCTACCGTACTATATATATACTTTAAAATATCATGCTCAAGAGTATAGGAAGAATCACATACCTTCTCGGCGAAATCCACCTGCCAAGTCGAATATGTCGCGCGCAGAGAATCAACCTATAATAGTCAGATACGTCTATCAATATCTAGACTACTCTGAAGACTATTCTAAACAGTTAGCAAATGCCTCACATGGCCACAATACAACACTCAATCAGATATGTTAATGAAAAATTTACAAGTAGGAAAGTGAGTTACCTGGAGGTGTGGGGAATAGGTGAGGATACTTCTGCCTCATGTCCTCCTCAGCTTCCCACGTCATCTCCTCAAGACTTTGACGGAAGCCACGTCCTTGGTCCGCAGACGCCTAACCTGACGATCGATTATCGCTATGGGAATCTCCTCATACGATAACCCCTCGGTCACCTGGACATCGTCAATAGGATGCACTCTAGATGGATCCCCGATACATCTCCTCAGCATAGAAACATGAAACACCGGATGCACTGCCTCCAGATCGGACGGCAGATCCAACTCATAGGCAACCTTGCCTACCCTGCGGACAATCTGAAACGGCCCAATGTACCTCGGGCTGAGTTTCCCTTTCTTCCCGAATCTCATCACACCCTTCATGGGTGACACTTTCAAGAAAACCCAATCACCAACCTCGAACTCCAGATGCCGACGACGATGATCTGCATATGACTTCTGTCGACTCTGAGCTGTCAGTAACCGCTCCTGGATAAGCTTCACCTTATCCACACCGCCGCACCAACCGTCCCACTAATCGCTCGCCCACATCAAACCAGCCTATCGGCGATCTGCACTTCCTCCCATACAAGGCCTCATAAGGCGCCATCTGAATACTGGAGTGGTAGCTATTATTATACGCAAACTCAACTAGAGGCAAATGATCCTCCCAGCTACCCCTGAAGTCAATAACACAGGCTCGCAGCATATCCTCAAGAGTCTGGATAGTGCGCCACTGTCCGTCTGTCATGCGTGGATGGAATGCGACTGTGCTCACTGCGTCCCCAAACCCTTCTGGAAAGACCTCCAGAAGTTAGCCGTAAACTGGGCTCCTCTATCTGATATGATCGAAATAGGGACTCCATGCGATCGACGATCTCTGGATATAAAGTCCGCATAATCCTCAGCCGAAAAGTCGTCCTGACTGGAAGAAAGTGGGCTGATTTCGTCAGCCTGTCGACGATAACCCAAATAGAATCATGTTTCCTCGGAGTGCGAGGTAATCCTGTGATAAAGTCCATGTTGATCACCTCTCACTTCCAAGTCGGGATCTCTATCGTCGCAACAAACCACCGTGCCTCGTGCTCTACCTTCACTGCCGACAACACGGCACCGAGCTACAAACTCGCAACGCCCTCTTCAAGCCATCCCACCAATACGGATCTAAGGTCGTGGTACATCTTGGTCGACCCGGATGGATAGAGTAACGCTTGCCGTGTGCTTCCCTAGAACTCTGCTGCGAAGTCCGGAAACATCCGGAACACACAACACGCTTCAAACCTTAGCACCCCATCAGTGCTACCTCAAGGACCTTCCTCACGAAGAGCCGTATCACGATGCGAATCAAAACCGGATCCTCAAACTGTTGCCTCTTCACCTCCTCGACGATGGAAGACTCGGCAACCTCTCGAACTCGAACCCCACTGCTATCAGAATCAATCAAACGGACACCAAGGCTCGCTAACTGATGCAAATCACGAACCATGCCCCTCCTCTCTGCCGCACATCCGATAGGCTACCCATCGACCTACGACTGGGCATACGCCACAACATTGGCCTTCCCGTGGTACAGGATATCAACATCATAATCCTTGAGTAACTCTAACCACCGCCTCTGTCGTAAGTTCAGCTCCCTCTGGCTGAAGATATACTGGAGGCTCTTATGGTCTGTATAAATATCCACATGAACCCCATACAAATAGTGCCTCCAGATCTTCAAGCGTGAATCACCACGCCAACTCCAAATCATGGGTGGGTAGTTCCTCCGTGTTTCTTAAGCCGTCGTGACGCGACGCTATAACCTTACCAGTGCATCAACACACATCCGAGCCCAACGCCGACGATCACAATACACAACATAACCGTCGACCTCCGGAAGAGTAAGAACGGGCGCCGTCGCCTCCTTCAAGAATCGGAAACCACGCCACACGCATCGCCATCCGAAACTTAGCCGCTTACGAGTCGGCCTAGTCAATGGTGCGAGATAGAAGCAAACTTCTCCACGAACCGCCGATAGTAACTGCAAGGCCCGTAAAATCGCACTGGCCGGAGTAAGAGGTCAGGCTAACTCGATCGCCTCGATCTTGGCCGTATCCACCGAATGCCATCACCCGACAATATGCCCAAGAAAAGCCACCGGTTAACCAAAACTCACATTTGGAAAACTTGGCGCATAACCGCTGGTCGTGGAGAACTCTCAAAGATCGCCTCAAATGCTCCGCGTGCTCGCTCGAGCGAGAATAAACCAAGATGTCATCAATGAATACTATCACAAACGTATCCAAAATGGCTTGAACACTCGGTTCATCAGATCCATAAATACCGCTGGAGCATTGGTCAACCCGAAAGACATAACCCTGAACTCATAATGCCCGTACCGGGTCCGGAATGCAGTCCTAGGGACATCCGCCTCTCTGACTCGTACCTGATGATAGCCCGATCGCAGATCAATCTTGGAGAAACATCTCGCGCCCTGCAACTGGTCGAACAAATCATCAATCACGGGAAGGGGGTATTCGTTTAATGGTCACCTTGTTCGGCCGTAATCAACACACATGCGCAGCTGCCCCGCCCTTCTTCTTCACGAACAATACCGCGCTCCCGGGAGAAACACTAGGCCCGATGAAGCCCTCTTCTCCAAAGAAATCTCTCACCGGTCCTTCAACTCTCAACTCGCCGGTGCCATCCTCGTATGGCGAATGGAAATAGCCGAGTGTCCGCAAAGACATCGATACAAAACTCTATCTCCTCTCGGGAGGATACCCGAGGTCGCTCGAAACACGCCTGGGAACTCTCTCGACTATTGAACCGATGAAAATCGCACCGCACCTCGGTATCAAACACCCGAACGAGATGGTAGATGTACTTCTCGCACCATCTTCCTAGCCTGAGGTAGGAAATAAACCCACCCTTCGGAGATACAGTTTTTCCCTCCCACTCAACAACCGGCTACTCAGGAAACTCGAAACGTACTACTCTCTCCCTGCAGACAACACTGGCATAGCAAGAAGATAGACAATCCATACCTACGATCACGTCGAAATCACCATATCCAACTCTATCAAGTCGGCAGGTCCGACGATCGATATGGTCACCGGACAAGCCCTATATATCCGCCGAGCTACCACCGAATCACCCATCGGCGTAGCTACCGAAAGTGGTCTATGGACTCGTGCTCTATCCCTATCCTACTAGCAATAAGGGAGATATATGGGACAGAGTAGAACCGGATCTATCAAGGCGCATACATCATAACCAGAACCGATAAAGTACTGTGGCGACATCGTGAGGCCTCACAGTCTGCCGTTGGACAAGGCATAAATGCGTTCGAGGACCGCTAGAATCGGGACCCGCGCCACGACCTACCGCGACCTGGCCGCCCATGAGTACCCTCCCGGGCGAGTAAATCGTAGGAGATGAAGAAGGCAAAAAGAACACGTAGTGACCCTACCATGCAGACCGCCTTGCCTGACAAGCCGCAAAGTGACCCTGCTGGCCACAACTGTAACAAGCTCCCGTAGCAGCACCACACTTCCCGTAATGGGATCTACCGCATCGGCCACACTGGGGGGGTGGTCGTCGGTCCGCACTCTGCTACTCGACGTCAAGTCCCGGGCCCCGGTCCGCCCTCGAAGACGGTGCAGGAGTGCTCGAGCCGGCCGGTGCAAATCAGATCGCTTTGAGGCCGCCCACCCCGAGAGCTACCAAAAGACCACGCCGTCTTGGCCTTCTTCGTCGTCACAACCCGTCGGCCTCTACGCCTCGCATCCTAGTGCATGAGCTCGCATGCGGTAATGTCCATACCGGTGAAGAGAAACACCCGCACAAGACTCGGCCATATAATCATCTAGCCCGTGACGTAGCGGTGCACCCTATCCTCCATATTCGCTACCAACGCCGGGACATATCGAGCCAATGAATCGAACTCAACGTTGTATTCCCGATCGCGCGCTCTCTGCCTCAAAGAACAAAAATATGTCGCCGTGCCTCCTCATCCGCGAGGCAAGTGAGTGAGGAAAGCCTCCGAGAACTCGTCCCAAGTAGGCCGGGACGCGTGCTTCCCGAGATAACTCCCACGAATCAAACCAATCGATCGCGGTATCACGCAGCCTATGTGGTGAAGACCACGGACTCGGTCTCAAGCCTTGATCACCCGCGTGATCCTCTCAGAATCGACGGATAAACTCCTGCGGATCATCCTCCGCCTCGACGTAGAACTCGCGCGGCTACAACTCAAAAATCCCGTAGCCTCAAACTGCTCGATCTCGGGTGAACCACAGCACCAGGCTGAACTGAATCGCGATCCAAATTTATCTCCGTGTCGCCATGATCTGGCGAATCGGGCCATCTCCTTGTAACCCATCTCATCCGCTCCAGGTGAGGGATGGAGGTGCAGTCTTGTGGGCTCATCACCACCTGCTGCGCCTAAACCTCTCGGGGTCGGCGTCGTGGAACTCGCCGCTCGGGTATAGATCGGGCTGTGCCTCGTGACTCTAGGTGTCCCACTAGCGCCTCCTCACGCCTTGCCCTTCGGGCCCGGTTGCCTTACGTGGAGGCATAATCAAGCGTAAAAGGAATACGTTAGAGGGTCCAACTTATAACACGACTCTAAGGCACGATCTCGAGTGAGAAGAATGGAAACCAATCCTAAATATCCTATAGCCTCACGATTATTGGTGTGGTGCACAACACACCGATAATCAAGACTTCATCGATACGTGCTCAGACACTTTCCGAGGATTAATCGCTCGATACCACTTTTGTCACGACTGTTCGGGGCGTGGATCGTGCCTTACCCGCACCCAAGAAGTCATACATCGAGAAAATCGGAATATAAAACAAGACATGAATCAATGAAAATTGAGACACGCTTTATATGAGAAAAGTCGCTTCGCATAATATATATAAACCCAAATTCAGCGATACATCCCAACTGCATAATAGACTCTGCACCTAAGGAAATAAACAACTATGGCGGGACAGGGCCCCGCCATACCCTGAATGGACATATATCTACAACTCAGGGAGAACCATACCAAAAGTCGAGCCTCCGGAGAAGATGGAGCTCCTGACACCAAAGCAAAGATCCTAAGGATGCGGATCTAGCACCTGCTTGCCTTACCGCGGCATGAACGCGGCCAAGAGGTCGACAACAGTACCAAGTATGTGAAATCAGAAAGTACTTAAATGAAATCATATCATTTTAAACCAATTTTACAAATATGTACGAAACAACCAATGTAACCGCACATAGTGCCACATCACAAACAAGAGTAATAACAGGTAAATAAGGGTCTTTTCTAGGCTGCGAATGATCGAAGCAAGGCCAATCGCCCATAGTATCATTATGCAAGCCTAATCATGTACTCCCGTAGTCCGCATAGGCCACTCACGTAGGCCCGCATGAGGTATTCCCCGCATCGAGGGTAGCTACTCCTCGGCATCGCCCCGACTCGTAGTCCGCATGGCCACATAGACCGCGTGAGGTATAACCCCGCACACTAACCTGGAACTCTCGTAGTCCCGCATAGGTCCCCTGGACCCGCATGAGGTATTCTCGAATCATGGTCCCAGACCGCCTGAGACATACCCCGCATCGGAGGGCAGCTTAACCCCCGGTATTATGTCAAGAGCGAGTGATGTAATACTAGCATAACTTATTGTTAAACAACATAAGCACAAATAAGACTAACCTCTTTACACAAACGTTACAAGATACTAACACACATAGATCATAATATGTCTACTCGACAAACCATTTCTTGTACTTTTCCGTAAATCAATACAAGTCTTTTATAAACACATAAGTAAGTCGTTCCTTTTATCTTGCTTAAGTCGTTATACTTAACTTCCCATAAAGCTAGTATAACTCTTAAGCTTCTTGTTTTAAAACAAATATTCTTCTTTCAAAACCGATTTATAATTCTTTTGAAAGACTTTAAGATCTTTATTATTCAGCTTAAGTCAAAAGACATTGCAGACAACTACGTTCGGTTAACACACGCACGTCCTACCGTACTATATATATACTTTAAAATATCATGCTCAAGAGTATAGGAAGAATCACATACCTTCTACGAAATCCACCTGCCAAGTCGAATATGTCGCGCGCAGAGAATCAACCTATAATAGTCAGATACGTCTATCAATATCTAGACTACTCTGAAGACTATTCTAAGCAGAGGGTTCTCTATTCTACGGAAAATCGGGCAGCACTACCCTACCTGGTAAGCTATACGAGTTCATCAGAAATACAAATCCCATGTAAATCTGATTCAATTCTTCTTCTGCTTTACCGCCTTCTGCGATAACAGTTCACTTCTATTATTTAATATCCTTCTATATCTTATACCCAAGTCTTAACTATTCTTATATGTAATATCCAATTACAATAGAAGGACAAGATATTTACCTCGATAAGCCCAAAATTATCCAAGTTAAAAGTCGATCCCGAGCAAGGTTTAGCTCTAGTTTGCGCCCGATCGCTACAAGAACCCTTAGAAGTTTCCAACCACTTCTACTACAATCCTACACGCGATTTGGGGCTAGGGTATTTTGGAATAGTGACTAACCGTGGAAGACAACTTTCTACCAAGGGGAGGCCCTCCAAAGCCACTAGGCTAGAGGGGGGAGAGGGGTATTTCGGCTAGGTTTTCTAGAGGGGGGGGGGGGAGAAGTGAGGCTAGGACGAGAGCTCACAAGGGGGGAAAGAGGATTTTAGACTTGGAGATTTGTGATGAAGAAGTCTTCAAAGGGAGGGGTATTTATAGGGAAACCAAGGGCCATGATCAAGCCAAGTGGGGGGCAAGTGGAGGGCCAAGATTTGCCCAAGTGCCCCCTAACCTACTCCTCAAATCACTCCATAAATAATGGCCCATGTCTTAGGCCTCAAAACCCTCCCAATCGTCCAAGGCAAAAGCCCCTTTAGCCGTCCACTTGAGGGTGACAAGTGTCACCCTCTCGTTGGCCCAAAAAGGTTCCGTCGCTCGGAAAAACCGCAAAAATTATAAATAACATAGCCGGAATTTTCCCCTCGCAAGTTGTGTAAAACGTTTCGTCGGAAAACCATTCGTTTTGTGAGTTGTGCATAAATTCGTCCAAAGTGCCTAACTTAAGGCTAAACTTTTTGTACGTACGCCCTTACGTACATACTCTGGAAATACGGGGTATAACATGTATATTGTGGCCCTGTGTGGCATCTGTTGGTTTGCTGAATATAGGTGGATAGACATAGTTATAAAGGAGACTCTGTCGAAATTTTTCTAGCATAAGACTTACTATGAACATTCGAGGACGAATGTTTCTAAGGGGGGAGGATGTTATACCTCGTAAGTTTAAAGCGATAATTAAGAACGTCATTAAGGAAATTAAAATACTTAAGGATGTGATTCCAGAAAAGTTTTTGTTACAACGAGCGTGACAAGGGAATTGAAAATGATTGTTGTATATTCCCGTTATGGATTAGTTACATATTATAAGAATTACGACATGGAGAATACGAGACCTTATGAAATTCCCGGGAATTAAAGGAAACGGGAGTTAAGATTAAAAGAAGTGGGATTAAGATTTATTACTTGGGGGATTGATTTAATTTAAGTAGACAATTAGGAACTAAAGTATACTATTTAAGGGACTAAGGTCTAATTATTGAAATTCAGATTTTTCCTTTTATTCCCTTAAAACACATTGAAGCCTTCATCTAATTCCATTTCAAACTCAAGCAAATTCTCTCCTTCTCCTATCAAATTGAAGAACACATACCCACTCCATAACAAATTTAGAATCCAATTCACTTCATTTTCAAGATTTAAGAGTTACTCTACAAATTTTCAAACCCAAAACATTAAAAAAAACGTGAAAAAACAAATGGTATTTCACCATCTTGGCCAAAAAATGGGCGCTTTTTCCAGATTTTAAGACGAATTTGAGGGAGAACAACATGTATAAATGATAGGTTAACATTGTGGGATGAATGCATGTGAAATTGGAGTTGCAAAATGTGAAGAATTGGGCAAGAAATTGGGCAAGAATCGCTAGAACAGTGGGCGGAAAATTGCGATTGTTTTGGACGATTTAAGGGACTATTTTGGGCTTCTTTGAAAGGTAAAAATTATCCTTTTCATTAGATATTTGGTAGATTAATTGACGTTGTAGTTAAGGAATTAACACATGTTAAAGAACAATTGGAACTAAGAGATTGCGTGTGATTATTGTTGAAGTTGGAGTGGCCGATTGTGGGCTGGCTTATTACATTGGGTGTGATTATGGTTGTTGTTATTTTTGTCATTACTTGCATGTTGAGATTGAAAAGAATTTTGATATATAAGTTATAATTTATTAAATGAAAGTGTTGGAACATGAATTGGATTGTAAGAAGTTAAGGAAGTAACTTTGGAAATTAAGCCTTGTTGGCCGAGACTTGTATGAAAACGTGGACATTGTTGTAAGGTAATAAGAGCTGATTTTGTGAGGTTAAAATGTTGGGAATTTGATTATAAACATGTATATATGTTATGGTAATTACTAATACATGTCTTAAAGGAATTAAAGTATAGTAAGGTGATATGTTGCAAACTAGAAGACTTGAACTCTTGTTGTTGCCGCTAGAATTGATGGATTGCTTTAAGGTTGTTCTAATATGGATTAACATAAGAAATAGGTGTAGTAATCACATGTTTGTTGTAGTTGGGATATGACTTAAATATAAAAGAGAAGAAATACGTTATGATGATATAAATAAAATATTTGAGATTATTATGGTTATATTTTTGAAGTTATGACTTGCTGTTGGTATTGCTGGCTTGGTTTAAAATTTATGGATATACACATAAATAGGGGGAGTGCTGCCCGAATTTTTATAGAATAGGAAGTCGTCATTCGATATAAAGTATGTTAAGTGACCATAAGAATTGACGAGCGTATTACCATTATTATAGGTTGACATACTAGACGAGACGTATCTTAATATTGAGTTGATTAGTTCGACTAAGAGGTATGTGAAACTCTTCCTTATTTCTTTTGGCATGATTTTTCATAAAGTAAACGTACGGTGGACGTACATGGTTCCTATACAGTCTAATTCCTAGTAATGTGAGTTATGAGAAGTATCCTTGATTCTCTAGCAAAAAGTTCATTTTTTTATGATTTTATCGAGTTTCCAAATTATGTCTAAAAATGATACTTAATATGATAGCGCCCTTTTTCTATTCCATTGAGAGACGAGTGATGATTTAATATGTGTAAAGCTACTCAGGATATTCTATTGGTACTAATGTGATTATATGACTTTACCGCGTCCCAGAAGGGGTCGGGCAGTATACCTTACATGACAGTAGGTATGATCCCATGGACATGTATCCATGATGCGGGTATAGATACCCATGACAGTGGATATGATTCCATGGACATGTATCCATGATGCGGGTATAGATACCCATGACAGTAGATATGATTTCATGGACATGTATCCATGATGCGGGTATAGATACCCATAACAGTAGATATGATTTCATGGACATGTATCCATGATGCGGGTATAGATACCCATGACAGTAGATATGATTCCATGGACATGTATTCATGATGCCGGTATAGATACCCAGACAGTAGATATGATTCCATGGACATGCATCCATGATGCGGGTACAGATACCCATGACAGTAGATATATGTATATAGGACGATTAGATGGATAAGTATTCATGATCACTGATATGATCATCTATTTTCCATGGCACTGTTAAATTGGTAATTGATAATCTTACATGTCTCATGTACCTATAGGCCACTTATGATCTTTCTTACAGTATTACATGTTTTACATACTCAGTATATTATTTCGTATTGACTCCCTTTTCTCGAAATTGCGTTACGCCCGCAGTACTGAGTTCTCAGTTTGGTGATCCTCAGACCTAAGACTCCTACTCAGCTGGTTGGAAAAACTCCTTTGATCCAGAGCTTTGTCTTTTGGTACAAAACCTCTTTCAGACTTGTGTATTTATTTAGGGGCACGACGGGGCCCTGTCCCGTCATATGTTGTTATTCTTCTCATAGAGGTCTGTAGAAAGTTGTGGGTTGTATGTGAATAGGTTGTATTATGTTTGGCAGTCGTATCACTATACTTCCTTTTATTTTGTGGGAATGCTTCTGTATATAGTGGCAGCCTTATCGGCTCGCCTGTTTGATATATTGACTGGTTGTGACTCCCTTGGGAGACAAGTTCATCCGCGGGTAAAAGCAGTCTTGTCGACTTTCCTGCGTGGACAAGGGTTGTCATTGCAGCGTTATGCTGCCGGATTTTATATTATTTTGGTATCTGTTGGATTACGTGGCAGACTTAGTATAATAGCGTGATTAGGGCGTTTAGTCGCTGCCCGTCAGATCGTGATAAAAGTGGTATCAGAGCAGTTATTCCGCGGAATGTCTACAGACCGTGTCTAGTAGAGTCTTCTGTATGGGTATGTTGTGCACCATACTTATACGCAGGAGGCTGCCGGACATTTAGGATTGGTTTCTATTCTTTCATCTCTTAGATCGTGCAATAGAGCTATGTTATTAGGATAATTCCCTTTCTGACGACTTACTATGTTTACAGCTATGCCTCCGAAGAAGGCGACATCGGCCCACAAAGGCAAATATACTGCGGGTGATACTAGTCATATTCAGAGAGTTACTAGGTCCCGTACTCAGTCTACGTCGGAGACTGTGTCCCCGTCGATGAGCTTTGCTTCGTCGCCACCCCAAAGGCTCCAGTTGAGGGGGAAGCATCACCAGTTTCTGAGGCCCCAGCTCCTCAGCCAGGGGCAGAGGACAGAGCCATGAGAGATGTGGTGCAGCTTCTAACTAGGTTAGTGACAGGGCAGACTTATAGACAGAGAGCAGGAGTTGACCCCAGAGCAGATAGTTTGAGGGTCCGTGATTCTTGAGCTGTAGTCCACCAGAGTTTTTCGGGTCAAGGCCCGACAATGATCCGCAGGAGTTCATTCGACATATACAATGGATGTTGAGGGTGATAAAGGCCTCAGAGACTGAGTCGGTTGTATTGGCTTCATATCGGTTGCATGACGTAGTTGTCAACTGGTATGAGTCGTGGGAGTTGTCTAGGGGTGATGGTGCTCCTCCAGACATGTAGGATGAGTTCGCGGAGGTCTTCCTTGACCACTTTCTACCCCCAGAGATGATGAGGGCCAGAGTTGACAGGTTTCTAAACTTGAGGCAGAGCGGTAGGAGCATCAGAGAGTACATCCTCGAGTTTGATTGATTGGCCAGATACACACCCACTATTATAGCAGATATGACAGACAGGGTGCACCGTTATGTGATGGGGTTGGACCACTATTTGATTGATGGATGCATGGCGGTGGCTCTTCAGTCGGGTATGGATATTGCAGATTGAGCTTATACGGGGTTGAGGACTGACATAGATGGCGACATCCAGACAGAGGTCATGATGGGGACCAGCATAAGAAGGCTAGGTCGGCAGGTTATTCGGGTGAGTCTCGAGGCAGGCAGCCTCAGCAGCAGGATAGATATTCATCCCAGTCAGCACAGAGTGCTCCCCTATAGTCCACAGGCAGGAGATTTGACCGTTCAGGGTATTCAGGAGCCGGTCAGAGCTCCAGGGCTTCGGGTTCTCAGAGGAACATGGGTTCTAGTCAGGCGAGGCCACCTTTGCCTCGGTGCTCTCAGTGTGGTAGGTCCCATCTTGGGGAATTTCGTCTTACTACTGGTGCTTGTTTTGTTTGCGGTCGTCAAGGCAATATGAGGAGGGAATGTCCTTATAGGAGCAGTACAGAGGGTATGGCTCAGCCTACGGAGTCGGTTGTTGGCTCATCGTCATCCATAGCTATGTGTCCCACCGAGCAGGGTATTTAGACGCCAGCAGGCCGGGGTAGAGGTCGTGGCGGAAGTTCTAGTTCTGGCGGACCTTCGAACCGCATATATGCCTTGGCCAGTAGACGTGATCAGGAGGCGTCACCAGATGTTGTTACAGGTATATTTTTTATCTTTTCGAGACGTATATACATTGATAGATCCAGATCCCACCCTAATGTATATATTCCCCCTTGTTGCTTGTAGAATCGAAATAGAATCTAAGTTGAAAGAACCATCTGAAGTAGAAAACTGCAAAAGAATAGTGTTCTCATATAAGAATAAGAAGAGGCTATTACTTCTTGAATAATGAGATTGATATAAATAAATGAAAGTGTCTTGTTATTTTTGGACCGAGTTCTGGGAAGTATTGGACATAGGGATTATTTGAGTTTGTTTCGCAAATGACTTAGGACCTAGGAATAATGAGCATCCTATTGGCGTATAGTTGTTTCCAACATTTAAAATATCGTAAGGAGTAGTGTTCAGACGAGCAGCGAACCTCTGAAGTGCATATTTTCGGTTAAGTAGCAATATGAAGGATTGGTAACCAAGGTATGTATTCGTGCACAGTTTCAATACATTAGTTCACGCAGAATGCTAAGATGGGGCTATTTGGTCTCTTGGAATCAACGGTTAAAAGGGGAAAAAGCTCATAATAACTCTCTTAACTTGTGTAGTGGGCGATCTTTTAGTACTAATCTTACTGAGCATCCAAATGTAGGAATATGGTTATTGTGGAAGCCTCATCCCTACGAGGTAGATATTAAATCGTACAGAATATTTGATACACTGCGGGGTAGCATATAGGGGTATAAAGAAAAGTTTACATATGACCTTGGTATATGCATTCGATGATGTGGCTCTTAAAAGGGAACTGTGGATAGATATTGGAAGGTTACATGGCCAGGTACAAAGTTCATAGGCAATAACGAATGACTTCAACTGGGTATTAAGGAGAAATGAAAGAGTAAAGTGTTATGTTGCTATGACTGGGATAAGGGATTTTAAACAATATATAGTAGAATGTAATTTGACAGAACTAAGATTATCAGGGGCATACTATACATGGTAGTGTGCTAAAAAGGGTTTATAGCAGTACTTACTACTCAGAAATGGGTTGAAGATATACATGCTTCTAAAGTGTCTTTCATGAAACCGGGCCTATATGAACATTCTCTTGGGTTAATTAGGTGGGAAGTAGGTATTAAGAATCAGTACAGTTTCAGATACTTTAATAGGTAAAGGTTGGATCCTGAATTTCTACAAACAATAATAGAAGGGTGGAACATAGATAAGAGAGGTACAAAGATATAGATGAATTCGACGAAGGGATAATAGATATGTAGCCAAAGTGACAAATGATGATGCAGCCAAAGATACAACTGGGTTAATAAGCCCGACAAGAGGATATAACAAGTGTCACTTGATGAGACAAATGGTAATAAATATAATAAGGAAGACAACAATGGAAAGATGGTTCTCAGGTCTTGGAAATGATTCTTGAAGTAAGGGATAACATTAAGCAAGAAATATGGTGGGAAACAAAGAGTGAGACTGCTAACATTTGAGTTGATAATCGTACCAAATTGGAAACGTTACACTATGTACTACTATCAGAGTTTCTTATTGATGAAAGGGTGGAAGATGACAAAGAACTGCTACGTGGGATTGATGGGATTTGTCAAGACTAGGGTAGTATCTATCAGATGACATTGTCTCACATGTCAATACATACTTTATATATACCATGTAAATAATCTTTGGTGGATAATGATAAGTTCTAGTAAATTTATTGTGTCAAGTGTATGAGATTTGTTAAGATAAATATCATATCCTTCTGGTGTATATAAGTAAATGTGGGTTAAAAGAGTGTCATTCAAGATATATTTCTTCCTATGGACGATGTAGAAATTTAAAATTCCAGTGGATAAGTGTTGCAAAATATTGGAATTAATATAGTATCAAGATGTTGTTGATATAATATTTTACATCAAGAAATGATAGATCACTTGTTTCTTACAATGGAGTTTGTCAAATATATATGGAGCTATTTTAACAATGCAGCGGGTATACTCATGGATGGTCGTCATGTTAAGCATGTAGTACAAATATAGTGGAACACTATATGCCATTACAAATTGAAGCAAGTGTACAAGGTAGTACCAGCTAGAATATTGTGGCAAATTTAAAAATGAAGGAATATAGTACTGCATGGAGGCTCTTTAACTTTGTTAAAGGTATTACATGAGATTCAGTTGAATATTCACGGGTAATTTGATTCCTTACTTAACTACTATTTGGTGAATGATATATGTGATGTATATTGTGGCCCTGTGTGGCATCTGTTGGTTTGCTGAATATAGGTGGATAGACATAGTTATAAAGGAGACTCTGCCGAAATTTTTCTAGCATAAGACTTACTATGAACATTCGAGGACGAATGTTTCTAAGGGGGGGAGGATGTTATACTTCGTAAGTTTAAAGCGATAATTAAGAACGTCATTAAGGAAATTAAAATACTTAAGGATGTGATTCCGGAAAAGTTTTTGTTACAACGAGCGTGACAAGAGAATTGAAAATGATTGTTGTATATTCCCGTTATGGATTAGTTACATATTATAAGAATTACGACATGGAGAATACGAGACCTTATGAAATTCCTGGGAATTAAAGGAAACAGGAGTTAAGATTAAAAGAAGTGGGATTAAGATTTATTACTTGGGGGATTGATTTAATTTAAGTAGACAATTAGGAACTAAAGTATACTATTTAAGGGACTAAGGTCTAATTATTGAAATTCAGATTTTTCCTTTTATTCCCTTAAAACACATTGAAGCCTTCATCTAATTCCATTTCAAACTCAAGCAAATTCTCTCCTTCTCCTATCAAATTGAAGAAAACATACCCACTCCATAACAAATTTAGAATCCAATTCACTTCATTTTCAAGATTTAAGAGTTACTCTACAAATTTTCAAACCCAAAACATTTTAAAAAAACGTGAAAAAAACTGTGGGTATTTCACCACTGATGGGCCGAAAAATCTGGGCAGTTTTTCCAGATTTTAAGACGAATTTGAGGGAGAACAACATGTATAAATGATAGGTTAACATTGTGGGATGAATGCATGTCAAATTGGAGTTGCAAAATGTGAATAATTGGGCAAGAAATTGGGCAAGAATCGCTAGAACAGTGGGCGGAAAATTGCGATTGTTTTGGACAATTTAAGGGACTGTTTTGGGATTCTTTGAAAGGTATAAATTATCCTTTTCATTAGATATTTGGTAGATTAATTGACGTTGTAGTTAAGGAATTAACACATGTTAAAGAACAATTGGAACTAAGAGATTGCGTGTGATTATTGTTGAAGTTGGAGTGGCCGATTGTGGGCTGGCTTATTACATTGGGTGTGATTATGGTTGTTGTTATTTTTGTCATTACTTGCATGTTGAGATTGAAAAGAATTTTGATATATAAGTTATAATTTATTAAATGAAAGTGTTGGAACATGAATTGGATTGTAAGAAGTTAAGGAAGTAACTTTGGAAATTAAGCCTTGTTGGCCGAGACTTGTATGAAAACATGGACATTGTTGTAAGGTAATAAGAGCTGATTTTGTGAGGTTAAAATGTTGGGAATTTGATTATAAACATGTATATATGTTATGGTAATTACTAATACACGTCTTAAAGGAATTAAAGTATAGTAAGGTGATATGTTGCAAACTAGAAGACTTGAATTCTTGTTGTTGCCTCTAGAATTGATGGATTGCTTTAAGGTTGTTCAAATATGGATTAACATAAGAAATAGGTGTAGTAATCACATGTTTGTTGTAGTTGTGATATGACTTAAATATAAAAGAGAAGGAATACGTTATGATGATATAAATAGAATATTTGAGATTATTATGGTTATATTTTTGAAGTTATGACTTGCTGTTGGTATTGCTGGCTTGGTTTAAAATTTATGGATATGCACATAAATAGGGGGAGTGCTGCCCGAATTTTTGTAGAATAGGAAGTCGTCATTCGATATAAAGTATGCTAAGTGACCATAAGAATTGACGAGCGTATTACCATTATTATAGGTTGACATACTAGACGAGACGTATCTTAATATTGAGTTGATTAGTTCGACTAAGAGGTATGTGAAACTCTTCCTTCTTTCTTTTGGCATGATTTTTCATAAAGTAAACGTACGGTGGACGTACATGGTTCCTATACAGTCTAATTCCTAGTAATGTGAGTTATGAGAAGTATCTTTGATTCTCTAGCAAAAAGTTCATTTTTTTATGATTTTATCGAGTTTCCAAATTATGTCTAAAAATGATACTTAATATGATAGCGCCCTTTTTCTATTCCATTGAGAGACGAGTGATGATTTAATATGTGTAAAGCTACTCAGGATATTCTATTGGTACTAATGTGATTATATGACTTTACCGCGTCCCAGAAGGGGTCGGGCAGTATACCTTACATGACAGTAGGTATGATCCCATGGACATGTATCCATGATGCGGGTATAGATACCCATGACAGTAGATATGATTCCATGGACATGTATCCATGATGCGGGTATAGATACCCATGACAGTAGATATGATTTCATGGACATGTATCCATGATGCGGGTATAGATACCCATGACAGTAGATATGATTCCATGGACATGTATTCATGATGCCGGTATAGATACCCAGACAGTAGATATGGTTCCATGGACATGCATCCATGATGCGGGTACAGATACCCATGACAGTAGATATATGTATATAGGACGATTAGATGGATAAGTATTCATGATCACTGATATGATCATCTATTTTCCATGGCACTGTTAAATTGGTAATTGATAATCTTACATGTCTCATGTACCTATAGGCCATTTATGATCTTTCTTACAGTATTACATGTTTTACATACTCAGTTTATTATTTCGTACTGACTCCCTTTTCTCGGGGGGCTGCGTTCATGCCCGCAGGTACAGGTTCTCAGTTTGGTGATCCTCAGACCTAGGACTCCTACTCAGCTGGTTGGAAAAACTCCTTTGATCCAGAGCTTTGTCTTTTGGTACAGAACCTCTTTCAGACTTGTGTATTTATTTAGGGGCACGATGGGGCCCTGTCCCGTCATATGTTGTTATTCTTCTCATAGAGGTCTGTAGACAGTTGTGGGTTGTATGTGAATAGGTTGTATTATGTTTGGCAGTCGTATCACTATACTTCCTTTTATTTTGTGGGAATGCTTCTGTATATAGTGGCAGCCTTATCGGCTCGCTTGTTTGATATATTGACTGGTTGTGACTCCCTTGGGAGACAGGTTCATCCACGGGTAAAAACAGTCTTGTCGACTTGCCTACGTGGACAGGGGTTGTCATTGCAGCGTTATGCTGCCGGATTTTATATTATTTTGGTATCGGTTGGATTACGTGGCAGACTTAGTATAATGGCGTCATTAGGGCGTTTAGTCGCTGCCCGTCGGGTCGTGACAAAAGTGGTATCAGAGCAGTTGTTCCGCGGAATATCTACAGACAGTGTCTAGTAGAGTCTTATGTATGGGTATGTTGTGCACCATACTTATACGCAGGAGGCTGCCAGACATTTAGGATTGGTTTCTATTCTTTCATCTCTTAGATCGTGCAATAGAGCTATGTTATTAGGATAATTCCCTTTCTGACGACTTACTATGTTTACAGCTATGCCTCCGAAGAAGGTTGTTATACCCCGTAGTTCTGGCCATGCGTATGAGAGCGTACGAAAGGAGTAAGACTTAAAATTTTCGAAAGATAAGTTGACGGATTGTTTCAGACGGGTTTTAGTCAACTTTGGGGCGGGTTGTGACCCGGTAGATTGAGAGTTCCTAGGTGTTTCAAAGGCCTAGTGCGTAGTTCGTTGAGTCTAGTTTCCAACGCAACCAACCGTTCGTCGATAGGACATCGGAGTAGGAAGTTATGGGAGTTGCAAGTTCAGTGCGCAGACGGATAGAAAGGTGTTTCGGTCAGGGGCCACAGGGCCGCGGCGCCGGAAAGATCTGAGGGTTCGCTGAAGTTGCAGCGCCGCCGCAGGCGCGCCGAGGCGGTTTCTGGTGAGTGGGAAATGCGACCGCTTTTTGTTTTAAAAGTGGTCTTGGGTGGTTTACATTGTTCCCCCCCCCCCCCATCTGATTTTTGCATGTCTTATTTATTGACCAAGTCTTGAAGACTTGGTCATCTTTCAAATCCTTCTCTCTCTCTAAGCTAATCTCTCTCTAAGCTAAAGCTCTCACTTCTCTCTAGAATTCCAAGAGGAATTCAAAGCTTACGGAAAATCTGAAAAGTTAGGACAAGAAGGAAGCTTGTGGCTAGCTTGTAGGAGTTATTGTGGTGGTATTCTTGGAAAAAAGGCTAGCAAAATTGTTGGAATAATTTTGGCTAAAGCTCTAAGGTAACAATTCTTCTCTTGTAGCTAGTTATTGATGTTGCATGTGAAGAAGAAGGAACTTGTAGTAGTAAATAATGCTCTTAGATTCATTGCATGTGAGAAATATGGTTTGGATATGAAAGAATTGGTTAAGAAGATTATGTGAGCATGTTGTAGCCTAACAACTACCTTAGACTTGTTAAGTTAATTGTTGTACCTTATGGGGCAGAATTTTACACACCCAAGTTTAGGTGTGTAATCCCCTTTGAAATGTTTGGATTGTTGGGCCTTAAATATGGCGTTTGGATGTTGAATTCGGCCTTGAAAAAAAGGTGGCAAGTATGTAGAAACAAAGGAAATGCTGCCCAATTTTTCGTAGGAATTAGTAACTTTGAACTTGGAATATTCTACATTGAAATTAGAGGTCAATAAACGTATTATGGTCATTATAGGTTGACATATTACGTGCGGTATTTTGGACTTAGCAAGTGGATTGACCGAAGAGGTATGTGAAGCTTTCTTATCTCTTGAGCATGAGTAGTTGTACCTATGTAGTACGGTAGACGTACAAGATTTGACATTTTTCACTTGTTTTAAGTATATGATACTTGTTTCGTTTTAAGGTATAAGTCCCTTGGATATAGGGAGATGTGTTTGACTAGTGTATAATGGTAATATAACAACTTTATGGGAAGTTGGTTGTATTGGCTTTATGAAAGGTTAATAAGGAAAGGTTTACTCCAAGTAAAATAAGTACGGATAAAGGATTTGGATTTGTGGAAGGCAAATTGTTTTTAAGGCATTAATTGCCTAAGGTTTTAAAAGAGATGAAGTCACTTGATTTTAGAAGCATATTGTATTTTTAAAAGGTAAACGTGACTTGTTTTGAAAAGTTGTCGTGACTTGATACTACGGTTATTGGTAACTTGGGAGTTTTACATAAAAATGAGTCATTTTCTAAAAAGGTTTAAGGAACGTGGTACTTGGGTTATATTCCCGGATTTTCTTTTAAAACGACATGTAGTGCCTTAAGTAACTAAAATGAGAGGATGTACTAGAAATGTTATTAAGGAGTTAGGAGATATTCTTAACTTGCTTACGTTTACGTTATGATAAGCCGGTAGCGCTTATATTATGTACGATAACCGGTTGTGTTGATTTATGTATTATTATTATTATTATTATTACTATTTATGCCATGGATTTGCTACCCATGATGCGAGTGCGGCGCTTGTACTCATGCGGGCCCACAGGGTCCATGCGGGTGAAATAGTCCCATGCGGGTGAAATAGTCTCATGCGAGGCGGATGACCTCATGCGGGTGAAATAGTCTCATGCGGGTGAAATAGTCCCATGCGAGGTGATGACCTTATGCGGGTCCACAGGACCCATGCGGTTGAAACAGTCCCAGGAGTAGGATTGCTTAATGATAATACGGGCGGGAGATCCTGTTTTGATCATGAGCCTCCTATTTTATGCAGTAAAGTTTATACTTGTTACTCTCATTGTTAGTAAGGCACAGTGTACGGTATTTTTGACTCTCTTCCATGACTCCAATTTATTTTAAACTTATGATATTTTTACAGTATTTTCCAGTTTTACATATTGTGTACTGACCCCCTTCCTCGGGGGCTGCGTTCATGCCGCAGGTAAGGGAAAGCAGGTGATGGATCCTCATTCTTAGGATCTTTACTTAGGTGTCAGGAGCTCCATTTCTCCGGAGGCTCGACTTTTGGTACGGTTCTCCCCGGTGTTGTAGATATTTGTACATTCAGGGGCATGACGGGGCCCTGTCCCGTCATAGTGTTTACTCATTCTTAGAGGCTTGTAGTCCTGTTATAGCTTGGATTGTTAGGGATGTATTGTTCAGCTTTGTTGTATTATAGGTAGCCATTTTGGGGTTAGCCTGCTTATTATATATATGGGTTCTTGTTGTGAGTTTATCTTCCGCTGGTTTTCTCTGATGTTGTATCACAAGGGTGCCCGGGGTAAGGCACCAGTCACGGGTCCGTGGTCGGGTCGTGACAAAAGTGGTATCAGAGCAGTTAATCCTCGGAAAGGGTCTACAAGCCGTATCTAGTAGAGTCTTGATTATCGGTGTGTTGTGCACCACATCTATAATCAGGAGGCTGCAGGATATTTAGGATTGGTTTCCATTCTTTCACTCTAAGATCGTGCAATAGAGCTGTGTTATAGGTTGAACTCCCTCTGACATATTTTCCTGTATCAATTATTCCTCCACGCAAGGCAACCGCGGCCCAGAAGGGCAAGGCAGCAGAGGGAACTACTAGTAGGACACAGGGGTTACGAGGCCTGCACCAATCTTTACCAGAAGAGATGTTTCGGACGGCGAGTTCCACGACGTCGCCAACTCCAGCAGAGTTTGGGGCGCGGCAGCTCATCGAGACCGCGATACGAGCCTCGATTACGGCTGGAGCGGAGGATATGGGCTACAAGGAGATGGCGATTATTAGCCAGATCGTGGCTAGCGGGAGGATAGACGGGAGGCGCGGTTCGGTTGTACCAGCCCCCACGTAGCCGAGGCTGAGATCAGGACTTTTGAGTTGATCCACGAGTTCTACGGTCGAGACACGAGATGATCCTCGGAGTTTATCCGAGCGATTCTGAAGGATCATGAGAGTGATCAGGGCTTCAGAGACAGAGTCGGTATTGTTGGGCTCCATCGCCGCGGATCTGCGGTTGATGGTATGATTCATAGGAACTATCGGGGAGCATGCGCTCACCGTTTGGGACGAGTTCTTAGAGGTGCCTTGGCCATTTCTTGCCTCCGCGGATGATGAGGGCTCGCCGACAGATTTTTGACACCGAGGCGAGGGTGGGCGGTCGGAGTACAACGTGGAGTTTGACTTCGTTGGCTCGGTATGTACCGCTGGTAGCGCATGGAGGGCGTGGTGCACCGCATGTCACGAGGCTCGATGATTACTTGGCCGAGGGTTGCACGGGAGTGGCTCTTCAGCCGGGCATGGACATTGCCCGCATGCAGGCATATGCACTTGGGTGTGAGGAACGCAAGGGCCGACGGATTGGCAGTATCGCCAGAAGAGGCCGGACAGGTCCTCTGGTAGTTTTAGAGGTAGACAACCTCAGCAGCAGACCGGATTTGCACCTCAGCCGATTTAGAGCGCTCCTCCACCATCTTCCGGACGTCTGAGGCATTCGGAGCGGGGCGGGGTTCTAGGGCTTGGGTTCCCGCAGGACGAGGTTCCAGGCAGATCAGGCCACCTGTACCTCGGTGTGGTCGATGCGGCGATTTCCATTATGGAGGGTGTCGTGGTACTCCAGGAGCTTGTTATTTTTGTGGCCAGCAGGGCCATTTGAGGAGATATTGTCCGTCCAGAGGCGGCGGGAATGTTATGGCTCACCGAAGCGGTCGATGTTCGATCTTCGCTCGATGGCGTCGCCCGGAGGGCGGTGTTCACGGACCGCAGCCGCGCGGCAGGGTCGTGGTAGGGTCCCAGGCCCAGGTCCTCGAACCACATTTATGTTATGTCCACCGCCGGAGACCGGGAGGCGTCACGGATGTCGTCACAGGTACATTATTGATTGCATGTTGTGATATATATGCTTTGATAGATCCAGGTTCTACCTTGTCCTATATATCTCCTCATATTGCTGGTAGAATAGGGATAGAGCCCGAGACCATAAGACCTTTTGAGGTGGCTACGCCAGTAGGTGATTCGGTGGTAGCTGAGCGGGTATATAAGGCTTGCCTAGTGACTATAGACAGTCGTCAGACTCTAGCCGACTTGATAGAGTTGGATATGACGGACTTTGATGTAATTATGGGTATGGATTGTCTAGCGTCTTGCTATGCCAATGTGTACTGTAGAGAGAGATTAGTTCGGTTCCGCTTTCTGGTGGCCATTATCGAGTGGAAGGGAATACGCGTCGTAGGGTAAGTTTATTTCTTACCTCAAAGCCAGAAAGATGGTGCGGAAGGGGTATATCTACCATATGGTTCGAGTATTCGACATCGAGGTGAGATCTTGGACCTTCGAGCCCGGTCGTAAGAGAGTTTCCAGACGTATTTCCAGATGAGCTTCCGGGTGTCCCTCCTGAGAGGGAAATTGAGTTTTGCATTGATTTGGCGCCAGACACCCGGCCGATATCTATTCCGCCATACAGGATGGCACCTGCCGAGTTGAAGGAATTGAAGGACCAGCTGAAGGACTTGCTGGAGAAAGGCTTTATCAGGCCAAGTGTTTCCCCCTGGGGAGCGCCAGTGTTATTTGTAAAGAAGAAGGATGGGACGCTGCGTATGTGTATTGATTACAGGCAGCTGAACAAGGTAACTATCAAGAACAGATATCCCCTCCCCAGGATTGATGATTTGTTTGACCAGTTGCAGGGTGCGAGATGTTTTTCCAAGATAGACCTGCGATCTGGTTATCATCAGGTGCGAGTTAGAGAGGCAGATATCCCGAAGACTGCATTCAGGACCCGGTATGGGCACTATGAGTTCAGGGTGATGTCTTTCGGGTTGACCAACGCCCCGGCGGTATTCATGGATTTGATGAACCGGGTGTTCAAGCCATTCTTGGATATGTTCGTGATAGTTTTCATTGATGATATCTTGGTGTATTCGCGCACAGAGCAGGAGCATACAGATCATTTGAGGACGGTATTGGGAGTCCTCCGGGACCGGCAGTTGTATGCCAAGTTCTCGAAATGCGAGTTTTGGTTGGCTTCAGTGGCTTTCTTAGGGCATGTTATCGGGGCCGATGGTATTCGTTGATCTGAGAAAATATTGAGACAGTCCAAGACTTGGCCTGCACTCCAGCTACACCGAGTGCGCAACTTTTAGGCCTTGCGCAGTTATTATCGGAGGTTTGTGGAGAAGTTTGCTTCCATTTCAGACCTTTGACTAAGCCGACTCGTAGCCTATGTTCGGTGGGCGGATGCTTGTGAGGAAGTTTCGATTGCTAAAGGAGAAGTTAACGACCGCCCCAGTTCTTACTCTTCCAGAGGGTTTAGATGGATATGTGGTTTATTGCGACACTTCAGGTGTCGGGCTTGGAATGCGTCGATGCAAAGACTACAGAGTTATAACTACGCATCTCGACGGCTTAGGAAGCATGAGAAGAACTATCCCACACACGACTTGGAGTTGGCGTGAATGATTCATGCCTCAAGATGCGGAGACATTATTTGTATGGAGTTCATGTGACATTTACACGGACCACAAGAGTCTCCAGATATCTTCACCAGGGGTGAACTTGCGGCGAGCGGTGGTTGAGCTACTTAAGGATTACGATGTTGATATTCTATACCACCGGGAAGGTCAATGTAGTTGCAGATGCCTTAGTCGCAGATCGATGGGTAGTCCGTCGATGTACACCGCAGAGAAAGGGATATGGTCCGAGAGTTACATCAGCTAGCGAGCCTTGGGGTTCGTTTGGTTGATTCTGATAGTGATGGAGTTCGGGTTCGAGAGGTTGCTGAGTCTTCCATCGTCGAGGAGGTGAAGATGCGACAGTATGAGGATCCGATTATGGTACGGTATCGAGATGCAGCTATCCAGGAGGAGAAGAGTCTATTTGAGGTAGCACCTGATAGGGTGCTAAGATTCGAGGACCGGTTGTGTGTTCCCGATGTGACAAGACTTCGTCAGCAGATTCTGGGGGAGGCACACAGTGCTCGTTATTCTATTCACCCGGGGTCAACTAAGATGTACCATGACCTCAGGTGTATGTATTGGTGGGATGGCACGAAGAGGACGTGGCGGTTTTGTTACCTGATGTCCTAATTGTCATCGAGTTAAGGTTGAGCACGAAGCGGCTGGCTATTACGTTATTGATATTCCAATGTGGAAGTGGAGGTGATCAACATGGACTTTATTACGGGGTTACCTACCACTCGGAGAAGCATGATTCCATTTGGGTGATTGTCGGCGGTCGATTTAAATCAGCCCATTTTCTTCGATCGGGACGACTTTTTCTAGAGGATTATGCCGCATCAGATATCGGGGAGATTGTGAGATTGCGGAGTTCCTATATCGATTATTTCGCATGAGGGCCCGTTCCACGCCTAACTTCGGAGGTCTTTCGAAGGGATTAGGGACACGGTGAGTCTCGAGGCGTTTCATCCTCGGGCCAGACGGACAGGCCGAGCGCACTATCCAGACACTTGAAGATATGTTGCGGGCTTGTGTTATTGATTTCAGGGGTAGCTGGGAGGATCATTTACCTCTGGTGGAGTTTGCTTATAACAACAGCTACCATTCTAGTATTCAGATGGCGCCTTATGAGGCTTTATACGGGAGGAAGTGCAGGTCACCGATAGGCTGGTTCGAGGTGGGAGAAGTGCAGTTAGTCGGGCCAGACTTGGTTCAGCAGGCAGTGGATAAGGTGAAGCTTATCCAGGAGCGGTTATTATCAGCTCAGAGTCGACAGAAGTCGTATGCAGATCATCGGCGTCGACACTTGGAGTTTGAGGTAGATGATTGGGTCTTCCTGAAAGTGTCACCCATGAATGGCGTGATGAGATTTGGTAAGAAAGGGAAACTCAGCCCAAGGTACATTGGGCCTTATCAGAGTGTCCGTAGGGTAGGCAAGGTTGCCTATGAGTTGGATCTGTCGTCCAATTTGGAGGCGGTACATCCAGTTTTCCATGTGTCTATGTTGCGGAAATGTATTGGAGATCCATCTAGAGTGCACCCAATTCATGATGTCCAGGTGACAGAGGGGTTATCGTATGAGGAGAGTCCCATAGCGATACTCGATCGTCAGGCTAGGCGACTTCAGACGAAGGATGTGGCTTCCATCAAAGTCTTATGGCGGAACGAGAACAGGGAGGAGATGACGTGGGAAGCAGAAGATGACATGATGAAGAAGTATCCTCACTTATTTCCTATACCTCCAGGTAACCCACTTTCTTGCTTGTTAGTTTTAATTTGGCAATTTTTCTTGAGTATTGTTCTGGTTTGTGAAGCGTCTTTAATTGCTAAAAGAATAGTTAAGAGGGTCTATGTTGGGATTGTGGTTTGAGTAAGCCTAGAAGGAATATTCGGGACGAATGTTTCTAAGGGGGGGGGGGGGAGAATGTTATACCCCGTAGTTCTGGCCATGCGTATGAGAGCGTACGAAAGGAGTAAGACTTAAAATTTTCGAAAGATAAGTTGACGGATTGTTTCGGACGGGTTTTAGTCAACTTTGGGGCGGGTTGTGACCCGGTACATTGAGAGTTCCTAGGTGTTTCAAAGGCCTAGTGCATAGTTCGTTGAGTCTAGTTTCCAACGCAACCAACTGTTCGTCGATAGGACATCGGAGTAGGAAGTTATGGGAGTTGCAAGTTCAGTGCGCAGACGGACAGAAAGGTGTTTCGGTCAGGGGCCACAGGGCCGCGGCGCCGAAAAGATCTGAGGGTTCACTGAAGTTGCAACGCCGCGGCGCCGGAAAGTCCTGAGAGTCGGCAGAAGTTTCAGCGCCGCGGCGCCGAGGCGGGTTTTGCGAAGCTGAGTGGGAAATTCTGCACTGTTTTGTTTTAAAAGAGGTCATGGGTGGGTGACAAGTGTCCCCCCCCCCCCCCATCTGATTTTTGCATGTCTTATTTATTGACCAAGTCTTGAAGACTTGGTCATCTTTCAAATCCTTCTCTATCTCTAAGCTAAAGCTCTCACTTCTCTCTAGAATTCCAAGAGGAATTCAAAGCTTAAGGAAAATCTGAAAAGTTAGGACAAGAAGGAAGCTTGTGGCTAGCTTGTAGGAGTTATTGTGGTGGTATTCTTGGAAAAGAGGCTAGCAAAATTGTTGGAATAATTTTGGCTAAAGCTCTAAGGTAACAATTCTTCTCTTGTAGCTAGTTATTGATGTTGCATGTGAAGAAGAAGGAACTTGTAGTAGTAAATAATGCTCTTAGATTCATTGCATGTGAGAAATATGGTTTGGATATGAAAGAATTGGTTAAAAAGATTATGTGAGCATGTTGTAGCCTAACAACTACCTTAGACTTGTTAAGTTAATTGTTGTACCTTATGGGGCAGAATTTTACACACCCAAGTTTAGGTGTGTAATCCCCTTTGAAATGTTTGGATTGTTGGGCCTTAAATGTGGCGTTTGGATGTTGAATTCGGCCTTGAAAAAAAGGTGGCAAGTATGTAGAAACAAAGGAAATGCTGCCCAATTTTCCGTAGGAATTAGTAACTTTGAACTTGGAATATTCTACATTGAAATTAGAGGTTAATAAACGTATTATGGTCATTATAGGTTGACATATTACGTGCGGTATTTTGGACTTAGCAAGTGGATTGACCGAAGAGGTATTTGAAGCTTTCTTATCTCTTGAGCATGAGTAGTTGTACCTATGTAGTACGCAGACGACAAGATTTGACAGTTTTCACTTGTTTTAAGTATATGATACTTGTTTCGTTTTAAGGTATAAGTCCCTTGGATATAGGGAGATGTGTTTGACTAGTGTATAATGGTAATATAACAACTTTATGGGAAGTTGGTTGTATTGGCTTTATGAAAGGTTAATAAGGAAAGGTTTACTCCAAGTAAAATAAGTACGGATAAAGGATTTGGATTTGTGGAAGGCAAATTGTTTTAAGGCATTAATTGTCTAAGGTTTTAAAAGAGATGAAGTCACTTGATTTTAGAAGCATATTGTATTTTTAAAAGGTAAACGTGACTTGTTTTGAAAAGTTGTCGTGACTTGATACTACGGTTATTGGTAACTTGGGAGTTTTACATAAAAATGAGTCATTTTCTAAAAAGATTTAAGGAACGTGGTACTTGGGTTAAATTCCCGGATTTTCTTTTAAAACGACATGTAGTGCCTTAAGTAACTAAAATGAGAGGATGTACTAGAAATGTTATTAAGGAGTTAGGAGATATTCTTAACTTGCTTACGTTTATATGATAAGCCGGTAGCGCTTATGTTATGTACGATAGCCGGTTGTGCTGATTTATGTATTATTATTATTATTATTACTATTTATGCTATGGATTTGTTACCCATGATGCGAGTGCGGCGCTTGTACTCATGCGGGCGCCAGTGGTCCGTGCGGTGAAATAGTCCCACGCGGGTGAAATAGTCCCATGCGAGGCGGATGACCTCACGCGGTGAAATAGTCCCACGCGGGTGAAATAGTCTCATGCGAAGTGATGACCTTATGCGGGTCCACAGACCCGTGCGGTGAAACAAATCCGTGAGTAGGATTGCTTAATTATACTACGCGGGAGATCTGCTTTGATCATGAGCCTCCTATTTTATGCGATAAAGTTTATACTTGTTACTCTCATTGTTAGTAAGGCACGATTATGCGGTATTTTTGACTCTTTCCATGACTCCAATTTATTTTAAACTTATGATATTTTACGGTATTTTCGATTTTACATACTTGGTACATATTGTAATCGACCCTTCCTGGGCTGCGTCATGCCGCGAGTGGGAAAGCAGGTGGTGGATCCTCATTATTAGGATCTTTACTCAGGTGTCAGGAGCTCCATTTCTCCGGAGGCTCGACTTTTGGTACGGTTCTCCCCGGTGTTGTAGATATTTGTACATTCAGGGGCATGACGGGGCCCTGTCCCGTCATAGTGTTTACTCATTCTTAGAGGCTTACAGTCCTGTTATAGCTTGGAGTGTTAGGGATGTATTGTTCAGCTTTGTTGTATTATAGGTAGCCATTTTGGGGTTAGCCTGCTTATTATATATATGGGTTCTTGTTGTGAGTTTATCTTCCGCTGGTTTTCTCTGATGTTGTATCACAAGGGTGCCCGGGGTAAGGCACCAGTCACGGGTCCGTGGTCGGGTCGTGACAAAGGCGACATCGGCCCACAAAGGCAAATCTACAGCGGGTGATACTAGTCAGATTCAGAGAGTTACTAGGTCCCGTACTCAGTCTACTTCGGAGACTGTGTCCCCGTCGATGAGCTTTGCTTCGTCGCCACCCCAAAGGCTCGATTGAGGAAGCATCACTGATTCGAGGCCCAAAGACTGAGCCTCGGCTCGCCGGCCGAGGCGAGGGCGAGCCATGAGAGATGCGGTGCAGCTGCTGACTAGGTTAGTGGCAGGGCAGACTTATAGACAGAGAGCAAGAGTTGACCCAGAGCAGATAGTTTGAGGGTCCGTGATTCTTGAGTTATAGTCCACCAGAGTTTTTCGGGTCAAGGCCCGACAATGATCCACAGGAGTTCATTCGACATATACAATGGACGTTGAGGGTGATAAAGGCCTCAGAGACTGAGTCGGTTGTATTGGCTTCATATCGGTTGCATGACGTAGTTGTCAACTGGTATGAGTCGTGGGAGTTGTCTAGGGGCGATGGTGCTCCTCCAGCCATGTGGGATGAGTTCGCGGAGGCCTTCCTTGACCACTTTCTACCCCCAGAGATGATGAGGGCCAGAGTTGACAGGTTCCTAAACTTGAGGCAGAGCGGTAGGAGCATCAGAGAGTACAACCTCGAGTTTGATTGATTGGCCAGATACACACCCACTATTGTAGCAGATATGACAGACAGGGTGCACCGTTATGTGATGGGGTTGGACCACTATTTGATTGATGGATGCATGGCGGTGGCTCTTCAGTCGGGTATGGATATTGCCAGGATTCAGGCTTATGCACAGGGGGTTGAGGACTGACATAGATGGCGACATCCAGACAGAGGTCATGATGGGGACCAGCATAAGAAGGCTAGGTCGGCAGGTTATTCGGGTGAGTCTCGAGGCAGGCAGCCTCAGCAGCAGGATAGATATCCATCCCAGCCAGCACAGAGTGCTCCCCTATAGTCCACAGGCAGGAGATTTGACCGTTCAGGGTATTCAGGAGCCGGTCAGAGCTCCACGGCTTCGGGTTCTCAGAGGAACATGGGTTCTAGTTAGGCGAGGCCACTTTTGCCTCGATGCTCTCAGTGTGGTAGGTCCCATCTTGGGGAATGTCGTCTTACTACTGGTGCTTGTTTTGTTTGCGGTCGTCAAGGCCATATGAGGAGGGAATGTCCTTATAGGAGCAGTGCAGGGGGTATGGCTCAGCCTACGGAGTCGGTTGCTGGCTCATCGTCATCCATAGCTATGTGCCCCACCGGGCAGGGTATTTAGACGCCAGCAGGCCGGGGTAGAGGTCGTGGCGGAAGTTCTAGTTCTGGCGGACCTTCGAACCGCATATATGCCTTGGCCAGTAGACGTGATCAGGAGGCGTCACCAGATGTTGTTACAGGTATATTTTTTATCTTTTCGAGACGTATATACATTGATAGATCCAGATCCCACCCTAATGTATATATTCCCCCTTGTTGCTAGTAGAATCGAAATAGAATCTAAGTTGAAAGAACCATCTGAAGTAGAAAACTGCAAAAGAATATTGTTCTCATATAAGAATAAGAAGAGGCTATTACTTCTTGAATAATGATATTGATATAAATAAATGAAAGTGTCTTGTTATTTTTTGACCGAGTTTTGGGAAGTATTGGACATAGGGATTATTTGAGTTTGTTTCGCAAATGACTTAGGACCTAGGAATAATGAGCATCCTATTGGCGTATAGTTGTTTCCAACATTTAAAATATCGTAAGGAGTAGTGTTCAGACGAGCAGCGAACCTCTGAAGTGCATATTTTCGGTTAAGTAGCAATATGAAGGATTGGTAACCAATGTATGTATTCGTGCACAGTTTCAATACATTAGTTCACGCAGAATGCTAAGATGGGGCTATTTGGTCTCTTGGAATCAAAGGTTAAAAAGGGAAAAAGCTCATAATACATCTCTTAACTTGTGTAGTTGGCGATCTTTTAGTACTAATCTTACTGAGCATCCAAATGTAGGAATATGGTTATTGTGGAAGCCTCATCCCTACTAGGTAGATATTAAATCGTACAGAATATTTGATACACTGCGGGGTGGCATATAGGGGTATAAAGAAAAGTTTACATATGACCTTGGTATATGCATTCGATGATGTGGCTCTTAAAAGGGAACTGTGGATAGATATTGGAAGGTTACATGGCCAGGTACAAAGTTCATAGGTAATAACGAGTGACTTCAACTGGGTATTAAGGAGAAATGAAAGAGTAAAGTGTTATGTTGCTATGACTGGGATAAGGGATTTTAAACAATATATATTAGAATGTAATTTGACAGAACTAAGATTATCAGGGGCATACTATACATGATAGTGTGCTAAAAAGGGTTTATAGCAGTACTTACTACTCAGAAATGGGTTGAAGATATACATGCTTCTAAAGTGCCTTTCATGAAACCAGGCCTATATGAACATTCTCTTGGGTTAATTAGGTGGGAAGTAGGTATTAAGAATCAGTACAGTTTCAGATACTTTAATAGGTAAAGGTTGGATCCTGAATTTCTACAGACAATAATAGAAGGGTGGAAAATAGATAAGAGAGGTACAAAGATATAGATGAATTCGGCGAAGGGATAATAAATATGTAGCCAAAGTGACAAATGATGATGCAGCCAAAGATACAACTGGGTTAATAAGACCGACAAGAGGATAGAACAAGTGCCACTTGATGAGACAAATGGTAATAAATATAATAAGGAAGACAACAACGGAAAGATGGTTCTCAGGTCTTGGAAATGATTCTTGAAGTAAGGCATAACATTAAGCAAGAAATATGGTGGGAAACAAAGAGTGAGACTGCTAACATTTGAGTTGATAATCGTACCAAATTGGAAACGTTACACTATGTACTACTATCAGAGTTTCTTATTGATGAAAGGGTGGAAGATGACAAAGAACTGCTACATGGGATTGATGGGATTTGTCAAGACTAGGGTAGTATCTACCAGATGACATTGTCTCACATGTCACTACATACTTTATATATACCATGTAGATAATCTTTGGTGGATAATGACAAGTTCTAGTAAATTTACTGTGTCAAGTGTATGGGATTTGTTAAGATAAATATCATATCCTTCTGGTGTATATAAGTAAATGTGAGTTAAAAGAGTGTCATTCAAGATATATTTCTTCCTATGGACGATGTAGAAATTTAAAATTCCAGTGGATAAGTGTTGCAATATATTGGAATTAATATAGTATCAATATGTTGTTGATATAATGTTTTACATCAAGAAATGATAGATCACTTGTTTCTTACAAGGGAGTTTGTCAAATATATATGGAGCTATTTTAATAATGCAGCGGGTATACTCATGGATGGTCGTCATGTTAAGCATGTAGTACAAATATGGTGGAACACTATATGTCATTACAAATTGAAGCAAGTGTACAAGGTAGTACCAGCTAGAATATTGTGGCAAATTTAAAAATGAAGGAATATAGTACTGCATGGAGGCTCTTTAACTTTGTTCAAGGTATTACATGAGATTCAGTTGAATATTCACGGGTAATTTGATTCCTTACTTAACTACTATTTGATGAATGATATATGTGATGTATATTGTGTCCCTGTGTGGCATCTGTTGGTTTGCTGAATATAGGTGGATAGGCATAGTTATAAAGGAGACTCTGCCGAAATTTTTCTAGCATAAGACTTACTATGAACATTCGAGGACGAATGTTTCTAAGGGGGGAGGATGTTACACCTCGTAAGTTTAAGGCGATAATTAAGAACGTCATTAAGGAAATTAAAATACTTAAGGATGTGATTCCGGAAAAGTTTTTGTTACAACGAACGTGATAAGGAAGTTGAAAATGATTGTTGTATATTCCCGTTATGGATTAGTTACATATTATAAGAATTACGACATGGAGAATACGAGACCTTATGAAATTCCCGGGAATTAAAGGAAACGGGAGTTAAGATTAAAAGCAGTGGGATTAAAATTTATTACTTGGGGGATTGATTTAATTTAAGTAGACAATGAGGGACTAAAGTATAATATTTAAGGGACTAAGGTCTAATTATTGAAATTCTGATTTTTCCTTTTATTCCCTTAAAACACATTGAAGCCTTCATCTAATTCCATTTCAAACTCAAGCAAATTCTCTCCTTCTCCTATCAAATTGAAGAAAACATACCCACTCCATAACAAATTTAGAATCCAATTCACTTCATTTTCAAGATTTAAGAGTTACTCTACAAATTTTCAAACCCAAAACACACAAAAAAAGAAGAGAAAAACGTGAAAAAATAGTGGGTATTTCACCACTGCTGGGCCGAAAAATCTGGGCAGTTTTTCCAGATTTTAAGACGAATTTGAGAAAGAAAAACATGTATAAATGATGGGTTAACATTGTGGGATGAATGCATGTCAAATTGGAGTTGAAAAAGTGAAGAATTGGGCAAGAATCGATAGAACAGTGGGCGGAAAATTGCGATTGTTTTGGACGATTTAAGGGACTGTTTTGGGCTTCTTTGAAAGGTAAAAATTATCCTTTTCATTAGATATTTGATAGATTAATTGACATTGTAGTCAAGTAATTAACCCATGTTAAAGAAGAATCGGAACTAAGAGATTGCATGTGATTATTGTTGGTATTGTTGAAGTTGGATTGTCCGATTGTGGGTTGGCTTATTACCTTGGGTTTGATTATGGTTTTTTTATTCTTGTCATTACTTGCATGTTGAGATTGAAAATGGAAGTGAATTGGAAGTGTTGCAACATGAATTGAATTGTAAGAAGTTAAGGAAGTAACTTTGGAAATTAAGCCTTGTTGGCCGAGACTTGTATAAAAACGTGAACATTGTTGTAAGGTAACAAGCTTCCTGTTTTAAACCGGCAAAGTTTATTCTTGTTCACTCTCTTTGTTAAAAGGCACAGTGTACTGGTAGGGTACATTATACTTGTTACATGCTGACGGTGATGTTGTATTCCACGAGCATGCTTCTGTGATATTATATGCTGAGGACAGGTGTCCCAGATTTTTTACATGGCTTTCATATGTGAGAGTGGTACGGTGTTATAGTAGTACAGTGATACAAGGTACAGTCAGCTCTGATTGTGTTATGACACGGTAGGATCTGGTATTTTCTTTTCATACTTGCCCCTGTCATTCTTGTGTACATACTTGGTACCTTGTTGTACTGACCCCCTTCGGGGGGCTGCGTTCATGTCCGCAGGTCTAGGTACACAGTTGTGGATCCGTGAGCTTAGGATCCTTGTTCAGCATTTTGGGATAGCTCCAATGTTCTGGAGCTGGTCATTATGGATAAGTATATTCAGAGGTACGACGGGGCCTTGTCCCGTCACAGTAGTTATGTCAAAAATTCTTAGAGGTCTGTAGTCATATCTTGTGGGTCAGCTTGTAAAAAAAAGAGAGGATATAACTGCTTTTGAATATATATATATATATATGTCCAGGGAGGTAGCCTTATCGGCTAACCTGTTGTTTATTTCTAGTTGATTTATTTTATAAGTTTGATGTATGTTCCACTGATTTTTCTCTGATGTATACCTGTAAGGGTGCCCAGGTAGGCCCGGGGTCGAGTCGTGACAAAAGGTAATACAATTTTGTCTCATCTTAGTTTCTATGCAGATGGAAGATTCTACTCATTTCAATGTAATTGATTACCGATACATTTTCATTAACGCTGCAATGGCTTGTTCGGTCCTTTTTTTTCATTAGTGAAGTAAGTTAGCAAGGTCAACTAGACTTCAATACTTCCTAACGACTCTTACCAACATCCCCATAAGACTTGGTAAGAACTTAGAAATATTCTAGACATGTCTTTAGCATAAAATCAATAATATGAATACTTTTTTATGACAAGGAAAATATACTCAAGAACAAGTCTTGTATACCCCTAACAACAAGGCAAGTATACTTCAAATATCAAGGCAAGTATACTCCTAATCAACAAGGCAAGTATACTTCAAATATCAAGGCAAGTATACTCCTAACAACAAGGCAAGTATACTTCAAATATCAAGGCAAGTATACTCCTAATCAACAAGGCAAGTATACTTCAAATATACTCATGTCTATAAAAGAAGAAGTTCACATACCTCGTGACGACTAACCAATACGGCAAGTAGCAAAATGCTCCAAAGTACTTCAACTTCATCGGTTATTCCTTAAGTCAAGTAGACTCTGCTACACGTAGTACTTCAACCTAAAATGGTAATAGTACTTCTATCAATATCATACTTACTATTGTAAGACTTATACCAAATAATTGCCCTCTAATTCTACGAAAAATCGGGCAGCACTTCCTTTGTTTCTACGTACTTTTCCACCTTTTCTAAGGCCTGTATTCATCAATCAATAAGCCACATTTAAGGCTCAACAATTCAGCTAAGCAAAGGGGATTACACGCCTTAACAGGACATGTAAAATTCTGCCCCACAATTGTATAAAACAATCCAATAATTCAATGGCCATTCTCGGCTACAACCACATCAATTCTCTTTCAATTTCCGTTTTAGTCCTAGTCGTTATTTGATGCGCGATTTAATGCACACACTTTAACGCAAGTGCACGTTGTCGAGTCAAGTAATATAGTCTTTGAAGACCGAGTTATCGTCCTCAGGGATTAGTGTTCAAGTACCAACTTTTATTCTTTGTTATCTATTTGGTGACCGATATTTGAGTTGTTGATTATGACTAATAATTATAAAGACTAATTAACTATGTTGTTTACTTCAGTGATGATGGAAATAGGGCTTCCAAATCTCCTCAACTATCCGCTTATATTACTTATTAATGCAATTAATTATGGTTCTTCTTCTATTGGAGATAGCAGGTTTACTAATCCGTTTTATACTCCCGTTAAGGCTATATAAACACTCAACCCCAGTACAGCTCCTTTCTACCTTTCGGTGATAAGGATGACTCTAGAGGAGGATTAAGAACAAAACCCCTTATTAATGCTACACAAATAATTGAGGTATTTTCATTCCCAATTCGACCTATGTCTACCCAACTACAGCATAGTCACAACCTCCCCTTTCGGATTTCGGTTAGAAATCATATAAATAATGATAATTAATGATCAAGTAATTACCAAGCAATCAAATCGTCTATTGGATAAATCTCAACAATAAGAAGAACAACCATAAACATGCATTATTCATAAAATAAGGTTCAAGTGAATTGACATGGAAATCCCTATATTAGAATTAGTTCCTAGCCATAGACATGACAAGAACTAATTCAATATCCAACATAAACTGAAAATAAAGTAAAAGAAAGAAAAGAATTTACTAAATAATGGTCTCCAATCTTGAACTCCAAGATGTGTTGTGTTATTGGCAAGAAGGGAACCCTTAAAACTGCCTAGGGTTCTCTTTTTATAGCCTCCAAACCGACATTAAGGTTTTCCCTTCAGGCCTGGCCCATAATTCGTCCAAAACCTGATTTTTCCCGCGTCGGCGCCGGAAGTTCTGCCTGCTCGAGATTAGCCGCGCCGCAACTCGCTGTCAGAGGCGCCGTGGCGCTGGAACTTCTGTAAGCCTCTGAATGTTAGGCGCCGGGCGCTCGCCTCGCTGGCCGGAGGCCAAGGCTGACTGTTATGTGCCTGGTTCGCCACTTTCTCGCATTTCGAGCTCTGGAACCTCTGTTTTTGCCCTCTTTTCGCTTCTTTTCCGCCAAAGAGCCATTTTAACCAATTTGACTCAAAAGAAAGAAAATCTATCCTAAGACGACACGTATTTGTACAAAAAGGGACAAAAGACTCACTAAAAACGACTCAAAAAGTGTATATAAAATACACCGATCAAATACCCCCAAACTTAACCTTTGCTCGCCCTCGAGCAAAGATCAAAAGAAATAAATAAAGACTCAAAGAAAAAGAAAATAGAAAGACTCGATGACATTGATCACTTTGCTGCATTGGTGTTACTTAGAAAAACATGTTGGTTAGCAGAATAATATGCACGAACATATATCATGAAATTTTAGCATTCTAAACACATTAAACTAGATATTTCTCAAACTCATTTTTATCATACTTAATGGAAGTCAAAATACTGAATCATGCATGTTAATTTCAAAAATCCTATGACATTTTTACTTGCTATTCTCCACTAATCATGGATATGCATCTAAGAGATCTTCAAGACTTTTCAGGGTTGTAATGTAGGCTTAGGCATGGGTAGGTAAAAATAGGCATTTGGGCTCATTTTGTGTACCATAAGCTCTTTAGTTTTTCAATGTTTCCCTTTTCTTTTGATTTCTTTTCTTCACTTCAAATCTATCTTTCCCCTCTTTTGTTTTGGGAGAGTGAAGTGTATTATAATAACAAGCACCCCCAAACTTAGGCTTTTGCCTATTTCTTATTACTTTTTTTTATTGGGGTGCATCAAACTTGTTCTCTTTTTGTCTCTTTTTTAACACATTCTATTCCAACTATTTCACATTTTTACTTATGGCACAAGTGTAGGAATATAGGGTGTCAAAGAAAAAGTTTCATGTTTAGGCTCAACGGGGCTGACTAGGGATATTTTTAATGTCAGGGATAGAAAAGAGTGGTAAGAATTGGCTAACAAAGAAACGCCTGAGTCATCTCCCTAACATGCATATCCTAACTATTTCGCCTCAAATAGCAAGCAATCATAACACATAGGTTTTAATCATTTACAATGCACAATTCAAGTAGAAACTCCAAATAGACAGATTTCATGAGTTTTTGGCATATCTAACCTAAGTGTTTAGATAGCTGCTTTTAATTCCATCACATTATTCCACCTTACTTCACTAGGTGTTTCTAGCAACTACAACGTGCATGATCTTTGACAGACAATTATGGCTCAAAAAAGAAAAAATTTATGACTCAAAAATACACAAAACAATTCAAAAAGACTCAAACATACTACAACAATAAGACACAAATAAGACACCCCCCAGACTTAAATCACACATTGTCCCTAATGTGTGCAAGACTCAAAGAAAATGAAAGAAACAAGACACTTACAGACTTGGTTTAAAATAGTGGCGGTGGCGGTGGGGGTGGATAGTGTTTCTGAATCCCGTGAGAGGGGAGGGGCTCAGGATTTTTGATTTGGAGAAAGGGCCGTCGGATTAGGGCGTCTTTTAATATCTGGATTTCCGCCTCGGCGCCGCGGCGCTCAAACTTCGATCTCTCGATCTTTACGCCGCGCCGCTTCCCGGCGCCGCATGGCTCGCCGATTTTCTCGACATCCTCGCTTATCTTCGCCCTCCAAGTTCTTGGACCTGTACCTGTTATCACAACACAAAACAATACCTCCGTGAGACTGTTCTAAGTAAAGACTAATTGCATTAAAGTAAATAAATTGAAATACCTTGGGTTGCCTCCCAAGTAGCGCTGTCGTTAACGTCTTTTAGCCGGACGCAGGTTCCTTATCATTTTAGGGTGAGAGAGGTTACTAAGTTCATATATTCCATTTCATTGATCAAATAGGGTTTTAACCTCTGTCCGTTTACCTTGAATGAGGCTCTCTCTCTCCCTTTTACTTCAACTGCACCATATGGGAATACTCTTACCACCGTGTATGGTCCTGTCCAACGCGATTTTAACTTGCCTGGAAACAATTTTAACCTTGAGTTGAATAAAAGCACTTGTTGTCCTTCTTGGAAGTCTTTTGGTATCAACCTCTTGTCGTGTCATACTTTCGTTCGTTCCTTGTAGATTTTTGCATTCTCATAGGCGTTGTGCCTGAATTCATCCAACTCACTCAGCTGTAGTAGCCTCTTCTGCCCTGCTGCTTTGGCATCCATGTTTAGCTTCCTCATTGCCCAATACGCTCTATGCTCCAACTCTACTGGCAAATGACATGCCTTACCAAAAACTAATTTATATGGTGACATTCCTATTGGTGTTTTGAATGCTGTTCTGTATGCCCACAGTGCGTCATCCAGTTTGATAGACCAATCTTTCCTTGAGTTATTCACTGTCTTTTCCAATATGCTCTTCACTTCTCTATTTGACACTTCTTCTTGCCCATTCGCTTGAGGGTGGTAGGCAGTTGTGGTGTGGTGGTAGACTCCATATCGGGAAAGCAATGAATTCAGTTGCTTGTTGCAAAAGTGACTTCCTTCGTCACTGATGATGGCCCTCGGAGTGTCGAACCTTGTGAAAATATTCTTTTGAAGGAATCTTTGCACAGTCTTACTGTCGTTTTCTTTTGTGGCTACTGCTTCTACCCATTTGGACACATAGTCCACTGCCAGAAGGATATATTGATTTCCAAAGGACGGCGGGAATGGACCCATGAAATCGATGAAATCGATTCCCCACACATCAAATAGTTCCACTTCCAATATCCCTTGCGAAGGCATTTCATTTCGTCTTGAAATGTTCCCTGTTCTCTGACAACTATCACATCTCTTCACAAAGGCATGGGCATCCTTAAAAAGTGTTGGCCAATAGAACCCGCTTTGCAGTACCTTTGCTGCTGTTCTTGATGCCCCAAAGTGTCCACCGCATGGTAGGGTATGGCAATGAGTGAGAATCTGGTGCATCTCCTCCTCTGGTATACATCGCCTGATGACTTGATCGGCACAATATTTGTATAACATCGGCTCCTCCCAATAGTAGTGCTTTACTTCGGAGTAAAACCTCTTCACTTGATGTCTTGTCAATTCTTGGGGTATTACCTTAGCTGCAAGAAAATTAACGAAATCAACGTACCAAGGTAAATTAAAATTCGCACTTACTCAAAGCTTGCTCGTGCGGAAAGTGATCATTTATCCGCACATCCTTGGTGTTCGCTCGTGTTCTCCAAATTGACAAGTGGTGCGCAATCGAATTCTCCGTCCCTTTCTTGTCACGAATTTCCACGTCGAATTCTTGTAGTAGCAAGACCCATCGAATGAGGCGAGGTTTTGCATCCTTCTTTGTCATCAAGTACTTTATGGCAGAATGGTCAGTGTATACTATCACCTTATTTCCAATCAAGTATGGCCTGAATTTCTCAAATGCATACACTATTGCTAGTAATTCTTTTTCTGTAGTCGCGTAATTTAAGCGTAAGGTCATTCGTAGTTTTACTAGCATAGTAAATGGATCTAAATACCTTGTCGATTCTCTGTCCCAAGCACCGCTCCCATCGATAATCGCCAGACGCACATTAGTTCAAATGGGAGGTCCCAGTTTGGTGCAATGACTATGGGTGCTAAAATAAGCTTCTCCTTGAGTGTCTGAAAAGCGGTCAAGCATTCCTTATTGAAGTCAAAAGAAACCCCCATCATTAGCAATGTGGAAAGGGGTTTTGAAACCTTTGAAAAATCCTTGATGAATCTTCTATAGAAACCCGCATGCCCAAGGAAACTTCTGACTCCTTTTGTTGATACTGGAGGTAGGAGATTTTCGATTACTGAAATCTTTGCTTTGTCTACCTCAATACCTTGGTTTGATATTTTGTGTCTCAGGACAATCCCTTCTGTTACCATGAAATGGCACTTCTCACAGTTTAGCACAAGGTTAGATTCTTCACATCGGCTTAACACTGCTTCTAAGTGCCTCAAACATTCATCGAACGATGCTCCAAAGACCGAAAAATCATCCATAAAAATCTCTATAGTCCTCTCCACCATGTCTGAGAAAATTTCCATCATACACCTCTGAAAGGTCGCAGGTGCAATGCAAAGCCCGAATGGCATCCTTCTGAATGCAAATGTACCAAAAGGGCAAGTGAATGTTGCCTTTTCCTGATCTTCTGGTGCTATCGCAATCTGATGATACCCTGAGTAACCATCCAAATAACAGTAGTAGTTGTGCCCCGCAAGTCTATCCAACATCTGATCTAGAAATGGCAACGGGAAGTGGTCTTTTCTGGTTGCCTTGTTCAACTTGCGATAGTCAATGCAGATTCTCCATCCAGTAACTGTTCTAGAAGGAATGAGCTCATTCCTTTCGTTGGTCACCACTGTCATTCCACCGTTTTTGGGTACCACTTGCATCGACTCACCCACGCTACCGCCGGATATAGGATAAATTACTCATGCATCGAGCCATTTCAGAATTTCCTTTCTAACTACCTCTTTCATGTTTGGGTTTAGTGCCTTTGGCGCCTCGATGGACGGTCTTCTCCTCATCTAGACGGATCTTATGCATTTACGTTGACGGACTTATCCCTTTATGTTCGCTAATGTCCACCCAATGGCACGCCATGAGCCTCAAGACTCTCGAGCCTTATCGGTCCTCACGTGGATAGGTGGCATGAAATGATCACTGGTAAGGATTTATCTTCACCTAGATATTGGTATTGTAAATGATTGGGTAGGATTTTTAACTCTAACTCGAGCCTTCTCGTGGATGGTATTGATCTTTCCGCATCCGCCAAGCTCTTCATACCTCCTCCTATCCCATTTCTCATAAGCATTCATCCAATTTGCATACTCTATCAGCCTTAGGTCGCTTCAACTACTATCATCCCATTTGGTCAGTACTTCTTCAAGCGTATCATCATTTCTGAACCCTTTGGCCGACACTGCATCTTCGATAATATCAATGGCCGAGCAGTTATCATTATCATCTGGAAAAGTTGCTGCCCGAAAAACATTGAAAATCACCTCTTCTTCTTTCACCCGAAGCTTCAACTCCCCTTTGTGAACATCGATGAGAGCCTGTCCTGTGGCTAAGAAGGGTATGCCAAGTATGATGGGGATTATGTCGTTATCTATTATGTCTAAGTTAACGAAATCAGCAGGAAAAATGAACTTGTCCACCTTCACCAATACATCCTCGATGACTCCTCTAGGATGGACTATGGAGCGGTCAGCTAACTGCAAAGTGATGTTTGTAGGTTTGACTTCTCCCATTCCAAGTTTGCAGAAAATTAGATAAGACATCAGATTTATGCCTGCCCCCAGATCGCACAATGCTTGCTGACATTCAAACTTTCCAATGGTGCATGGTATGGTGAAGCTTCATGGATCTTGTAATTTCTGAGGTAGTTTTCTCTGTAGGATGGCACTACATTCTTCAGTCAACACCACTGTTTCGTAGTCCTCAATCCTCCACTTTTTGCTAAGAATATCCTTCATGAACTTTACATAGCTCGGCATCTGCTCTAGTGCTTCAGCAAATGGGATATTGAGTTGCAATTGTTTGAGAATTTCCACAAATTTAGAGAATTGCTTGTCAAGAGCACATGTTTTTAGCCTCTGGGGATATGGTATTTTCACCTGTGGTGCGTTCACAACAGCTTCTACCAATTTTCGGCTTCTGGGCTCTGGGCGTCGCGGCGATCAAACTTCGCCCCGAGTCTTCGCGCCGCGCCGCCATTTCATCGGCGCGCTGGCCGCTTCTTGAACTTTCCATCTCCACCGATTCGGCATTCTTGTGTCAATCGCGACATTGTGCTTCCATATTTCCTCCCACGTGCAGATTGCTTTTCTTGCATTTCGCCGTTCAACATGACCGCGAGTTGTCTATTTATGCTTTCCAACTTCTTTTCGCGACATTCTCGCTTGGCCCATGAACCGAGTTTGGTACCTAGTCAAACCGAGTATGGTCGCCGTAACTCCTCCCTCTTTTCTTGTGGGGTTGGAGCTTTATCATATTGATAGTAGTAATCCATGTCTTCAGGATCCCTGAGATGAATCAAAACCAACAACGGATCACGGCACACTGATTTTCACAAAAAAAATAAAAAAATAAAAGCAATAAATAAAAACAGAAATAAAAACCAAATTAGAAATTAAGAATAGATAAAATTGATATTGAACTATGCCAATCCCCGGCAACGGCGCCAAAAACTTGATGCGCGATTTAATGCACACACTTTAACGCAAGTGCACGTTGTCGAGTCAAGTAATATAGTCTTTGAAGACCGAGTTATCGTCCTCAGGGATTAGTGTTCAAGTACCAACTTCTATTCTTTGTTATCTATTTGGTGACCGATATTTGAGTTGTTGATTATGACTAATAATTATAAAGACTAATTAACTATGTTGTTTACTTCAGTGATGATGGAAATAGGGCTTCCAAATCTCCTCAACTATCCGCTTATATTACTTATTAATGCAATTAATTATGGTTCTTCTTCTATTGGAGATAGCAGGTTTACTAATCCGTTTTATACTCCCGTTAAGGCTATATAAACACTCAACCCAAAGATGTGACTCCTTTCTACCTTTCTGATAAGGATGACTCAGATGAGGATTAAGAACAAAAACTCTTATTAATGCTACACAAATAATTGAGGTATTTTCATCCCCAATTCGACCTATGTCTACCCAACTACAGCATAGTCACAACCTCCCCTTTCGGATTTCGGTTAGAAATCATATAAATAATGATAATTAATGATCAAGTAATTACCAAGCAATCAAATCATCTATCGATAAATCTCAACAATAAGAACAACCATAAACATGCATTATTCATAAAATAAGGTTAAAGTGAATTGACATGGAAATCCCTATATTAGAATTAGTTCCTAGCCATAGACATGACAAGAACTAATTCAATATCCAACATAAACTGAAAATAAAGTAAAAGAAAGAAAAGAATTTACTAAATAATGGTCTCCAATCTTGAACTCCAAGATGTGTTGTGTTATTGACAAGAAGGGAACCCTTAAAAACTGCCTAGGGTTCTCTTTTTATAGCCTCCAAACCGACATTAAGGTTTTCCCTTCAGTTCGCCCATAATTCGCCCAAAACTCGATTTTTCCCGGTACGCGGAAGTTCTGCATTGCTCGAGATTAGCGCGCGGCCGCAACTCCTTTGCCTCAGCGCGCTGGAACTTCAGAAGCCTCAATGTTAGCGCCGGGCGCCCGCCTCTGGCTGGCCGAGGCGGCTACCGACTGCTGCCAGTTCGCCACTTTCTCGCATTTCGAGCTCTGGAACCTCTGTTTTTGCCCTCTTTTCGCTTCTTTTCCGCCAAAGAGCCATTTTAACCAATTTGACTCAAAATAAAGAAAATCTATCCTAAGACGACACGTATTTGTACAAAAAGGGACAAAAGACTCACTAAAAACGACTCAAAAAGTGTATATAAAATACACCGATCATTATTCCAACATGTTATATACATAATAACAATTCTAACAACTATAATTCTTTTCTTCTATAACATGCGACGATTGTAACTAACAATTAAATTGAATTACAATCTTAAAGGCCAACATGCCAATCTCGAATTTGAGCATCCTAATTCCATAACATTTATCAATCTTCATTCTAAATATCACATGCTCATCTATCAACTACTACAACACGAAATCTTGAATTACAATAGCAAGACGGAGATTATTACCTCTTTAAGCCCAAATACAATCCAAAACTTAAAGTCGATCCTTAGCAACTTTAGCTCATCTTCTTTACGTTCCAATCCTCTCCAAACAACCCTTGGAAGCTCATAAACAACTTCTCTTCAATTTCCAACTTCAAAGTTGAAGAACACCTTAGGTTTTCATCTTGAGATATCCTTAGAATACCTTGAGGGACCTTGGGTTTGAATATTGGGATATATGAAGCAAGATTGAAAAATTTCTTTTTCAAAATGAGAGCTTGGCCGAGAGCACCATTAGTGCACAACAAGATTTCTCAATTTTTTTCTAAGTGTGGAATTTTGTCTAGTCTTGCACTAGTAAACATATGGATGACTAGGATTGGGTCAATTAGTCAATAATGTCAAGCTTCCACTTGTTCATTGACTTAGTCAATTTCTTTAATTCATCCAACATAAGCATTGCTATTTTTTGGGCATTTCTATTACCAGGTATGCAGGTGGATTATTTCTTTATCAAAGGAAGTACGTCGAAGAGATCCTTGATCGAGCAGGCATGACGTATTGCAAATTGGTCCATACACCGGTAGACACTAATTCCAAATTCAGTGCCTTTTTGGGTTCTCTATATACCGAACCGACTCACCATCACAGTTTAGCAGGAGCATTACAATACTTCACTTTCACGAGACCCGATATATCTTATGTCATGCAACAAATACGCTTACATATGCACAACCCGACGAATGAACATATGAATGCACTCAAATGTATTTTGCATTGTGTCTATGGTATTCTTCACTTCGGCCTACAGCTGTACAATTCCACATTCTCTGATATCACCTCTTATTTTAACGCTAACTGGGTGGCTATCCGGACACTCGTCGATCCACTTCAGGTTACTGTGTGTTTTTCGGAGATAACTTGTTTTCTTGATCTTCTAAAAGACAACTTACTCTGTCTCGATCCAGTATCAAAGTCGAGTATAAAGCAGTAGTGAATATTGTTTCTGAATCTTATTGGATACACAACCTTCTTGTAGAACTTCCTTGCCCAATCCGCAAGACTACATTTGTCTACTGTGATAATGTTAGTGTGATATATCTCTCCGGCAATCTTGTTCAACATCAACGCACTAAACACATTAATGGATATTCACTTTGTACGTGAAAAAAGTGGCTCGTGGACAAGTTCGTGTCCTTCATGTTCCTTTCCGATATCAGATTACTGATATATTTACTAAAGGACTTCCGCGCAAACTTTTTGATGATTTTCGATCCAATCTCAGCGTACGAGAACCTCCCGCTTTGACTGCGGGGGTGTGATAGAATATTACAAGAATATTCTTGTATCATTGTATATCTTTTATATTAGGTAAACTTATATTCCGATTGTAATTAGGAAGATTAGTTACCTAATTTGTAGTCATGTATGTAATTATATAACACTATATATAGTACACAATAATTAATGAAAGACATGGAATATATTTCTTTAATAAGTTCCACATATCCAAAGAACAAATCTTAATCATCAATTTGTCAAACAACAACAAATCTAACAAACTCATTTTGCAATAATGCTGATTTGCCATTATTTTTAGGGCCCGTTTTATTTAAGCTCATTTTTTTTATATTTGAGATTCTTCAAAGTATTATATTTTAATTAGTATAAATTCAGAAAATACTATTGTACAACAATTAGCTAATATAGGAAACTTTTAAAAGTGGGTATAAGTTAAATAGGCAACAAAATATGGCGCTCCTTGAATTTCTTTTACAAGCTTCATAGTTTGGCCCCATAGGCAAAAGAAAAGGGAGAAATTGGCTTGGTATGATAAGTGTGTCCAACAATTGGCATAAAAGAGCCCATTTTTAATCATATGGCATTCGGTATTATATATCTAAAAGAATTGAGACTCAATAATCAAAATTATTTTTCTTAAAATTAGAAAAAAAAAATTAGTACCCTCTCACCCCTCACAATTTCAACCAAAATCTTTCAATATTTTCTCCCAAATTGGTTTAAGCACAATTCTGCTAATTCCTCTGCGGAAATTAATCTGATTATTGAATAACCGGAAACACATTCAGATCGTAACAGATTTGTCATGATATACAGACTTGCAAGGCTCAAGTTTGTCGTGATAAATTTTAATTCTTCAAGAAAGCAAGATCAATTCTTAAGTGAAGGTTGATGATTCAAAAAGTTAAATTTGAAAAGTGTTGCTAAATAACGAGTTTTATTACAATAATTTTGAAGCATATTTGAAAAGTTTGAAAATTAAGCTCATTAAGCTCATGATGGTTATGGTGGTCTTATATTTGTGTATATTCTTATGTATATTGGTATACATGTCCTTGCATATCTCATATATATCATGGATACATTTGTATATTCATGAAAATTTATGTGATCTATGAATGACAGAGGTGTTATCTATAACAAGTATAGATGTGATATGAATGGGTATAAATTGATATACACGAAGATATACATACTAATGCATCAAATTCATAAACAATATCCAAATAAACAACTAAAATATTATATTTTGCATAATTCATGAGTAACAAAGTTAAATCTTTTGACTTGAAAGGGACGGCGCGGATTATAGTACAACGATATTAGAGAAGAACAAGTCGTCGAATCGCCTTGTTGTAGATGAGGCAATCAACGATGACAGGTGTTAGAAATTTATTAACGTGGAATAAAGTTTATTCTATTATTTATGACTCGATCAATTGGGTAACTTTCATAAAATAACCCTAAAATAATATAGCCATATTAATTAGAACATTCATTTAAAAATCTTTGTAACAAGAAAAATAGGCAGAAACGACTGATTTGTGTAATATAAAAAAGAGCTAAAAATCAGTCCTAATAATTACTAGGTGAATGTTTTAAGAGACCCTAGTAGAATCGAACGCATATCAACATATAATGTAGGGAAAAAAACATTATCTACACAATTTTTACCTAAGAGGGAAAGAACACTGGCGAGTAATAAAAGCGAACAAAAAATTACAATCTATCATAAACCATGTTAAACTTATGATCTTATATAACAGAGAGTGAAATATTATTGTGTATGTAAGATGATATTAATCTTTTTTTGGGAGTCTTTTTCATTAATATCAATATATATAGTGTATAATATACATTCCTTACACAATAGGAATCTTAGTCCTAATTATAAGAGAAATCCTAGTTTATCATAATTATATATCACTAAATATTTACACAATATATGAAATATATAATAATTATGGATATGGGATATTATACACGTTTACACACCCCCTCAGTCGGAGCGGGAGGAGGTTGTCGCTGAGACTGGATCTGAAGTCAAGAAATAACTGTCGGGAAAGTCCTCTGGTAAATATATATGCGTACTGATATAATGAGGGAACATGTAACACGCTTTCGGTGTCAGCCATCTTGTCTATTTCATCGGTCCCACCAACATGTCCTAGCGCAACTTTCTCACGAACGAAATGTATGTCTATCTCAATGTGTTTGGTTCGCTGATGTTGAACCGGATTGTGAGAAAGGTAGATCGCAGAGATGTTATTACAGTACACAATAGATGTCTGACGCAAAGAACACTGAAGCTCTAACAGTAAATTTCTGAGCCAACAAATTAGGGATGTCAATGGGGCGGGGCGGGGGCGGGGGAAGGGTATCTCATACCCGTACCCACCACCTAAAACACATCCCCACCCCCGCCCCACCACCCATCACGGGTAGTAATTATTCCACCCGCCCCCGCCCCACTTACTTCACGCGGATACCCACTTACCCGGCGGGTACCCATTAATAAAATGCTCAAATAATGTCTAGCAATTGTTTTAGTCACCAAAATGAAAGTTATATAAAAAAAAAGGAAACTTTCCACTATTGTGTATCGAATATCAATTCTAAAACCTTGTCAAAATATTATGAATATTAAAAAACAGTAAAGATGAAAATATTTAACAAAAAAAAAGGAGAACAAAGAGAATAAGAAAAAGAAACGTGGTGCATTACGCTGGTCACCAAGTCATATTTTAAATCAAGAAAGTGGTCAAATAAATTCGTAAATAAACTAATAGATGATACAGATATGGGTGCGCGGATACGGTCGGTGCTGGTATGGTGCGGGTAATGGCGGGGCGGGCGGGTCTTATATGAAATCCACCCCCGCCCCACTACCCATGGCGGGTAGAACTTTTGATACCCATACCCGCCCCACCATCCACCAAACCATCCCCATACCCGCCCCAATTGGAGCGGGTGCGGGGCGTTACCCGCATTTACCCGCCCCACTGACATCCCTACAACAAATCTCAACTACCACATTTGCAACGCCTCTGTACTCAGCCTCGGCACTGGAACGAGATAGGGTGGCATGTCGTTTGGCAGATCATGAAACCAGATTAAAGAGTAGGATAGGAGACTGGAGCACCATCCATAACACTGAGCTTGGATTTTGAATCAACTGGAGTAGGCATGATTTTGCAAATCTTAGCCCTGTACACAATCTCCTTTGCATAATTATGCTGACTCAAGAACATGTGGTTGATAGACCTTATCACTGATATCCCCAAGAAGTAACTCAACTTGCCCAAATTAGTCATAGCAAATTCGGTCTTAAGTAAAGCAATAATCTCATTTTTCAACCCATCGGATGAGGCAGTAAGAACAATGTCATCCACATACAGTAGTAAGTAAGCAATGCTACTACCTCGATGAAAAATGAAAAGATATTTATCACTTCTGCTGCATACAAACCAAATCTTTATGATATACTTGACAAAGTGATCATACCACGCACGGGGGCTTGTTTCAGGCCATACAATGACTTACGGAGACGACACACATAGTAGAGACAGTTGGATGGACGAATTCAAGCGGTTGATGCATGTAGACTGTTTCTTTTAGGTCCTCATGTAAAAATGCATTTTTCACATCAAGTTAATGGATCGGCCAGTGTTTGCCCATGACTATGCTCAGAACTGTGCGAATGATAGCCGGTTTGACAACCGGGCTGAAAGTCTCACCACAATCGATGCCCTCCTGCTGATTTATGCCATTAGTCACAAGTTGTGTCTTATACCTCTCTAGATCTCCACTGTCTCTGAATTTGTGACGAAATAGGCACATACAACTGATCACATTCACCCCCTCCGGTCTCGGTACTAACTCTCACGTATGCTGTTTAGTTAAAACATTGAATTCCTCAGACATAGCCCATTCCAATTAGGGTCTTGTTTGGCTAATTTGGGGTTCTTGAGAATTGGAGAAATAGTTTGGGCAGACAAGTTAAATTGGATTTTGGGTTTGAAAAACTCATATTTGCACGCATTTTCATTTGGTGAGTGGGGACAATGGGTGGTTGTGGTGGCTGAGGTGGGATCTGAGACTGATGGTAAGGTTGGATATGGGAAGGGTGGAAGAGTTGTCATCGAGGGCACCACGTGTTACACCCCGGAATTTCAGGATATGTTTATAAGAACGTACGTAAGAACTAAAAAATGTTAAGATTTGAGACGAGTAAAAATTTATCGGAATTATGGAATTGTCGGAAAATGAAATATTGCGGGAGGCGACACGTGTCACCCCCTTAGTGGTCTTGGACGAAATTGTCTTGGATGGAATGGTCATTTGACCAATATTAGGATGGCCAAGTCTTGCAAAGACTAATAGCGATATTGTTGACTTAGTGAGGCCAGCTGGGATCCATGTGAAACTCATCTAGGCCAACCATTTGTGTAGATCTTGACCCTCCATAGTATTATATATGTGTACAAGTAGAAAGACAAGGCTCTTAACACTTAGCTAAAATTTCCAAACAAAAATCTTGAAGAAGCATTAGGGAGCTCTCGGCTTTAGGGAGGGTTTCAAGAGAAAAAATTTCAATTGTTGTCCAATAATCTCCCCACTTTAAACCAAGGTTCCTAAGGATATTGTAAGTGTATCTCTATAGAAAGATCCCGGAAAAATGGTGTTTTCGTATTAGTCGCAAGGCGAAAATCTAAGGAGTTATTCAACTTTGAAGTTGGAACTTGAAGAGGAGTTCTTCATAAGCTTCCAAGGGTTGCTTGGAGTGGATTGGAACGTCGAAAGGAGGAGCTTAAGTTGCTAAGGATCGACTTGTAGTCTTGGATCATATTTGGGCTAAATGAGGTATAATCTTCGTCTTACTTTTGTAATTGAAGATTTCATGTTATTATAAGTTAGAAATGATCATGTGATATGTGTTATGAAGTTTGATAAGTGTTATGGAAATTTAGTAGCTCAAATCCGAAAATGACATGTTTAGCCATTTGAAATTGAAATACAATTTGGTTGTTTACTAGAATCGTCGCATGTTGCTTGCTTGAAGATTATAGTAGTTATAATCGATTGCGACTTGATATCATGTTATGCTAACAACTTGGATTGAAATGGAAATTGGATAAGAATTGGTGTTGTTGTATTCATTGTGGCCGAATTGGACTAGTAGTTTGTTTTAGTTTGATATCTTTTGTGGGGCGGAATTTTACACGTCTAGTAGGCGTGTAATCCCCTATTGATTAATTGCATTGTTGGGCCCTTAAATGTGGCGTGTTTGGCTATTGAATTCGGCCTTGAAAAAGGTGGCAAAGTATGTAGAAACAAAGGAAGTGTTGTCCGATTTTCCGTAGAATTTAGTGACTTGCACTTGGAATATTCTACGTTTGAAACTAAAAGTTAATAGACGTACTATGGTCATTATAGGTTGACATACTACGTACGGCGATTGGACTTAGCAAGTGGATTAAACCGAAGAGGTATGTGGAACTTTCTTATCTCTTGAGCATGAATAAGTTGTAAATGTATAGTACGGTGAGCGACAGATATTGACAATCTAGTCTATTTGATATCCTTGGCTTATTTTTAAGAATGTCCAAGTTGGTTGAGTTAGGGAATTAACTCACTTGTTTAAATATTAAGGATATCTTGGTTTTCTAAAGTTAAGAGACTTTAAGTATGTTGAAAGTATTGTTGGAAAGTTTAAGTCTCTTGGTTATAAAGAAGTATGTAAGTTTCTAAAGTATAAAGTTAGTATAACGGCTTTATGGGAAGTTGGTTATAATAACTTTATGGAAAGTTAAAAAGAGTAGTTTACTCTAAGTAATTTAAGTATGTTAAATGACTTGAAATAACGAAAGGCAAATTGATTTAAAGGCATCAATTGCCTAAGGTTTTTACGAGAGAAGAAGTCACTTGATTTAGAAGCCTAATTTTATTTCTAAAAGTATTGTGACTTGTCTTGAAAAGTAATTCTAACTTGATACTACGGTTATTAGTATCTTGGAAGTTTTATAATGAAATGAGTCATTTTAAAAGAATAGAAGTACGTAGTACTTTGGGTTAAACTCCCGGATTTATAATGACATGTTCGTGCCTTAAGTAGACTAAAATGAGAGTGTGTATGAATAAGACTAATAAGAAGTTAGGGGGATTTCCTAACTTGCTTACTTATTCTGTGATAAGCCGGTAGTGCTTATGTTATGTGTGATAGCCGGTTTGTGCTAGTGTTATATTATTCATTTCGGGGTCATTCCCCGGGTTTGTGGCATTTGCATATTCCGTGGATTTGCTACCCACGATGCGAGGAATACCTCATGCGGGTCCGTAAGGGCTTATGCGGGTGAAATAGTCCCGTGCGCGGGTCCGACCTATGCGAGGAATACCTCATGCGAGTCCGTAAGGGCTTATGCGGGTGAAATAGTCTCACGAGGAATACCTCACGCGGTCCACGCGATCTACGGGTGAAATAGTCCCAAGTAGGATTGCTTAATGATCTGCGGGCGGGTGGTCCCGCTTTGATCGTGAGCTTCCTATTTTATATTGTAAGTATACTCTATTTACTCATTGTTAGTAAGGCACGATGTGATCGTTTATTGAGCTATCATACATGTCTCCGTTTTATTATTAGACTTATGATTTCATTACGCACTTTCGATTCCACATATTTGGTACATGTTGATCGACCTCGCCTTTGCGTTAAATGCACGGTAGAGTGCAGTTGCTGATCCTCGCTCTTAGGATCACTGTTCAGCTGTTGAGAAACTCCTTTATTCCGGAGGCTTATCCCTGGTATTGTCGGTTGTTGTCCATTCAGGTGTATGGCGGGGCCCTCCGCCAAGTCATTATTCTTAAGTGCAGAGTCACATTGTGGATTGGGTTGTAAAGAAAAGAAAAATGTACCGTTTTATTTGAATAGCTTACGGAAGGTGGCCTTATCGGCCAGCCTGCTGTTATTTTATGTTAAGCAATTTTTTTTATCAGTTGTGTATGTTCCGCTGCTATTCTCTGAAGTATACCGAGGGGTGCCCAGGTAGGGCACCAGTGGCGGGCCCGGGGTCGGGTCGTGACACCACGGCGCCGCGATCAAGGGTCGCGACGCTCGAGGTCCATGGCTATCGGCGCGCGGCGCGCCGTCGACGGGCATTGCTCGGCGACGGTGTGGAGGAAATTTGTTCACTAGAGCTTAGGCGCTGCGGTGCCTCATCGATGGGCAGCGGCGCTGACGACGGTATGACAGAATTTTGGTCACTGGAAGGGTGGTGTCTCGACGCTGACAACGGTGATGACTGTAGTTGATTGAGAATGATGGGAGAGATGGCAGACTCGTCAAGAAATGAGTAATCTTGTTTTTGGAATTTCTGAGGATTTGAAAACGGGAATATGGTCTCGTCGAACGTGATGTGATGGGAAATATGGATTTGACGAGTGGACATGTCATTGCAGAGATAGCCCCTATGGTTCGGCGAGAAGCCTACAAAGACACATGATGTGGTCCGGGGGGCTAGTTTGTGAGGGGCGGTGGAGGAAAGGTTAGGATAACAAAGACAACCGAATAGCCGTAAATGATCGTAAGAAGGAATTCTATGGTAGAGGATTCACGACCATTATCGCACTGAAAAGATTTTATACCTTTTTCAAACTGTATTTGGATAAAAGTGTGAAACTCAAGAAATTTGGCAAACACTTCGATTTGAATTTAAGAGGATAGACCCAAATGTAGTGAGAAAAATCATATAGCAACACAAGATAATATTTATGACCGGGGGAACTAGGGATATGAGATGTCCATAAATCGGCATGTATAATATCAAAAGGTGCAAAAATAACACTAGTAGATGATTTAAACGGAAGACGAGTATGTTTGCCTAAAGAACAAGAAACATAGTGTTGGGCTAGTTTCCCATCATTACATGGAATAAAATTATTGCCTCTAAGAAAATTACAAATTGGGGCTCCTGGATGACTAAGCCTATTATGTCATGTGGATGGAGAGATAGCCGCTAGAGAGACGGGAGAGCAAGATCTGACAGTGAATGTGGATGGGAATGGATAGAGATCCCCCATGCCATTGCATATCGTAAAAGGTGTCCCCGTATTAAATCCTTCACAGTGAAATCAAAAGAGTCAAAGTCAACAGAGACAGAGTTATTACGTGTAAATTTGCGGACATAAATTAGGTTCTTAATGATGTGTGGGGCATATAGGACATTTTTAAGGGAGAAGGGTGGATGAGGTGGTTGTGTGTAGGATGTACCATAGCCCTCTATTGGAATGCGGTGGCCATTGTCAACTGTAATATATTGAGGATTTTTTAAGCTAAACATTTTGGAAATATTACCTGCAGACCGGGTGAGGTGAGATGTGGCTCCCGAGTCCATGTACCAAGTGTTGTCTGATGGCTGTAAGTTTATGACGCTGAAGGCCTGACCCAAATCAGTGGGAGTCATGCTGGGTGCGGGCTGCTGGAACTGGCCTTGCATAAAGTGGGCTTATTGCTGGTACTGGGCTGGTCGAGGGCCCAACAACCCTGATTGAGCATACGGGTTGAGCCACTGTTGCTGGTACTACTGAGGCGCTATGAGAAGGAGATCTTTAGATATAGTGTCATATATCTACTGTTTAACCACGACATCAGGACAAAGCCATGTTGTGTCATCGATCTCCGGGGGCCAGGGAACAGAATCATCGATGTGATCAAACACGTGGTAAACACATGCATGAATTTTAAAGAGTTCGACCCACGACCAGTATTGACCATCTTCTTGATCAAGAAAGATAGGGATGACATTCTTGATGTTTGTAACAGCGAGAGCTGGATGGAAAGATGGTGATGAATTGGTGGTGGAATGTGTGGAAACGGAAGCATCAGAAAGTGTGGAAGAGGCAAGAAGATCTATTTAGATAGGAGAGGAATGGAGAAGAAGAGAAACCAAGAACTTTTTTTTGTGTGTCGGCGCCGCAGCGGTAACCCGAGGAGGGGGCGGCGAGAGAAAGAAAAAAATTCTACGTTTGTAGGGTTTTGGCTCTTGATACCATGTAAGATGATATTAATCTCCCTTGGGGAGTCTTTCTCATTAATATCAATATATATAGTGTACAATATACATTCCTTACACAATAGGAATCCTAATTTACCATAATTATATATCACTAAATATTTATACAATATATGAGATATATTCTAATTATGGGTATGAGATATTATACACGTTACAATGTAAGCTTTGCTCGCAAAGTTCCTGATCCTATGTGAGTTGATTTTTTTATTATAACTACCTAGATCTTGAAAGTATATATGTCCTAGAGACAATCATTATTAGAGACAAATGAACTTGAACACATTCGTATTATTAATAAGATTAATATATTTATGGCATTTGCAATTATTGAATTATTATTAGATTGTTTGTAATCATTTATTAATGTGCATCCTTTGAGCTTACGTTGTCATTAATAGAGTGAATATTGATGATATAACGTAACTCTCAAAATAGCCTCGACTAATGATCATCGAGAATGAGATATCGATGATATGTTATAAGTTGACATGTGGTCTGCATCATATTCTTGGAGAATGTAATATGACTCACCTGCTACGAGTAATGGTTACTAGTGATTGACACATGAATACTTTTGGAAAGTATTGGTATACCCTGCTGATAAACTATTTGTTATACATGTCTAGAGTGTTATCAGCGTGCGAGAGATAAATGTCCTTTGACTTGAGGTCATTACATACCTTGTTTACAGAGTAATGTACTTTGACCCTGTCCTAAGCTTAAACTCCTTATAGGATAAGATACAACTTTTGTTGGGTGCATTATAATGTAAACTAAGGTGGTAATTGGGTCAAGAATACGATTCATTCCTTGATTGAATATTCGAGAGAGCACTCAACTTCTCAGTGATATTAGGTCGACCAAGTCATTGACCAATGCAAGAGACATATTTAGAATATGATCTAGTTGACGACTAATATAGACGAGATAAAGTGATCAAGCCATTTGGATAGACACATGACAAATCCTAAGCTTGATCGAGTGTGTCACGAATGAAAGGAATTTATCATCTCACATAAAGGTCATGTTTGCTGGATTCATGTAAACGTACTTCACATATTAGGTTCGTCGTACGACGCAGTCTAGGAGTTCCGTATGGACCTTAATTAGATTACTATCAATATATGAAGGCCTATAGGATCACACTATATTGACTGTCTCTTCTATTTAAGGGTGTATTGAGAAAATATTAACTATTCGATTTAAAATCGAGATATTTAAATTGATAATAACTATGTGATAATTTCTATTTGATGAAAATTATTTAATTAAGTCAAAATTAAATTTTGGATTTAATTAAATGTGCTGAATATATATCGAAACGAGGAACATCACTGGATGTAAGCGCGCGACGCTACTAAATGGCCGTGCGCGATCGGCGATCATCTGAAGACTAAGAGAACTAGACTGCTTCTCTAATCAAAATATTTTTGTTGGGTTTTGCATGAACATTTGACTTCTCTCTGATGTATTTAAACTAGGGCTATCCAGTGGGGTGGGGCGTATCGACCCCGACCCGCCCCGACCCCACCCCGACCCCGCCCCGACCCCACCCCCACTGTAGCAATAGCGGTATATCGGTATACAGTACCAGTACTGGTACGGGGTCGACAAAAAATGTCGACCCCGACCCCCACCCCGACCCATCCCTCCTCCCTTTTCTAGTCGTTGCCAACGACTTTGATGAAAATTAAGCCGTTGGACAACGACCCTTTTCCCCGTCCCATCTGCCCCAACCCCCCTACCCCCTAATATTTATTTCTACCCCTAAGTTATTATATTTACATTTTAACCCAATTTTTCCAACTATAAATACTTCATTTTCTCTTCATTCTTTCTTACAAATCTCCTACAATCTATTATATTTCTAAAAATCTCTCAATCTATCTCTCATTACGTTTACATTGTCTACTAAATATTCAATTTTATTTATTCATTTGAGACTCGGGAGTGAAGTTTGCAACTAGCTTGAGGATCATCCATCGAGCAAAATTTCAATTTTCAACATCTCAATTACACGTTGACGTTACGTCGACGTTTGGTACATTCGTTCATTTATTAAATTATTATTGTTTCTTTATTTTAATTAGTGCACTTAATTTCATTATCTTTAACTATTTATTAGTATAAATTAAAATGAAAGGTGTCCGAGGTATGTTGGGTAAGGTTATTTCTGGTTCTAGTAGGGGTGACAAGAGCAAAAGTGCTTCTTCTAGTCATCCTATTCCTCATAAAAAGAATGATTTTATTGAAACTCAATTTTTTTTGAAGTACCACTAGATTTAGACGATGAACTATTTTCTGGAAATCCACAAGAGTTTAATTTAGAAAAACATCTAGATGACACACCAACTAATCTAGATGACACACCAACTAATGCACCTCAAACTGGAACGCCTCCTATTTCCCCTAGTATGAGACGAGGTCCACCAGAACGAAAATTAAAATCACATGTATAGGCTTTTTTTGATAGAGACGTACAAAATCAAGTTGTTACATGCAAAATTTGTAAAATTATTTATAAATTTAAAATGGGAAAAGATCAGAGCGGGACGGGAGGTTTAACTACACATTTAAGTACCAAACACAAAGCTATGTGAGATGAATATAAGACTCAAGTGAAGGGTGAGTCAACAATGCCCTCTCAGTCGGGACAAGCTTCACATACTGTCCCGCACCAGGTACAAAGTCAAATTGACCTATGGCGGGGCGATTGAGGCCTAAATACGATAAAATGAAAGATATGGAAGAATTATCAAAATTAGTTGCAGTGGAGGGTTTGCCTTTTTCATTTCCTGATTCTCCTGGTTTTATTTATTATATAAGATCAATGTACAATCCTGCTTATAACGGCTTTCCTAGATCAACTGTTAGGAGAGATGTTTTTAAATTTGCACACGAATATCAACAATATTTACGTTATTATTTATATCATTACCCTGAAAAAGTATCTATCACATCTGATATAAGCCGTAGTACTAACGGTCGTGATTATTTAACTGTAACATGTCATTGGATAGACCATTTATGGTCTATGCAAAAACATATTTTAGCATATACATATATTGATGAAAGACACACTGGATATCCTGCAATCTCTAATGAGTCTCCTGCCAATGAATGTCTGTGCAGTTCTATTCAGAGACTGAATTCGTGCGGAGCGTAGGAGGTGCGGCCAACCGGAGATCGACGAAGAAGAAGACTACAACTACAACGAAATCTTATCCGACGGATGTGCAAGCGACGTCGTCCAATTTGACCAAGATATACTAATTCCAACCGAAGAGCCACAAAACATTATAAAGAAACTAGAAAATCTGTTTCTTAAAATGTAATTCTTTTAATTGTAATTTTACTATGTTATTTATTTGCAACTTTCAATATCACTAAGTTGCAATTTTGAAATTGTTTTACAAAAAAAATCATACTTCTAGTCGAATAATATAAGAGACACAAAACAACCTTGAGATATTTTTTTGACGGCGAAGGAACCGCATTACTCTTTGAGTCGCAAGAAGTAAACACCGGACCGACGTAATAGCACGCAAACCACGTCGGCCAATTAACCACACTTGGCAAGCCACGTGTGTGCTCAACCAAGAAGGTTTATGCAGGGATCGAACTCGTGACTTGCGGTCCCACGCTCCATACTTGGCTACGCTACTTACGTCTTAGGATGTTTTTATTAAACTATCTTGTTGTGTATGTGTGTTATTTATTTATTTATTTAATTTAAAGATAAATACAAAAATGACCCACCCGACCCCAACCCCGACCCCAACCAGGCCCTCCGGATGCGGATCGGGACGGGGTGGCACCCCAGGCCACGACCCGACTCGGCCACCTCGCCAGTTGGACAATCATAATTTAAACTGATGACAATATAAATCTTGTCCATACATAAGCTCATAAGAGAGTAAATATGTGTCAGCAATTCCTTCTCTCCCTTTCTCTTTAAAAACAATAAAGAAAAAGATTTGTAACCATATACTATAAATTCAATCTTTATGGTAAACAAATCTTGAAGATACATTTTTCTTACTTATCAAAAAAATAAAAAAGAACCTTATTTTAAGGCATGTAAAACCTCTAGCTCTGTTTTTTTGCAATCAACTGAAACTAATCACTCATGACTCAAAAACACAAGAGAAACACAAACAGACAGGTGATGGGATTTACTCACTTACATAACTAAGCAACTTTTCAAAAATCCAAGAAAACTAAAGACATACAAGAATATCACATACAAAGCTGCATATATATATATATATATATGCATATACCACAAAAATCAAAACTGTGATATCTTGGATAAGAAAAGAAAATACTTATAAAATTACATTTTAGATTATGAATATATTTAATAAAAAATGAATTCACGGGTCGGATCTGAACCGGATACAGATCTCAAATACAAGACCAGATTCAGATTCGATCCGTCAGAAACGGATCCGGATCCGATCCAAATCTATTGGGTCCAAATTTTGAAGATCTATATTTTATAAAACGGATCTGGATCCACCAAATCCGGACAGGGTCCACTCTACTTGTCACTTTCCTCCTGATTTTTCTTTTTCAAAAAAAGAAAAAAACAAATTTTAACAAAATAATATGCTGATATTATTCAAAGGATAGGGAAGATAAGATTCCATTAATTTTACATGAATAAATGACGTGTAGATATTTATATTAATTTATTAGATATAAATGGGAACTCGGGAAACCCAACTGGTTAAGTTTAAGTTGACTTTCCATTCTTGCTTCGCTCATTTTTTAGGTTTATCTTAAACCTAACTTTTTCTTCCAATTTCTCCGGTGTGGATTCTCTGGTAAGCTTCATTAATAACCCAATAGTGTTTAACAAAGTTATTAACATGATCGTGTTTCCCTTTTGGTGTTATCAAGATTTCAACTTTTATCACTTTCTTGTAATTTGTTGGGAATCTTGATTTTTCTTTGCTAATTTCTGGGAAAAATTTGTATAAGCAGAAGAATGTTGATACTGGCTTGACCTTCCCTTTTTTATCATATCCATCCCTAATATTGAGCAATTTGAGGTAAAGGGATCTAAAAATCATGTTTTTTGTGTTGACCCATGTGAGGTGATAGTGCGAAGATTCATTTACTTGTGGGTAATCTGAAATTTTGGCTTCTGTAATGCCTTGTACATCTGCATTGTGTATAATATATTGATTGGGTAGGATGATTCTACAACAACAACAACATACCTAGTGAAATCCCACAAAGTGGGGTCTGGGAAGGGGAGGGTAGAGTGTACGCACACCTTATTATTTTTGTTAATATTTGTGCCATTGCAGATTAACTTGTCGTTCACACTTTGTTTCTTTATCTTTCTAAGTATATGTCAAATTATGCCCACTGACAGTGGAATCACATTGGGTATGTTCTCGTTGCCCGCAAAGGTGGGGTAAGGTCAATGTACACCCCACCCTCCCTAGACCCCACTTGTGGGATCACATTGGGTATGTTGTTATTGTTGTTGTATAGACTACCAGATTTTGTGGAATTTGTGTCATCGGTCACTATAAATTTGTTGTGTTTAAAATGGTCTAACCTGAGCTTGTTCTGGAAATTAAACATGTAAAGAGAGAACATTGTTTTAAGTTAATGTCTTGTTATCCTAACTGAGTTTTAGATTTGTAAATGACAAAGGTGAGTGTGTATCAATGGAAGAGTAATTGAATTGTTATCACGTGTTATGCAGTGCTAAGCATGGGTACTAGATACGGAGGCTGTTTAACTGCACTGTGCTTGTTGCTTCTTTTATCCCCTATGGTGTTTTCGGTGTCAGATGATGGATTGATCAGAGTTGGAATTAAGAAGAGGAAGTTGGATCAGACCAACCAGGTTTTTGGGGGCATTGGATCTAATGGAGTGCAGTATACACGGAATTATCGTCTTGGTGGAAATATAGGAGATTCAGACACTGATATTATTGCACTAAAGAACTACTTGGATGCTCAGTACTTTGGTGAGATTTGCATTGGCTCACCACCTCAAAAGTTCACTGTGATCTTTGATACTGGAAGTTCAAATCTTTGGGTGCCCTCAGCAAAATGTTATTTTTCAGTGAGTAGCTATTTACTGTTGTTATTACTGATGCAAATGCATGTTACCATGTCTTGACGAAGAAGCCTTATGTTAAATTTAATCTGATGTAGCTTGCTTGTTATCTCCATCCGAAGTACAAGTCAAGTCATTCCAGTACCTTCAAACGGAATGGTAATAGATGCTACTCATGTTTCACTTTCTCTTTACTTCAATTAGAGTCCAGCCTGTGATTTTTGTTTATTTGTTGGAGTATTCGTACTATTTCGTTGATCGTGTGTGTGCCGTAATTTCTTTTCATTCAACCCAGGACATACTGGTAGCAACAAGCCATCTTTTATTTTGTTAAATGACCTGATGAACAACAACTCCGTCAGGCTGAGGCTGCAATAAAATAATTTCACTTGGAAATATTTGGAATTTTAAAACCAAAAAACAAATAAAGATAAATATGGATTACTGTTAGATGGACATCTTCATTGCATGTTCACATAATTGATGTGCATATATTTTAATGATAATTAACTGCATGACATAGCATCTAAATTTATTAGGAGGAGACTATTTATCTTAAATGCTGTTCTTTTAGCATTGCTCTGAGACTACTACAGTTAGTTTGTTCCACCCTATCTTGAAAAAAATGAGAGGATCTTAACAGTCATAACAAACCATGAAAATTGATGATCAAGTGCCTTCCACATCTCCTGTGGTGAACACCTCATTTATGGAAATATGTGTCGAATGATGAAAACCCATTTAATATTGCAAAAATGTCAGATGCTTGCCATGTGACATGTCCCAATATGGTTAAATATAGAATATCGATGTTATATAGGCGGAAGATAGTCTATTAGGACAAAGCTCTGTCATAGTTGGCTATTTATTCTTGTGAAAGTTTCCTGCACTTGAAAGTAGTTTGCAAAATTTCAATCAATTCATACCTGATGCAGGGACATCTGCTGCAATCCGCTATGGAACTGGAGCTATTTCTGGATATTTTAGCAATGACAATGTCAAAGTTGGCGATCTTGTTGTCAAAAATCAGGTAACTATCGAATTAAAGTGTTTTGCATTTACTCTGCAAGTTTCTTTTCTAACATTCCTTTCGAGTAGGACTTTATTGAGGCAACTCGAGAACCAGGCATCACCTTTTTGGCAGCCAAGTTCGATGGTATTCTTGGACTTGGATTTCAAGAGATATCTGTAGGGAAATCTGTCCCTGTCTGGTATGCTATCCATCTATTATCTATATTGTTTTTTGTTTCAGGGTGATTTTCATGGGCTTCAATTTTAAATTGGCAAGATTTTCTTATTTTTCCATTTCTTTTGATCTGGTATGTCCTAAATTATTTTCTTGCTCGAATCAACAAGTCTTGAGACATCTACAATACTCTTTAGGTACAATATGGTAAATCAAGGCCTTGTTAAAAAAGCAGTTTTCTCATTCTGGTTCAATCGGAATGCTGAAGAGGAAGAAGGGGGTGAACTTGTTTTCGGTGGAGTTGACCCCACACATTTCAAGGGTAAACATACATATGTTCCTGTAACTCACAAAGGCTACTGGCAGGTGGATTTTCTATTCATCTTCTAAAAATGAATCTGCACCTTTGCTGTATACTTTTGTTTGGACTGATTAAAGTATGTCCTATTCTCAGTTTGATATGGGTGACGTGCTTGTCGGTGGTGAAACAACTGGTATTTCTTGATTTATTGTTTGTGGTGTTGCCTGTGAATATTAGTGATTCTGAATTTTCAGGTTAATTTTCTTCGTGTAGAAGCTAATTTTCTGTTGTTTTTTTCCCAGGATTTTGTTCTGGTGGTTGTTCAGCAATTGCAGACTCTGGAACATCCTTATTGGCAGGACCAACAGTATGTATCTTGCTAGACAAAAATGCATCAATAAGAATCAGAACCACAATTATTAGCAGATAACATGCACGTTAAACAGAACTGCAACATTTTTTTGATAAGCAAACTGTAGCACTTTTAGTTCTTCTAGTTTTTTCCTTAAAATCTGAACTAGCAAATTTTGTTGTGTATAAAATATGTCAAAATATTTTCTTCATTTTCTGATTGCCTCTATTAGGAGTGTCAATGACTAGTAATATTTCCTCAAATTTCTTTTAGACTTGCCAAAAAGCCGGTCCAACCAGTAACAGAGTTGAACATGACAAATTAAGGAATGGATTTTTACATCTAATGTGATCCTAGAGTTCCCGATTGATATTGACTGCTGTGTTCTAAAGAGTTAAAAAGGGTTCAGGAGGTGTATTTCTTTGCCCCTCTCTATTTGCAAAGAATAATAAGATGATTGAATTCTACTTATTAAAAAAATTGGATGATTGATTCTAAGTTGCTTCGTCTATCCCCGAGAACTTCTTCTCCGGATGAAGGTTTTCAGAAACCTTAGGAGACTTGTGACCTAATGACGTACATTAAGTTTTTGGGCATTCATGCAGAACTCATTACATAACCATGGAATAGGTGTTGTGGGGCCATGTGACTTCTTATCTCAGCTGCTACTCCGTGATGTTCAGTATAAGTCATTGAGTTCTTGATGCATGTTTGTATCTTGCTTATGTTTTATATATTCTCTCTAACAACATGCATCAGAATAAATAATTTTTCTTCATTCATATTTTTTCAGACCATTATTACTCAAATTAATCATGCAATTGGAGCGTCGGGAGTTGTCAGCCAGGAGTGCAAAACAGTAGTCAGTGAATATGGAAAAACTATACTGGCTCTACTAGAATCAAAGGTATGACATCTGCTTAGTATCTTTCCTATAATTATTCTGTATAAATGTATTTGCATCCAAGTAGTAGTATACAGTATACACAGGTTTTTGCACAAATAGTGATTGCATTATTGTCAAGCTTTGTTGACTTACTGCATATCCCCACGCGCGCACGCCGCACACACATTGATAATTATGGATGACACCTCTTGCAAAGAGGTGTCTCCGCTGCTGTATCCGATTGTTTTCACCAACACCGAACGGTGTCAAGTTAACTAATTTTTTGAGCAGCTTACTGCATTTGATATTAGAATCTGAGTTCTGGTTTTCCCGCCTATACTTTACAGGCAGCGCCTCAACAGATCTGCTCCCAAATTGGTTTATGCTCTACGGATGGTAGACATGACGTTAGGTGAGGTTAAATATATCTGCTTGTTACATTTTGCATTTGAAATGATTACAGTTAGAAATGATCAAATATACACATCCCATAATATTGGTCTCTCATCAATTTTATGACCATCTTTCTCTAGTTATTACTGTTATAGAAAAACTGAGCAGTTTATTGTCACTTGAAGTTGCTGCAGGTTCTACTAGCTGTTTATTTCAACACATTTGTCCTTGACTTAATCAGCTGTATGTCTGGACCAATTATTAATGTTTAAGTCTATATGCAGCATGATTATTGAGAGTGTGGTGGACAAACACAATGGTGCTTCGAATGGCGTGAATGACGAGATGTGCAGGGTTTGTGAGATGGCTGTGGTATGGATGCAAAACCAACTAAGAAAAAATGAAACTGCAGATAGAATCTTTGACTATATTGACAAGGTGAGGTAGATTTTATACATTATGCAAAGCGAATGTTTGTTAATTAGGATCTCAAGGCTTTAATTCAAATTCCAACTGCAGCTTTGCGACCGAATCCCCAGTCCAATGGGAGAATCTGCAGTTGACTGCAACAGCCTTGCTTCCATGCCTAATGTTTCCTTTACTGTTGGTAATAAAACATTTAACCTGACACCTCAACAGGTAATTTTTCTATCTGATCTACTGATGTGCTTTGTCTCAGTTACGATATTCCTTCTGAGCACACAAGTGTCTAATAGACGCAATCAATATTCAGCCAATTCTGTTCAAGAAGAATGGGCATCTTTAGACTTCCTTGTTTTGTCTATATTTGAACCAAGTGATGCTTTTAGGAAATTGATTTAACACTTGGATGAAGGCTTATTACTGTTTTTTCTTTTCCGAAAATATGTCCCAGAAAAGAAGTCTTCGAAAACATATAGCATGAACTAATGGCACTGGTGAAATGAAAATATGCAGATGTGTATTGTACTTAATATTCTTTTTTGTGGTTGTCACTAAACAGTATGTCCTTAAAGTCGGTGAGGGTCCTGTTGCACAGTGCATCAGTGGATTTATAGCATTAGATGTGGCGCCTCCTCGTGGACCCCTTTGGTATGCGTCTCTCTACTTTTTGTTCTGCACTCTCGCTACTCACTATGGTTAATTGATGCCACAATAAGCAGCTTCTATGAATATGTGACCTATATTTCCTTTCAGTATGACCCCTTTCAAAATCTGAAAACAATTTTACTTAAACCTCCAATCTTATCCTTAATGGCAAGCATTTTTAACCACACAAATGTTATGACAATGTTTAATACCACAAGTTTTAAATGTCTTATAGCCACAATTATTATGGCATGCTTAAGATCATAAGTTCAAAAGTTTTTCCTTCTTTCTTAAACGCCATTTCTAGTCAAATTGGTTCACATAAATTAAAGCAAAAGAATTATTTGTTTTTATAAGCACCTCAATGTAAACTATTATCTTCCTACATTTCTTACTCTACGGCTAACATGCATTAGTACTCTTCTTTCAAATTTCTTCTCCTAAAGTCTTTCTAAACTATTCAATGTTGAGCTTCTACATAATATTCGAACGTGAAACTGGGTAAGAGTTGCGGACAACAATGTTTTAGAAGGTAAAAGTGGGACTCACCTCATGACGAGGCAACTCCCGAGGGCAATCCATGCACGCTTTATACCTCGTATTGTTCGCTATGTACGCACTAGAAGTTTTACTAAAATTTTATACTCCGATGTTCTATGATTAGGCGCTGGGCTACTTAGAAGATCTTGTGGATATAAATTATTACACTTAAATAGTTGAATCAAATCCGTTTTACTATTTATGAGATACTGGTTAATTTGATTTGATACATCTGCTAGATGCTAGTTGATTAATTAGCTCATTGAGTATCGAATTGTGCAGGATCTTGGGAGATGTCTTCATGGGTCGCTACCACACAGTGTTTGACTATGAGAAAATGAGAGTTGGTTTTGCGGAAGCAGCTTAAACGCCTCTGTCTATCTGTGTTGACCCTTTAAATATCAGGTTGTCTTTTAAATGAGAAAATGGGTTGCCTTTAAAATGTCTGCACTTGTAAATAAGTAACTGGATATTTCAGAAAGCTGTTGTGTTTATGACAGATCAATTGCTCGACTTTTGTCATTTCTGGTTAATTCTAAATACTATACAAAGTATGCAACAGTTTAATTTATGGCGGAGGAAATTACTCGTGAAAAAGGATGTATTTGGTATCACGTTAAATGCTTTTTTAGATTGATGAAATTAGTTCAGTGTATGTCCACTTTAAATTGGTGAAAGTGCTTTCCTGGAGTAAAATAACACCAAATGGGGAGGGCTACAATTATCTTCAATTTCACTGTCGACATTTAACTTGTGAAGCTGGAACTCTCATCAAAACACATTTATGCTATTCATATGCTACTAGTATAATTTATCTAGTAAATAGTGTTTTACAAAATTATATTTTTCATTATACAAAAACATGTTAGCTGCTCGGATTCATGAAAATTGAAGCTTATGGAGTACACATAATACCTTTTACATTTGAGATGTGTGCAAGATGTTTTGGATTATACGTGTATGTGTCGGATTTACACATTTGTCTCATTAATACAAAATATATATAGGAGTACAATGTTCTTATACAATAGGGATCCTAATTCTACCATAATTACATAACACTAAATATGGTAATTATATACACGGTTAATACACCCCCTCAGTCGGAGCGGGAGGAGGCCGGACGCTAAGATTGGATCTGAAGTTGAGGAAGAGCTGTCTAGGAAGACCTTTGGTGAATATATCCGCATACTGACATACTCAGTACATCATTCGTACTGACGTCCCTTTTGTCGGGGGACACGGTATATTTTTGCATGTCCATATGGGTATGGCGGGGCCCTGTCCTGACCTTTTGATGTCGTGTACTTTTTGGAGGTTTGTAGATGATGTCTTGTGGGTGTAATAGACTTGTATGACCTTATCGGCATTGATATGAGTATGTATATATGAGTTGATTTTCTGGATAAAGATTTCACATAGTTTTCTTTCGGCTTAGTCCATAATTAATTATGATTAGATGTTAAACATACGAATGGCGGTACCCGTTGCGATCCTCCGGTTTGGGGTCGTGACACTTCTAGTGGCAAGAATTAAGCCATTGTTGCCGCTTATAATAGGTCCAACTCAATCTAGCTTCATAACTGGCCGTCGTACTACCGATAAGCCATTGCATACTATAATTAAACGGTATAGGCTATCTGATAGTATCAATATATTATAACCACTATACCTGAATACTCCAAGAAATGTCATGTGCACAGTGAGTAGTGTGTGCGATTATAAAAGGCACGCACTTCGGACTTCAAATGTAAAAAACTTTACCTAGTTAGTACATATCCTTTGAATAATGTCATGATAGTATAATTTTTCTTTTTTTTACAATTACCATAGTAACTTAAACTAAATAAAAAATTTAATTGGATAACAATAATCAAGAGATCACAGTGATTTAAACTCGTGACATTAAACAAACTCGGCATTAACTGAAACATTATAAGTAAGATATTTTACCAAGTAAAATTGAGTTGCAAAGCCCATCCCCAGTGGTGGTTTCACTTTAATAAGACGTTAAATTTAAAAAGTTCACAAAATCTAATAATCAAATATTAGAGTAGATTACCACTAATTAATTATTTAATAAATGGTACTACTCCCTTTGCCATGCTCTCCCATGTATGTAGGCGTGGATTGTAATGATTATGGGAGGTTGTTAAAAGCTCAATTCACGTGGATACCTCGTTTTTCTTTTAAATACTACTTTAAGCACTTTAATTGAGTGACAGGTGTTTCATATGTCACGTAATTAACAGTCCACTAGATTAGCGATGTTATCAATATCCAGCGTAGTCTTGTAACAAATTGCACCTCTTTTTTATTTTTTAAAGAAAAAGGAAAAACTTGGCATGCCTATTGCAAGAAGAAAAGATCAGAAAAAGAAAGGGTGGCAGTTGTTAAAACAAGGTGAGGTTATCATCACTTTTGCACAATCCATGAACAATATAATGTTATAATTACACATATAATTGAAGATATAATTGGATGATTTTCCATTTACAAATGGTCTCAATATATACAAGTAAGGAGGGAAGATTCTTAGCCTTAACATTCTCAATTATATCCTATAAAATATACTACTTACCTTTCCTATCATAATTACCATTTAATTATAATAACTTCAGAATATTTTTTAACACTAATTACTATGTAATTCTAGAATATTCTCTAAATATTCTCTAACACTCACCGCAGTTGAAACGGGAGGATGATGGATGCTGAGACTGTCCCGAAAGTCTTCGAATAAAATCAGCGGAATCCCTTTAGTGAAGATATCAGCTATCTGATGACATGTCGGAACGTGTAACACCCGAATTTGTCCGCGAGCCACATTCTCACGAAAAAAATGAATATCCAACTCAATATACTTTGTGCGCTGTTGATTGATTGGATTTCCGGAGAGATAGATTGCGCTGATGTTGTCACAATATACTAGTGTAGCCTTTGGCATTGGACAATGAAGTTCAAGTAATAGATTCTGAATCCAACATGACTCAGATACTACATTGGCTACAGCACAATATTATGCCTCAGCACTGGAACGAGATACTGTGGGTTGTCGTTTGGACGACCAGGAGATCAGGTTGTCGCCAAGAAATACACAATATCCTAGCGTGGAGCATCGAGTATCTGTACAGCCTGCCCAATCTGCATCTGTATAGGAGATCAATTTGGATCCAGGAGATGAATATAAGTGCAAGCCATACTCTAACGTGCCCTTGATGTACCGCATAATTCGTTTGAGGGCATGCATATATTCCTCCATAGGGTTGTGCATAAACAGACAGACCTGTTGCACTGCATATGAAATATCTGATCTAGTGAATGTCAGGTACTGAAGTTCTCCTGCCAAGCTCCTGTAAAGGGTGGGGTCTTCAAATGGTTTAACAGATACACCACTCAGCTTGGATTTTGTGTCTACCGGAGTTGCGGATGGTTTACAGGAAGACATACCAGCTCGTTCTACAATCTCTGCAACATATTTCTTTTGTGACAAAAACAAACCACCTGAATGATGTGTGACAACAATCCTGAGAAAGTAATGAAGAGGACCAAGATTCTTCATATCAAACTCCGACCCTAGCTGTGACATGATAGACTGACGAAGAGTATTTGATAAGGTGGATAATATGATATTATCCACATATAAAAGAAGGTATGAAATATTATTACCCTGACGGTAAATTAATAAAAAATGATATGACCGACTATTTGAAAAACCTAGTTTCGATACAAACTCTGCAAACCGTTTGTACCAGACCCGAGGCGCTTGCTTCAAGTCGTATAAGGATTTTTTTAAGTAAGCACACATGGTCTGGAAACTTGGGGTCCCTGTAGCCTAGGGGCTGATGCATATAGACTGTTTCATGGAGATGTCCATGAAGAAATACATTCTTGACATCCAACTGACGAGATGACCATCATTTTGAAAGAGCCAAACTGAGTACCGTCCGAATGGTAGCTGGTTTCACCACTGGACTAAATGTCTCCCCATAGTCCACGCCTACCTGTTGTGTTTTACCATCACCTACAAGACGGGCTTTGTGCCGCTCAAATGCGCCATCAGATTTTTCTTTGTGACTGAAAATCCACATAGATCGAATAATATTAGCATTAGATGGACAAAATACTAACTCCCACGTTCTATTTTTAATTAGAGCATTGTATTCGTCATCCATGGCCATTTTTCAATTTAGGTCACGTAGGGCAGACACAGGGTTGCGGGGTAATGATAATTTTGTGACATGGGCGTGCAAGCTATATTTTGTGTTGGGCTTGAGTAAACCATGCTGTCTTCGGGTTACAGGGCGATGGACACTGGTTTGTGGATCCATTAGATGGATGGGACACTGTGTCGGGTCAGCGGGCTGGACGTCACTGGCCCGTGAGTCATTTATAGTGGGACGAGAAATTGGGCCAGAGAGAGTTGGCGGTCCAGCAATTGCTGGGATGGGATGGACAAGAGATGATGTTGGGCTAGTGGACTGGATGCCACTGGCCCGTGGTACATTTCCAGTGGGTTGGGAAGACGGGCCAGTGGGGATTGGCCCAATCCTTGACACAAGTTAGGCTGGCTGTTGGGATAGGGCCAGGTAAAAAAATGGATGTATCCCGATATCCATAAACTCATATGTGGGAGAACTCGACTCATGAATTTTTTAAACGGAAATTGAGATTCATCAAAGAGAACATGTCGGCTAATAAACATCCTATTTGAGGATATGTCGTAACATTTGTATCCTCGATGATGTGATGGGTATCCCAAAAAAACACACAGAGTCGACCTTGGTTGTAGTTTGTGGATGGTGGTAGATGAAAACAATGGATACCATAAGCACCCAAAAACTGTAGATGTGAATAAGAGGGTTCTCGGAGGTAAAGTAATTTAAGGGGTGTTTGGTTGGCGTATTTTTGTTGGGTAGGATATTAAACAAATAAGTAGCCACTTGAAGTGCATGATGCCACAAATTAGGGGCAGAGAGGCATGAACAAGGGATGTCGTAACCATATTATTTATGGTTCGGATTTTACGTTCCGCCTTTCCATTTTGGGAAGATGTGTGGGACATGAAAACCTGAAATTCAAACCGTTTGTTTTGCAAAAATCCCAAAATTGCTTATTATCAAACTCCCGCCCATGATCACATTGGATGTTTTTGATATTCCTTTCAAATTGTTTTTGGACGAATGCTCTAAAAATGAGAAAGGTTGAAAATAATTGTGATTTTTTTCGAGAGGGGAAATGTCCACAAGAAATTAGAGTAGTCATCTAAAACAAGCAAGTAATATCTATGTCCTGAGGAGCTTAAAACATGAGATGTCCAAATATCACAATGTATAGTATCAAAAGGCATAAATGTGCAATTAAAGGAAGATTCAAACGGTAATTGAATATGTTTATCCAAAGGACACGACTGACACTTATTAAAAGTCCGAGTACAGGAAATGGAATTATTGCGTTTGAGAGAGTTCAAAACAGGCTCTCCCGGATGTCCCAAACGTTCATGCCACAAATTAGAATTAAAAATTGCAAAATTAAAATATGTCTTTTTCGAACGGAGAAGTGAAGTGACTGGATACATCTCTCCTGGCTATCACATCTCATTAGTCGTACCCCTGTCTGAAAATCATACACGGAGAAACCAAAGGGTTCAAAAGCTACAGTAACTCAGTTATTAGTTGTAAACTTTCGGACATAGATCAAGTTTTTAATTAATTGTGGAGCATGAATAACATTTTTCAAAGATAATGGGGGATTTGATTTGGATAATTTAGTGGAACCATAACATTTAATTGGAATAGAATGACCATTTTCGACAGTTATACCATTTGATTTGCTCAAATTATAATAGGACGTAAGGTTACCTTAGGAGGATTTCATATGTGACGTTGCACCTGAGTCCATATACCAATTTGGATCCGGTGAATTAATCCCGAGTGTATGCATAGTGGATTCGATGTTCGTGGGGTGGCCCACTGCCGAGTGGGCCTCCTGCCACGTCGGCAGTGGCCCAAATGATGGATTTGGGCCGCCGTGAAAATTCTGGGGGAATCCAGCCTCACTGTTGGGGTTGGAGAAATTCGGCCCACTAGTGGGCTGGACCTAACCTGCAAAATGTGGGTTAGTAGAGGTATTTATTGGCTGATAATTAAATGGGCCTGTGGATGGGGAACTGGTCCTGGCCTAGTTGTTTGATGGGTAGGGCATGGTGGCCCGATCGGTTCCACGCCAGCGTCGGTTTGGCGGAATTGTTGTTCCGATGGTTATCGCATGCCGAATTACGTAGCCACTATTTTTGTTGTTTTTGCCACCCTTTTTATTACCGTTACTCCCTTTTTGTCCACGATTATTTTGTGATGTTGCAAAACTATTACCATCATTTGTCACAATTAGGGCTGAGTCTTTGTAGTAGCCACCTTTTTTGAAAAAAACATGTTCTTCAAGAATCAACATGGACATTGCTTGGTAAAATAAGGGAAGAGGGTTACTTTGACGAATTACTGTTGCAACCCCACTATACGCCTCCGTCAATCCGGCAACAAATTGTAAAACCAAACGATTGTTGGTTACTGTTGAGTGTATTCTATACACTCTTTTGAGTCCTTTTTAGTTAAGTATTTTTCCCGTTTCGTTTGTGTTTAGTATAGTATTATGGTTGTTTTCTGTCTTTAGAGTTACATCGGTCCTAAAGGAGGAAATACATAATTGACGATGAAATTACACAAGAAAAGTCCAAGAAATTGCAGGGCCACGGCGCCGACGCGGGATTTTCAGTTTCTGGGCCGAATTTCAGAGGGTTAAAAGGGTCTGAAGCACAAGTTTTCTCAAGTATAAAACCCTACTGCTCATTAAACCATACCATATACCATATTACAAATCATACTTTGTGGAGGAAAATAAGGAGGCAATAGCAAGATTAGAGACATCTCCTTGTTCAAGTTATTTTCTTTCCCTTATTTTATTGCAGTTTATGTTGGATTGTAATTTAGTTCTTGACATGACAATGTTTAGGAGATAATTACTTTAGTAGGGTTTTCCGTCGAATCTTCTTGAAACCCTTTCATATAGTTAATGCATAGTTAATGGTTTCTTCTTCAGCGTATTAAAATATATTCAACATTGTTATGATTACTTGATAATTAACTGACCATTAATTGTCATAACTTATATGATTTCGAATCGAAATCCGAGAGGGGAGATTTGAATATGCTGTAATTGTCTAGACATATGTTAAAATTATGGACGAAAGTACCCCGATACTTGTGTAATATTTAAGGTTATTGTTCTTAATCCTCCCGTGTGGTAAAATCTATCATAGAAATATAGAAGGGTTCTACACAAGGTTGAGCTCTTGTATGTCCTAACCGGAATATAATGACAGATTAGTTAACCTGCTATCTTAATAATAAGAAGAATCATTAACATTGCATTGACACATGAAAGAGTTAATAGTTGAGGAGATTGAAACCCCTATTTCCTTCATAACTGTTTAAAACCCAAAGTATTGTCAATCCTAGTTTAATTTCTGTACTTAGTTATAATTCTTAGTTTAAATCTCAAACTAAAGAACGTCAACCAAATAGATACCATAGAATAGAGAATCGGTACTTGACAAACCAGTCTTTGTGGACGATAAACTCGGTCTTACAGATCTTTATTACTTGAACGATACGTACACTTGCGTAAGAATCTCGAAATATCGCAACAGTTACGGGAGAACCAACATTTTCAATTGATCTGCCAACACTTTTAGTCGTTGATAATAAGCGGAAGCATTAGGAAAATCCTCCATATTAACACTGGAGAATTCTTGTTCCAAAGCAACTGTACGAGAATTTTGATTATCATAAAAAACGTCCCGTAAGCGATTCCAAGCATCAATTGCCTTAGAATTCGGTTCCATGATCGTGTACAATAAATCGATTGAAATCGTTGCATATATCCAATCAAGAACAGTGGCGTCGAGAGTATCCCACAATTTTTTTCGTCATCCGTAGTCAAAACCTTTTCTTTGCCTTTTTCCGGAGGGATGATATGGTGAAGAACTCGGTGAGAACGTCAATAAATTTTGAAAAATTCCACCCATGAAGAATAGTGTACATTCTCCATTTGTAATGTTATGGGGACATGTGTTTTGATATTAAAAACGGTGAGAGAAGGATGATAAAAAGATTTGGATACGTACATGTTGAGAATGGTTGGAAAAATAACAATGATCAATGGAGAAAGAAAGCAAAAATACAACACAAATTCTTATTGAGGAATGAATTTTGTTGGAAATTTTCGGCTAAGTTTTGGTGGAGGAAATGTGGACCGAAAATTTGGTATTACAATATGGATCTTTTCCCTAAATCTCTTGATCATGTAAAGAATGGATTTTGGGCCTAACTCAACCCCAAAAGATAGCTTGTAGGGTGAGGATTGTCCAAGTCCATATAAGGAGTCCATGTTCTCATTTCATTTCCGATGTGAGACTCTTAACACTCTCCGGCACGGCCATACCTCGTTAACTGGAGCGTGAACAATATAATTTGGGGGCTCAATATCGATGAACAAAGAATTGGAATGGGTCTGGCTCTAATACCATGTTATAATTATAGATATAATTGGATGATTTTCCTCATCCTTTCCATTTACAAATGGTCTCAATATATACAAGTAAGGAGGGAAGATTCTTAGCCTTAATCTTCTCAATTCTATCCTATAAAATATATTATTTACCTTACAAGGATGATCATATCCTAATTACCATTTAATTACAATAACTCCAGAATATTCTTTAACACTAATTACTATGTAATTCTAGGATATTCTCTAACTGTTATATACCCCTATTATTTTTGTTACACCCCGTAATTCCAGGATATGTTTAAAGAGAATGTACGTAAGGAATCAGGACTTAAAAATTTGAACGAAAGAAAGAACTGTTTTCCAAGGAAAAATCTTCCGAACCTCGGGAAGGAAAATTGTTCGTTAATGAGAATTGGGTTCTCAGAATTTTTATTTGAGACTGTTGGAATTTATCGGAACTATGAAATTTTATTTTCAGAGTTGGATACGTGGGGCCCACCCGAGAAATTTTACGTTTTTGTGGGGCCCACGAGGTTTCCGGTATTTTGACCAATTATGAAAATTTCGGGAAACGAAATATTTTAGACCAATGGGAGGGCGACACGTGTCACCCTCCACATGGGCTTGTTGGATGAATAAAAAAATGAACCAAGTCAAAGGTCAATTGAGCTTGATATAATTGACCACATCTTGACCACACATTTGTTTTAATCCTAGCCATTGATTGTTTTATATATATCTATATACTACTAATGCAAGACTAGAATTCTACACTTAGAAAAATTCAAGAAAACTTGAGTTCTTGCAATGAGGCTCTCGGCCATAGCCCTCTTTCCACACAAAATTTTTGCATTTGTGGATCATAAATCACAATACTTAAACCAAGGGTTCCTAGATGTATTATAAGGACATCTCAATACAAAGATCCCGGAAAAGCTACGTTTTTTACGTTAGTCGCAAGATGGAAACCTAAGGTGTTCTTCAACTTTGAAGTTGGAAATTGAAGACAAGTTATTTATGAACTTCTAAGGGTTGCTTGGAGTGGATTGGAACGTCAAGAAGAGGAACTAAAGTTGCTAAGGATCGACTTTGAATCTTGGATTAGATTTGGGCTTATTGAGGTAATAATCTTCGTCTTACTATTGTAATTCAAGATTTCATGTTGTAGTAGTTGATAGATGAGCATGAGATATTTAGAACGAAGATTGATAAATGTTATGGTATTTGGAAGCTTAAATCCGAGATTGACATGTTAGCCATTAAAATTGGAAATCAATTTGGTCGATAGTTATAATCGTCACATGTTGTATAAGAAGGGATTTTAGTTGTTATAATTGATTGCGACTATATAACATGTTAGAATAACAACTTGGATTGAAAAGGAAATGGAAAAGAATAGATGTTGTTGTTGTCTTTATGATTGCCGAAATGGCCTAGAATTTATGAACAGTTTTGTCGCCTTAAGCTTTCGTTGAGTAATGTCGTTGTTACCTTCGTTAATTACATGTTATATGTTGAAGGGAGTCATGCCATTAAATGTTGGTATGAATTATGTATAAGTGTGGAAGTATGACTTGAAGAATAATGGATTTAATGAAGGTTTATGTTGTGGTTGTTAGAAGCCGAGAATGGGCTAGAATTTGGAATATTTTGGTGCAGTTTTGTGGCAGTTTTACGGGCTGTTTTAGACTTGTATATATGCAGGAACTGGGTGGTTATATATATGATTAATGTGGTAGAATTGGCTAGTGAAAGTCCTAAGGAATAAAAGTGAAAAAGAGTGCAAAAAGGCTTCATATCTTATCCTAAATATTGATGTAATTATGGACTGTTTTGTATACATTGTGGGGCAAAATTTTACACGTCCTGTTAAGGCGTGTAATCCCCTTTGAATTGCTGGTTTGTTGCGCCTTAAATGTGGCATGTTGGTTATTGATTTCGGGCCTTGAAAAAGGTGGAAAAGTACGTAGAAACAAAGGAAGTGCTACCCAAATTTCTGTAGAATAAGAGACCTAGCACTTAGTATTACTCCACGTTAATAAGCTAGGAGTTGATAGACATGTTATGGCTATTATAGGTTGAAGTACTACGTGTAGAGTATTCTACTTGAAGGGTGGAATAGCTAACAAGGTTGAAGTACTTTGGAGCATTTTGCTACTTGTCGATAGTCGTCGCGAGGTATGTGAACCTCTTCCTTCTTTTGGCATGATTCTACGTATGAAATATACATGTGGTGTTATTTCATGATTACTTCTACTCTTAAAAGTTAAGAGGTACGTATGTTGATTTACTCTAGGTAATAAGGTATGTCTAAGTTATCCTAAGTTTTTACCAAGTCTTGTGGGGGATGTTGGTAAGAGTCATTAGGAAGAATTTGGTGTCGAGTTGACTTTGCTAATTATTGCACTAATGAGAATAGGTATCGAACAAGCCATTGCAGCGTTAACAAAAAAATGTATCGACAATCAATTATATTAAAATGAGTAGAATTCTCCATCAGCATAGAAACTAAGATAAGACAAAATTGTATTATATTTTCTAGATCATGATTGCTTTAATAAGATCGTTATAAACGAGTATAACCTATTCACAACTCATAAAAATATATGTTACTTAATTTAAAAGAGTTTATGTTATGAAATTTTAAGACTATGAACCTTGAATTCTTAAAAGGTTATAAGACTTTATTTTTCAAGTTATGGGACTTGATTTTTAAAGGAAGGAATGACTTAACTTAAAAAGTATGGTTTCTATGATTTAGTTCAAAAGTTAAGAGGCTTGATTTCAAAAGAGAATGTAACTTGAGTTTTCAAAAGAAGAAGTTTAATTGATTTAAAAGAGAAGGTGTGACATGATTCTTTTTTTAGTATGTATGTACGTATTACTTTTGGGTTTAATTTACCTAATGTAATAAGAAATAAAAAGTGCCTTAAGTTCTCCAAAATGAAAGGTTGTTATAATAACTTTATGGGAAGTTGTTATAACGACTTAAGAAGAAGTAAGAAAAGATGGTTTAAAATGTTATGGATACGATATACCGCGTCCCAGATTGGGCCGGACATTATACCTTTATGGGCAGACTTATATGACTTTACCGCGTCCCAAATTAGGCCGAACAATATACCTTTATGGGCAGACTTATATGACTTTACTGCGTCCCAGATTGGGCCGGGGAGTATACCTTTATGGGCAGACTTATATGACTTTACCGCGTCCCAGATTGGGCCGAGCAGTATACCTTTATGGGAAGACTTACGTGACTTTACCGCGTCCCAGATTGGGCCGGACAGTATACCTTTATGGGCAGACTTACGTGACTTTACCGCGTCCCGGATTGAGCCGGACATTATACCTTTATGGGAAGACTTTTATGAATTCACCGTGTCCCGCAAATGGGCCGGGTTACGTTATCACGTATGTATAATCAAAGTGAACTCCAAAATGAGACGTCCCTCCATAAAGGGTCGGATTATGTTATGCAAGATACGTAAGTTATATGTTTATGAACTTGATGATTTTTCTAAGTATGTATGTAAGAATTTGATTATAACTCTTATTGAAAATGAGAAAAGATAATAATGTGTGATTAAGTTCATGAGTTGTAATGGCACGGTAGGATCTGATATTTCCTTTTTATACTTGCCCCTGTCATTCTTTTGTACAGTTATGATTTGTTTACTGTACCTTATTTTCCGTTCCATACTTGGTACTGTTTGTTATGACCCGCCGGGGCTGCGTTCATGCCCGCAGGTATTAGGTACACAGGTTGGTGATCCTCGCTCTAGGATCTCTGTTCGGTTTTGGGTAAAAGCTCCATTCACTCCGGAGGCTTATCTTTGGTTCGGATCCCTGGTATTGTCGGTTGTAGTACATTCAGGGGTATGGCGGGGCCCTGTCCCGTCACAGTTGTTATGTCAAAACTCTTAGAGGTCTGTAGTCATATCTTGTGGGTCAGTTTGTAAAGAAAAATGATGTAACTGCTTTTGGCTTTATATATATATATGTCCAGGGAGGTAGCCTTATCGGCTATCCTGTTGTTTATTTTCCTGTTAATGTACGTTATGAGTTTCATGTATGTTCCGCTGATTTTCTCTGATGTATACCTGTAAGGGTGTCCAGATAGGGCACCAGTCGCGGGCCCGGGGTCGGATCGTGACAATTTTGAAGTACCAAAGTGAGATATGCATGTCTTTTGAATTTGCCCAATCACAAAATTATGTTAGTATTAATTTTAAAGTAAGATTTAATACCAACTTCCAATTTTTATGAACGTGTAAGTGGTGTATCTGAATTAGGTTAGGTGCCTAAACCCAAGTAGACTACACTTGGTAGTAAGCATGTCTAAGCACTGTGGAGGGTGACATTATATTGTAGTAGCATCATCACCAGATACAAATCAACTGAAGAAGCTAGATTTTGGGAGGTGAGAAATAGGGAACAAAATAATTGAGATGAGTTGGTTAGCCTGCCAATTCAATGTGAAGCAGGTCTAGTACAAGTGGATATGAAGTAGCTGTACTACAGGTGGATGTTTTGCTGCTTGACGTTGCCCTTTACTAAGTATTTGTCGGAGTTTTTTCTTTCTTTTTTATGATTTCAGAAACGATTCACAATATTCTTATGCCTTGTGTGAAGGATTCCTAGCATTGGTCAGTACTTTGTGAGACACATACTCTATAAGGCCCACTAAAAGGAAAGGGCACAGCGGGTAGGGATGGCAATTGGGCGGGGCGGGCGGGTGCGGGTATCCCTCCCTCACATCCGTACCTGTCAAAAAAATTTATATCCACCACTTACCGCCACCCGTGGAGGGTGCAATTTCAACATCCATACCCGCCTAGACGGGTATATTTTTAAATCCACACCCACTCCACCACCCAAGTGGATTTCCGCCAATACCCGCCTGTACCCACCCCGCCCAATTGCCATCCGAGTCAATAAATAATAATATAAAGCCATCTAATGAAGAATTACTAACGAAGGCTTTTGCATTATTGTTACTGTAAAGAACACATTTACAGTAATCACCAAGCTGGTACCATTTTACAAGTGTGATCAAGGCAAAATATTTATCATTTTACAAGTAAAAAATTGGACCTCAAACTGGTACCATTTTACAATCATCCTTGATAATCAGTAATCACCCCTTTCTATTACTTTATACCTTAATTAATTAACTGAAAAGCTTTTCTAAAGAGACATTTAAGTAGACATTTAAGATTTTCCAAAGAGACATTGTTTCCTCAGTTCTCAGCAACATTCAGTTCTCAGCAACATTCAGCACTCAACAACAATATTCAGCAGCACTCAACAACAACATTCAGCACTCAGCAGCAACACTCAGCAGCAACATTCAGCAGGCAGCAACACCACTCTTTAGCAACATTAGTTATCCTCAAGATCACATATTTCCATCTCTTTGACATCACCACCACCTGCATACTGTATAATCAAAGTAATTAGAGTTTAACTTCAATTTAATACAACATAAATAATTTAATCAAATTAATGTTACCTTTAATATCCGTCCAAATCCAGTTTTGAGCACACATCAATGCCTCTACCGTTTCCGGAAGAAGTCGACTATGATAAGGATCAAGTACATGCCCACTAGTATCAAATGCAGAGTAGAATTAGAAATCATTAATCAATACCTGTTGTTAGGGTCTCAGCATCTCAGGGACAGAGAGGCGTGACAGTGGCGATCGGGAGAGGGAGGAGAGGGTGATGGCAGAGTGAATCGTGACAGTGCTGAAATGAGAGGGTGAAGGGAGGCAGAGGTGTAAGGGAAAGGTTAAGAAAGGAAAGGGTGAGGGTGAGTGACTGATGAGGTGAGAACGTGAGAGTGTGAGTCTGTGAGAGAGGCTGCTGAGTTTTAGAAACTTAGAATAAGAAGTGAATGAATGAAAACCCTAAATAACTTATAATATACTTTTTATATTGGGCTAATGAGTATGGGCTTGCGGACTAGGTTATGTGGCGGGTAGGCGGGCGGGTAGGCGGGGGAGGCGGGTATAGCTGTAAATCCACCACCTACCCGCCTACCCGTGGTGGGTACATTTTTAATACCCATACCCGCCTACTGCCCGCCAAAGTTATACCCATACCAACTCCAATTGGGGCGGGTGCGGTGCAGAATCCGCAAAATTATACCCATCTGCTATACCTAAAAGGGCTATTTATCAGAGGTAGTCCATTCGAACTTCGAAGACTTGAATTTGATATTTTAACTTACTGAGTGGAAAATTCCATCATTATAACCTCACCACATTCCTTGGCGATGAGACAACTAGTTACTCTTAGGTCTGGCCAGTGGGCCTGGACGACCCGGTCCCGCCTCGACATGACCGACACCGAATTTAAAAAAAATTATCTGTACCGGGACTCGAACCGAGATGGGACATGGTCTCATCCGACCAGAAATCATAAGTAAAAGAAATCATCAACGCTCAGAAAGCTTTATTTTATTTTATTTTATTTTCCGTCTTTCCAACTGTGGAGGCCTAAAAAATCGACGGATAACTTTTTCATTGGCCAGCAAGTGTAGTATTTGTTTCAAATCAGTAAATACCCAATATTCAAATGTAGCAATTTGTTCAAAATCAGTTTAATAAAGGTAAAAGGGCAGAATGATCAAAACAGTCCACAAAACGGAAGGCATAAACGAAGCAGGAGTAGCAACACAGCGAACACATCGGGATTTAGAATATCACCGGAAATATCAGTCTGTCGAACAGCCGAAAAACATCAAAATAGTAGACAAAATACAGCGACGTAGGTCGCCAAGAAACGTACTACAATCATCGAAACTTCAGAACATCGCCGGAGTTTTAGAACTCCGGCAGGATACAAAACAAAAATGAGAAAATCAGTACGATAACCGACATCAAACCAGCGAACCTCCAAAATAACGCAGGGCCAAGGTCGAAAGATAAGACAACAGTAGTCGCCGGAGTTTCAAAATAACGCAAAAATCAACAAGTTAGTCTCAACAACTAGTATGCAATAGATCAAAGATAAAGCCAAACCAAGGTCAGAAAAATCAGTGAAACCAACATAAAATATAGGACAAAGCTGAAGAACAAACAATAGCGTCGCCGGAAATGTCGACCAGATTCTGTAGCCAGATGGGACGGCGGCGTCACTTCCACGGCGAGGTACGCCGGAGCGACGCCACCGTGATGTAAGGGCAGTGATCACTGACGGGGTCCGACGGGTTTAACGGGAGAGAAGGTTCTCGCTGGTCATCACTTTCGGCGAGACAGAGGCGCGGGGTGAGGGCGTCGGATGAGGGTGTGAGGTCGACGGGAGGCGGGAGTGAGGTTTGTCGGCAATTTCTTTGGGGTGTTCACGAGTGTTGAAGTTGTGATAAAGGAGAGAAGAGTTGATGTTTTGGGGGAGAGAGGTTAAAAAGGTGAAAGAGTGCAATTGAAAATAAAAGAGGGAGGGGTGATGTGCGGCTGCTGTTGTCTTTTGGAGTAAGGAAGATGAAATAAAGGTATGCGGCTGCTGTTGTCTTCTCCCTAGAATAGGGAGGGAATAGTTTTATTTATAATGTGGGATTAGGTTTAGGTTTAGTTTTGGGTTTTGGGGAAAAGATGAAAGGTGTACTTGGCCTCATTTTGGGCCTAAGTTTTTGGCGGATTGGACTGATCCAGATTGTGCCTCGGACTGGACTGGTTTGACAAAAATGCAAAACCGATTTATCATTTAAAAGAAAAAATTATTTTAAAAGGTACAAAATTATCCAAATAAAAATGCCGATGCAATAATAATAAAATACAATATTTAAGAAATGTTTAATGCCTAATTAAAAATAAAAACAGGATACCAATTAATTATTTAAAGCAAACATTAATAAAATAAAACGACGGTGTTATAATAATAGAAACATAATATTAACAAAGACATCATGCTTAATTTAAAATAAAAAGATGCAATGCCATTTTGTGAAGAAATAAACATAGAATATTATGTAAAAAATGCAAAAAATGATGATTAAAATGCGGTGTCCTAAAATGCTTAAAATTGCAAGAAATAACTAAAAGATGGGTCGAAATTGGGTGTCAACAACTTGTCCCTCTTGAACCGAAGACGATGAAAGAGTTTTCGGACAAAGACGTTGACTTGTAGCCAATTTTATCCCCATCGTCAGAATTAAAACAAAGATCAAGAAAATGAATGAGCAAAAAGCTGATGCAGATTCAAAATTTTGTCCCAGTGTCGAATTATGATGACACTGGGTCGTTGTGATGCCAAAATAAAAGGCAAAGCTGATGCAGATTTAAAATTTGTCTCAGTCTCGAATTATGAGGACACTGGGTTGCTGCGATGTTAGAAAATTAAAGCGACAGACGATTCAAAATTGTCGATGTCGAATCATGATGACCTGAAATTTCTTTGTGATCTTTGTAAAATTAAAAATAATGCCGACACAGATTCAAAACTTATCCTAGTATCGAATTATGATTGACACTAGGTTACAGGTGATGTGGTGCCGGAAAAGACAGGGTGTTTGTTCCCTGAAATGCCTCTAGGATATTTAATCCCGAGGTCAAAATGCAAGAGGTGTTTATTCCTCGTGTTGACAGAAGGTAAGGTGTTTGTTCCCTGAAATGCCTCTAGGGTGTTTGTTCTCGAGGTCCAAATGCAAAAAGTGTTTGTAGACGCTGATGGCGTCATTGTATGGACGCGATGCAGATGTTCATCGTTACATAGACGAAACATAGATGAAGTCGTTGCATAGACTTAAATAAAAATGCGTCGTTGCATAGGCTTAGTTGAAATGACGTCATTGCATAGACGCGATGCATATGCTCGTCGTTGTATAGACGAAACATGATGAAGTCGTTGCATAGACTTAAATGAGATGGCGTCGTTGCATAGACGCGATGCAGATGCTCGTCGTTGTATAGACGAAACATAGATGAAGCCGTTGCATAGACTTACATGAAATGACGTCGTTGCATAGACGCTATGCAGATGATCGTCGTTGTATAGACGAAACATAGATGAAGCTGTTGCATAGGCTTACATAAAATGGCGTCGTTGCATAGACGCGATGCAGATGTTCGTCGTTGCATGAACGAAACATAGATGAAGCCGTTGCATAGGCTTACATGAGATGACGTCGTTGCATAGACGCGATGCAAATGCTCATCGTTGTATAGATGAAACATAGATGAAGACGTTGCATAGGCTTACATGAAATGACATCGTTGCATAGACGTGATGCAGATGCTCGTCATTGCATAAACGAAATATAGATGAAGCCGTTGCATAGGCTTACATGAAATGACGTCGTTGCATATGAACGAAACATAGATGAAGCCGTTCCATAGGCTTACATAAAATAGCGTCGTTGCATAGACACGATGCAGATGTTCGTCGTTGCATGAACGAAACATAGATGAAGCCGTTGCACAGGCTTACAATGAAATGGTGTCGTTTTATGGACGTACCTGCTTTGTGACTCGCCTGGGTTGAGATAACGTCATTGCATAGACGTTGTGCATTTGTAACCCACATGGGCTTATTATTGTCTTCCCGCCTTTGCTGATATGAAGATCCTGCTTCAAAGAAAACTTGTGAATTTTAGGAAATGAGTGATTGATTCGCGTCAACTTTGTAGCTTTGGCTCTTGACGCTTGCATGCTCAGACTGGTTTGGACTGAAGACTTAGTTGGCCGGCTTTTCCTATCTATTGTCGGCTTCTTGTAATAAATCTTTAAAATTCCCCAGTTTCAGGTGGATGAAGATGCTGAGCTTTCAACTAGACAAAGTCGAGTCTTGATGCTATCAAGGCGATCAGGTGGCACATTGTTTATTATTATTTATTTTATCAAACATGGATGCAAAGATAATACGGAGACATGGGCTATGTACAATGAGTAGATGAGAATGCGACCCTCAAAATATGCCCCAGTCATGTGTAGGTAGTCATGAATGCAAAACATATGAGATGCTAAACTCTCAAATGGACAAAATCAAGTCCTGTGCAAAACAAAGGAGAAATATTTCTAATGGTGTGACTGAAGCCGATATGGATGCCTATGTATCCCGCCGAGAGAATCAGGTCAGAGCGTAGTTCGTGATGCGAAAATAAGAATTTTTATGATTTTCAAATGATGTGGGACCGAAGCCAATGTGGCCGCCTACGTATCTCATCTTTGACGAGAATCAGGTCAAGACGTAGTTCGTGATGCGAAAATATGATTGTACAATTTTCAAAAAATGAGACCGAAGCCAATGTGGCCGCCTACGTATCCCGCTGAGGGAATCAGGTCAAGACGTAGTTCGTGATACGAAAATATGATTGTATAATTTTCAAAAAATGAGACTGAAACCAATGTGGCCGCCTACGTATCCCGCTGAGGGAATCAGGTCAAGACGTAGTTCGTGATGCGAAAATATGATTGTACAATTTTCAAAAAATGAGATCGAAGCCAATGTGGCCGCCTACGTATCCCGCTGAGGGAATTAGGTCAAGACGTAGTTCGTGATGCGAAAATAAGAATTTTTATATATGTATTTTTTGTTTTTTTTCTTTTTCTGAAAAGTGGAAAGACAACATCACGTTCTGACTTCAGTTGATACCAACAATTAGTATTGTGCTTAGGAATTCTGTTATTTACTTCCAGTCTAACCGAGATTGACTTCTGGGTAATTCCTATAGTTTCAAATGGTACCTCAGACACTCAAGTATCGACACACTTGCTTGCAGCCAAGGTTTCGAACTACACGCAATCTCACGTTTCAAATGCCCTCACTGAAGAAAGTCCCATTTCTCACATATATTCCAGTATTTTGAATTTTGGGACGTTTAGAGAAGTACGCTCACACTCAAAAGGATGTTCAATGCATGCAATTGTGATACCATAGACTTGACCATCATGTAAGTATCTACTAATGTGAGAACCCTCAGTATAAGATCATGTAGGGCTTGTCACGGGCTTGTAATGTAGGTTTGGGGGAAGTGATGCATATCATTTGGGTAAAAAGTGACTAATCCTTCCTCGAGCGTTGGACTACGTCCGTGCTTGATATTTATGTGCTTTAATGCTGACCTGCTTTCCTTTTGTCCCAGTTTTTCTGTACTGACTTCTTTTTGAATCTTTCGTTTGGAGCCCCCTTTTTCCAAAGTTATTCTCTCATTTTTATTCATTTTTTTATAATGTCGGGACTTTTGATTTCTTTTTTTTGTGAAGTCGTCATTTGTGTTTTTCTTTTCCCTTTTGGGACTTTGATAATTTTTGTCCTTGCAAACTTCGACGCAGAATTTTGTCAGCCACTTGCACATTTCTAAAGCGCTCAAGGAGGTCGGGCCAAGAGAGGGATAGTGCGTACGCACTCAGAAAGGGTATAAGTGTAATATGCAGTTGTCGAAAGAATAAGTTTTAGGCTCAAAAAGGGTGTACTACGGATAATGTTATTTGGTAGGCTGAAAAGGCTCAAACGGGTCAAAGAAAGCCTACGATCATTTCCTACACCGAGTGTTACTCAGGATTTCGCCTCAACAAACATTCAGGTCAAGTTCTAGATCACAATGCAATGCAATTGAACTTATTCTAAAACTCACCACACAATGCACATGAAACAATGAGGTTGGTTTTGTTCTTATCTTGAAAGCATGCAAGACAATGTCATTACAGGTGTGCGTGAGAGGTACCAAAAGAATCTATGATTTATCACGAAGTCAACATATATTTATTATTACTCGTTCTTTCCTATGCACACTCCTAACTGTGTTGGTATTAACCAAATCAAACAATGATACTTAAAAGAGCTTTCTTTTTGTATTTTTTATTTTTTTTAAAGATATTTTATGCTTTTTGAATAAAATATTTTTGTATTTTTTGAATAAATGGTACCGAACCCGAATAGGGATGCCTACGTATCTCATCTTTGACGAGAATCAGGTGTGCGTAGTTCGTTCAGATATGTTTGAAAATGTATGCTTGAAAAAGAATTCAACTATGATAGGATATAAGTAGTAAAAGCTGTGCAAAATAAATGATAGAATGAATGCAAAGTAAGATGAATGTCCATGATATGATGAATGTAATGAAAAAGAAAAAAATGTATGTGATAGAATGATTGAAATACAATAATGAATGTCCATGATTGGATAAATGCAATGAATGAGTGAACCAAATATGTCCTTTTTTTTTATGTGGTGGTGTCGAACCCAAGATGAGTTGCTTACGTATCACACCGTATGGTGAGAATCAGACACGCGTAGTTCGGGATGATTATGTTGTAAAATGCATGATAAACAATTATGTAATCAACACTAGACATATCAATTGAATTTGCAAATATGTATAAAGATACAAAATATGAGACCCAGAGCGATGCTTCGTTGAATCTGGTATAAGCTGACTTCTTTCCGCCAACATAACTCCAGCTCATTCTTGTGATGATTTTTTTTCTTTTTCTTTTTCTTCCTTTTTTTTCCGGCCGCCCTCGACTATCTGCGAGGACAGTCTTCCTGCAAAAAATATGACAAATGGGTGAGAGTAGGCAAGTCACAAAAATAATAAAATGTAAGGGCATGACAATATAGTCAAAGACTTCTCTGCTTGGTTCGACCAGACTGGTGGTTGATGCTTCACAAAGTCCAAGTTGCGCTCTTCAAGAGTGATTTATGCAGTAGAAGTCATGATTGCAATGTGACGACAAAAAGTGCAAAAAAAGCAAATGCTCGTGCCCGGAGTTACGAAAATGGTAATTATTGCATTAAATAATATGTACAGAATTGCTAGCGACAACAATAGTAAACAAAAACATGCAAATCAAGCGCGCACCCTAATATGCATGTGACCTCTCTTATGCCAGAGGTCGGCCTAAACGCCAGATATGCGAGATTGGGATAGATTGACCAAAGTTGCTAAACATTAATGCTTTTGTTGGAAATGGCGACCAAATGACGGTGCACTTTTTTCCAATTTCGGCGTGTCATGATCAGGCTTGGATCCGTCTATCGTCATCACGCTACACATAGTATGCTAATGGGTCGTTGGGTTGTGAAACCCGTCGACAAGTTTGGTGGATTTCTAATTGTGGCGTTAATACCAAGGATTAACCCACCTAAGATTTATGCATGCATGACTCAATATAAAAGGATGGTATAGCTCTATCTTAAGCTTTCTAAGATTTGGCTTACTAGACGCAAGATTTTCGAGCGGACAACTCGAGTGAGAAGGCTACGCGGCTGACCAGACGAACCGATCTAAATCCGCGCATGCGCCAACTCTCCTAAAATTTGGGTAGTTGAAAGAAATTTACGGGTGCGCGAAGCACACCATCGCGTGTAGTGTGTGATAGTGCCAATTTTTCAGAATGGAAGGAATATGAGCGGAATGCCAATTTAGAAAAAGCAGTAAAAGAGAATAGCAATTAAAGCAGTTATTTACAAAAATAAATGAAAAGCAAACAATACAAAGTATTTGCAAAAATAAAAGCAATATAAAGCGCAATATTTAATTAACTTGGATTTTCTATGGTTAAGAACCTGATATCCCTAGAAGAGTCACCATGCTGTCGCGCCCGTTTTTGACCTCGGGGTCTGAACGGTATCCGCAACATTGTTCTTTGGTGCGGTTCCCTGGATGGAGCAATAATGTTGATTTTGAGGAGTCGCCACCTAATTAGTTAAGTGAATTAGGGCACTTGATTTATTGCAATAAAAATACTGCAATTAATCTCCATTTAATGGTCTGCGAAATTAATGAGATTCTGGATCAGAGTTTTTTATTATCCTAAAGGGAAGGGGTTAGACATCCTTTAAGATCCGCTAACTTTCGGTTATCCGTTCAAACCTAGGTTAATTATTTATTGCCTTTATATTCTACATATTCTAAGCAGCTTTCATAATTTACAATTACAATGGAATGCAATACAGGATAATAAAGCTAAAATTGAATAAAACTCCGGGACATCTTTTAGCCCTTTTTAGGCCTTCTGCACAAGATGATCTCCGGATACCTGCATAAACACTTAGTAAAAATGTCAGTAATAGAATAAATAATTTTAAAGCAATAACAAGAATTAATAAGTAAAGCCAAAATAAATCCGTCTTTTGTACAGGGGAGACCTTAGAAATCAGACGGAGATTCCTTCATTGAGAAATATTGTTAGAAACAATAAAATAAATAAAACCATCAAATCCGCGCCAAAACAATAATAGTTTTAAACACGGAGGGCTCAGATATATAAAAAATAAAATGGGACATCCTAAACAAGTCCGGCTGCGAAAATTCGCCCCGCCAGCGCATGTTGGTTATCCTGTGTAAGTAAAAGAAATCATCAACGCTCAGAAAGCTTTATTTTATTTTATTTTATTTTCCGTCTTTGCAACTGTGGTGGCCTAAAAAATCGACGGATAACTTTTTCATTGGCCAGCAAGTGTAGTATTTGTTTCAAATAAGTAAATACCCAATATTCAAATGTAGCAATTTGTTCAAAATCAGTTTAATAAAGGTAAAAGGGCAGAATGGTCAAAACAGTCCATAAAACGGAAGGCATAAACGAAGCAGGAGTAGCAACACAGCGAACACATCGGGATTTAGAATATCGCCGAAAATATCAGTCTGTCGAACAGCCGGAAAACATCAAAACAGTAGACAAAATGCAGCGACGCAGGTCGCCAAGAAACGTACTACATCCATCGGAGCTTCAGAACATCGCCGGAGTTTTAGAACTCCGGCAGGATACAAAACAAAAATGAGAAAATCAGTCCGATAACCGATAACAAACCAGCGAACCCCCAAAATAACGCAGGGCCAAGGTCGAAAGATAAGACAACAGTAGTCGCCGGAGTTTCAAGATAACACAAAAATCAACAAGTTAGTCTCAACAACCAGTATGCAATAGATCAAAGATAAAGCCAAACCAAGGTCAGAAAAATCAGTCAAACCAACATAAAATATAGGACAAAGTTGAAGAACAAACAATAGCGTCGCCGAAAATATCGACGGTCGTGAGTCGAGATGGGGCGGCGGCGTCACTCATGGCGAGTGCGGCGGGGCGCCATTGTGGTGTAAGGGCAGTGATCACTGACGGGGTTCGACGGGTTTAACGGGAGAGAAGGTTCTCGTTGGTCATCACCTCCGGCGAGACAGGGACGCGGGGTGAGGTCGTTGGATGAGGGTGTGAGGTCGATGGGGAGACTGGGAGTGAGGGTTTGTCGACATCTGCTGGGGTGTTCGCCGAAGTGTTGAAGTTGTGATAAAGGAGAGAAGAGTTGATATTTTGGGGGAGAGAGGTTAGAAAGGTGAAAGAGTGCAATTGAAAATAAAAGAGAGAGGGGTGATGTGCGGCTGCTATTGTCTTTTGGAGCAAGGAAGATGAAATAAGGGTATGCGGCTGTTGTTGTCTTCTCCCTAGAATAGGGAGGGAATCATTTTATTTATAGTGTGGGATTAGGTTTAGGTTTAGTTTTGGGTTTTGGGGAAAAGATGAAAGGTGTACTGAGCCTCAGTTTTTGGCGGATTGGACTGATCCAGATTTTGCCTCGGACTGGACTGGTTTGACAAAAATGTAAAACAGATTTATCATTTAAAAGAAAAAATTATTTTAAAAGGTACAAAATTATCCAAATAAAAATGCCGATGCAATAATAATAAAATACAATATTTAAGAAATGTTTAATTCCTAATTAAAAATAAAAACGGGATGCCAATTAATTATTTAAAGCAAACATTAATAAAATAAAACGACGGTGTAATAATAATAGAAACATAATATTAACAAAGACATCATGCTTAATTTAAAATAAAAATATGCAATTCCATTTTGTGAAGAAATAAACATAGAATATTATGTAAAAAATGCAAAAAATGATGATTAAAATGCGGTGTCCTAAAATGCTTAAAATTGCAAGAAATGACTAAAAGATGGGTCGAAATTGGGTGTCAACATGTTGCACCAACGACCATTTTATATTTTGGCCATTGTGCAATGTTGAGTCTATTTTATATACACTTTTTGAATCCTTTTTAGTTAGTATTTTTCCCTTTTTCTTTGTGTTTCGTATAGTGTTAGTTTTTTCCCCTTTATTTTGAGTCACATCGATCCTAAAATGGACAAGAGGCGAAAACACATGCAAAGGGGTTGAAATTTGAGCAGAAAAGGAGTCCCGGAAAGATAGAAGAAATCTGACGAAAATCCGGATGAAAAATGGCTAAGAGTCGCGGCGCTGCTGAGCCGCGGCTGAAGAAAGAGGCATCAGAATTATTATCGTCGATGGCGCCTCCCTTCCAGAGCCGCGACGCCAAAAGATCAGAGGCTCCTGTGATTTTCGACTGATGTAGAGCCGCGGCGCAACCCTGCCAGAGCCGCGGTGTCGACACGATTTTAAAAAAAATTGGTCGAATTTCAGTCAGAAACCCTAAGACTCATAAAGGATTTTGGGACAATAATAAATAGAAAGTCTTGGCTCACTATTAAGGGACGAGAAATCACATGTTGAGAGCAGATTTGGAGCATAAGAATTCTTGCAATTCCAGTTCTTCTTTGTTCTTCAATATTAGCGTCTGTATGAGATTTCTAGTTAGTAATTCTTTTATTATGAACTAATTACATTGTTAGGGTTTAAAGCCGGATTCACTTGAACCCCTCGTTATGATATTAATGTTATAGTTTGATTTCTTCTTCTAGGTCACTGATGATCTATTTAAATTGTGATGATTGTATGATAATTAACTGATCACTAATTGTCATAACTTATATGATTTTAAATCGAGATCTGAAAAGGGAGATTTAAGGTTATTGTTCTTAATCCTCCTATGTGGTAGAATTTATCATAGAAATATAGAAAGTTCCCACTTAGGTTGAGCTTTTATATGTCTTAACCGGAATATAGAACATGTTAGTTAACCAACTATCTCAATAGGAAGAAGAAGGAATACTAGGTATTAAAGGAATAATAGGGTGGATAGTTGATGATGGTGAGAATCCCTAATCCTTCCCATACGTGATTCTAATTAGTGATTATTGTCCATATCTTTACTGCATTCTTAGATTAATAATTTCATCAAATTATCGATAACCAAATAGAGACTAAAAATCAGACTATAGGTAATTGACAAGTTAATCCCTGAGGACGATAACTAGGTCTTACAGACTTTATTACTTAAGCGATACGTACACTTGCGTAAGCACATAAATATCGCAATAAGTTTTTGGCGCCGTTGCCGGGGATTAATTTATTGTCAATATCTGTTTATCTGATTGTATTTCTAATTTGATTGCTCCATGAACAAGTTTCTAACTTGTTCTGCGAGCATCTTTTTATCAGTTTTTGTTGTTTTTCTTATTTTGTAGGTAAAGTTAGTTAAAAAAAATGGACTACTACTATCAGGGGCAGCAGAATCATCAACAACAACATAACCCACAGGTTCCACATGAAGATCTAAATGAGTTGCAGGCAGCCACACTTATGCTCACCAAGTGCCAAACTCAGTTTATGACTGAAACAAGGTTGTTCCTAAAAAATTTAGAAACACAAATAGGACAGCTGATGGATAAGATAATCAATACAACTCAAGAAAATCTGCCTAGTGACACAGTTGTGGAAAGTGTTAAGCAAATTGATGAACCTGAAACACAGCAAACTGTTGAGAAAAATGAGAATTGGTGTAAGTGAAGTGAGACCTGTAACAACTACTGTTCGGATTGCAGACCGTTTGGTGAAGTATCCACGGGGTACTAGTAAAGATTATATGCGTCCGGATAAATGACGTTAACGACAACGCTTATGGGAGGCAACCCACAATTTATAGTTTGTTTATTTTCTTATTTCAATCTAGTTAAATGTATTTAAATTTCTAGTTATAATTTTGAAGAACAAGAAGTAATGAGTAAATTGCTTCTCTATTACACGACATGCATTGTTTTTGGTGTGTGTAGGAGAGAACATGTGCCAATAAAAAGATGATTCGAGGCCATACATGGACTGAAAACTCGAAACAAAAGTTGAACTCAGAAGATCCAGGTCAGCGCCGCGACGCCCAGAAGCAGAGTCGCGGCGCCACTGCAGATTTTCAGAATTTAAAAAGTGTTTTCTAACTCTTGTCCCTCTCATCGAATCGTAAAGGCTTGTGATCGCTGCCAACACCTAATCTGAGGTGTCCTCCGCTCTATCATCCACCTGAGAATTCTTCACCGCCTAGACCACTCATTTTTGGATCGCTGTATTTGTGTTCTAAGTTTTCCCTTCTATTTTTAGTTTTCACACATTGGGGACAATGTAGTGATTAAGTTGGATGGGGGATATTACTCTATTTGTTTTTAGTCTTTTTGATTTATTTTTGTTTTATGTGTTTTTGAGTCTTTTTTTATGAATCAAGTATGTTGTATTCGCTGATGAGATTGAGTAAATTAATTGAGATAATGTAATGGAATTATAAGCAAAAATATGTGTGCTTAAGTTGGATATACAAAAAATTCTTTGAACATGTAATTAATGGGATATTTGTGTCCGGCTTATTGCATTGTCAATTATGGAAAGTAGGTTGAAAAATGTCTAGAAAACCGGGTTGCTTGTTATTCGAGGCGAAATAACTAGGATATGCATGTTTATATAAGTGATTCAGACATTCTTTGATAGCCCTTCTTACCGTTCATTACCTACCCTGACATAAATTGTATCCTTAGTCAGCCCATTTGAGACTAAAATAGTATCTTTGTTTGACACCTGTGATTCCCTTGTTGTGCCATAAGTGATAATTGAAAAATTCTTGAGATGAAAAGTGTTGAAAAAGTAAGAAAAAGAGAGTGAAAATTTAATGCACCCCAATGAAAAATATGCAAAAAGCTTAAGTTTGGGGGTGCCTGTTCTTGAATTGTATGTCTTATTCTCTCAGAAAATAAAAGAAAAGAAAAGAGGGGAGAAAATAGGTATGAGACCAGAAAGGATATTAAAAGAAACAAAAGGGATGTAATAAAAATTGCTTACGGTAGTATTTGAGCCTAAAATGCCTACTTTTACTTACTCCTGTCTAAGCCTACATTACAACCCCTGAAAAGTCCTGAAGATTCCTAACATGTATGTATGATTAGTGGAGAATAACAAGTAGACATGTCTATAGAGTTTTGGGAAAGATGGAATGAAATTGACATGCATAGGTTTGATTCTTGTATTTCCAGTGATTATGATTTGCATGATCTATCCATGATTATCATTGAATTTGCGAAATATCTGACTTAAAATTCTAGATTGTCAAAAATTTATGCTATGTATGTTCTAAAATATTATCCCAGTTTTTTATTCATGATTTTCGAGGCAATATTGATATATTACTTGATTAACTTCTTAGAGTCTTTTTCTTTTTGTTTTGTTTTTGTTTAGGGCTTTACTCGAGGGCGAGTAAAGTTTAAGTTTGGGGGTGTTTGTTGAGTCTATTTTATATACACTTTTTGAGTCCTTTTTAGTTAGTATTTTCCCTTTTTCTTTGTGTTTCGTATAGTGTTAGGGTTGTTTATTTGAGTCATATCGATCCTAAAATGGACAAGAGGCGAAAACACATGCAAATGGGTTGAAATTTGAGCAGAAAAGGAGTCCCGGGAAAATAGAATAAATCTGGAAAAAATTCGAACGAAAAATGGCTAAGAGTCGCGGCACTGCTGAGCCGCGGTAGAAGAACGAGGCGCCGAGGCACCAGAATTATTATCGTCGACTGCGCTGCGGCGCCAACCAGCAGGGTCGCGATGCCAAAAGATCAGAGATTCCTGTGATTTTTGACTGATTTAGCGCCGCGGCGCCGACACACAAATTTAAGATAAATGTGCCGAATTTCAGTCAGAAACCCTAAGACTCAGAAAGGATTTTGGGACAATTATAAATAGAAAGTCTTGGCTCATTATTAAGGGACCAGAAATCAGCTGTTGAGAGCAGATTTTGAGCCTAAGGATTCTTGCAATTCCAGTTCTTCTTTGTTCTTCGGTATTAGCGTTTGTATGAGATTTTTAGTTTGTAATTCTTTTATTATGAACTAATTACATTGTTAGGGTTTAAAGCCGGATTCACCTGAACCCCTCGTTATGATATTAATGTTATAGTTTGATTTCTTCTTCTAGGTCACTGATGATCTATTTAAATTGTGATGATTGTATGATAATTAACTGATCACTAATTGTCATAACTTATATGATTTTAAATCGAGATCTGAAAAGGGAGATTTAAGGTTATTGTTCTTAATCCTCCTATGTGGTAGAATTTATCATAGAAATATAGAAAGTTCCCACTTAGGTTGAGCTTTTATATGTCTTAACCGGAATATAGAACATGTTAGTTAACCAACTATCTCAATAGGAAGAAGAAGGAAAACTAGGTATTAATGGAATAATAAGATGGATAGTTGATGAAGGTGAGAATCCCTAATCCTTCCCATACGTGATTCTAATTAGTAATTACTTTCCATATCTTTACTGAATTCTTAGATTAATAATTTCATCAAATTATCGATAACCAAATAGAGACTAAAAATCAGACTATAGGTAATTGACAAGTTAATCCCTGAGGACGATAACTAGGTCTTACAGACTTTATTACTTAAGCGATACATACACTTGCGTAAGCACAGAAATATCGCAAATATGTAACGACCATTTTTGGCTTCCCCCCAACCCCCTACCCCTTAATATTTATTTTTAACCCCTAAGTTATTATATTTACACTTTAACCTAATTTTCAAACTATAAATACTTCATTTTTCTTCATCTTTCTCACAAATCTTCCTACAATCTCTCAATCTATCTTCTACAAATCTACATTGTCTACTAAATATTCAATTTTATTTATTTATTTGGGAGCGAAGTTCGGAACTAGCTTGAGGATCTTCCATCGAGCAAAGTTTCAATTTTCAACCTCTCGATTATACGTCGATGTTACGTCGGCGTTTGGTACATTCGTTCTTTCATTAAATTGTTATTGTGTCTTTATTTTATTTAGCGCACTTAATTGCATTATCTTTAAGTCTTTAACTATTTATTAGCATAATTAAAATGAAAGGATTTAGAGATATATTTAAGGGTAAGGGTCACAATTCTGCTAGTAGGGGTAACAAGGGCAGGAGTATTTCTTTTAGGATTCCTAGTCCTACTCCTAGACAGGATGATTTTATTGATACTGAACATTTTTCTGAAATATCATATGATTTAGACGACCAGATATTTTCTGAAACTGAACAGGACTTTAATTTAGAAGATGCTCTACACGATAACACACACTAATGTAGATGAAACACCCACTAGTGAACCCCTAACTGGAATGTCTCCTATTCCCCCTAGTATGAACGAGGTCCAGCAAAACGACCATTAAAATCAGATGCATGTAAATTTTTTGATAGGGACGTACATAATCAAGTAGCTATATGTAAAATTTGTAAAGGTGTTTATAGTTTTAAAACTGGAAAAAGTCATGGTGGGATGAGTGGTTTAATGAGACACACATCACAAAAACACCAAGCTAGGTATGCCCAATACGATGCTAAAATAAGGGTGCGCAAGAAAAAGTGTCCTCTCAATCGGGACAAAGTTCACATACTGTCCCGGATCTAGTACAGGGTCAAATTAACCCTATGACGGGGGGAATTGACCCTAATTTAGTTGTTGTGGAGAGTTTGCCTTTTTCATTTCCTTCATCTCCTGGTTTTATTCATTATATTAGATATATATATATCCTGCTTATAAAGGTTTTCCTAGATTAACTGTTAAGAGAGATGTATTTAAATTTGCTCATGAATATCAACAATATTTACGTTATTCATTATATCATTTCAATGGCAAAGTCGCTCTCACTTCTGATATAGGCCGTAGTACTAACGACCATGATTATTTAACGGTAACCTGTCATTGGATAGATTATAAATGGTCTATGCAAAAACGTATTTTAGTGTATAGATATATAGATAGTAGGCACACTGGTGATTTTATTTCAGAAAATATTTATCTAGTTTGTGATTATTACGGAATAACTGATAAAATTATGAGTATTACATTAGATAATGCATCTTCTAATAATGATGCTATTACAGTTTTAAAAGATGCTTTAACTCCATCTTTTCCAAATAATTTTCTTATAAAATGTGTGTCATATTTATAACTTAGTTGTAAATATGGCTTATTACTTTTTCAAGATATTCTTGAAAAAAATACAATTTGCTATACACTTTATTTTTAAAAATAATAGAATACAACGAAAAAAATAGTATAAAAAAACTTGTCACGATTGCGAACTACCTCATAGAAAAAATCCCGAAGAAGTACCCACTAGGTGAAATTCTTTATATGAACAACTACTTGTTGCTTATGATTATAGAAAACCTATAATTTTATTTTTTAACGCCCATAATCAAAATCCAACTGATATGATTGTAGATAACGATTAAGAAAATTAATGAACTTATTGTATTTCTAGAGAAATTTTTTCAAGCAGCAAAAGAATTTTTCGGTATATATCATCCTACTATTTCAAGTATGTTGTTTTATATAGCTATAATATTTTTATTGCTTAGAGAATATATGAAAAAATCAGCTTATAAGGCAGCTGTTAAGAAAATGTTTATGAAAATAAAGAAATATTTTATACATATTCCCTCTATTTATATTATTGGTACTGTATTAAATTCGACTATTAAAATAGATGATTGAAAATCACTTATTGAAAATATTTATAACTGTATAGAAGTACTACCACCTCCAACTCTAAAAAATTTAAATGGCCCACCACCTATTGAAATTGAACAAATGAAAGAAGAAGTGTTATCTAGCATAGAAGACGAATGCAAAAAAGTATATAGGTATTACCAACAAGAAAGTGCTAGCAACCAACCGACTTCCATACCATCTTCTTCTTGTTCAACTCAGCCTCTATAAAGACATGCTGTTTCTGCGGCTAATATTGAAAGTGTCACGACCCGACCCTGGGCCCGCGACTGGTGCCCTACCTGGGCACCCTTACAGGTAAACATCAGAGATAATCAGCGGAACATATACGAAACTTATAAATAAATCAACAAAAGTAAAACAACAGGTTAGCCGATAGGGCTACCTTCCTGGACATACATATATACAACCGAAGCAGTTGCCTCATTTCCTTTACAAACTGACCCACAATATGTGACTACAGACCTCTAAGAGTTTTAACATAACAACTGTGGCGGGATAGGGCCCCGCCATACCCCTGAATATACATGAATCTACAACCTCAGGGAAAACCGTACCAAGAGATAAGCCTCCGGAGCAAATGGAGCTTTTTCCCAAAAACTGAACCGAGATCCTAAGAGCAAGGATCACCAACCTGGGTACCTAAAACCTGCGGGCATGAACGCAGCCCAGAAGTCGATAACAGTGCGAATATGGAGCGAAATAACGTCTGATGCGGATCATAATCGTACAAAAGAATGACAGGGACAAATATACAGAGTACATACCAGATCCTACCATGTCATTACCACTTATGAACTTAATCGTACCTTATTATCTTTTCCCATATTCAATAGAAGTTATAGTCACATTCTTATGTACATGATTAGGAAAATCATTAAGTTCATTACCGTATAACTTACTTATCTTTCATAAGTATAATTCGGCCCTTTAAGGAGGCCTATACTACGCCCGATCGGGGCGATCAAATCACACAAATATCAAAGCGTGCGTGGAATCCCCATCACCGCGACTATACATGTAAATTAAAACCATGTGTCGCGCGTGGCATCCCACCTCACCATTGTCGTGCATACATACACAACGTATATATATATCCCGCCCGTGGAATCCCACATCACCGTAAACAACTATAAGTGTAAAATATAACCATGTCGCGCGTGGCATCCCACTCATTTGTCGGCGTACACATACACAACACATATATATATATCCGCCCGTGGAATCCCATCACCGCCGACAACTATAAGTGTAAATAAAACCATGTGGTCGCGCGTGGCATCCCACCTCACCGTCTGCACATACACAACACACATATATATATATATATATAACGCGACCGCATGCCCCGGAATCCCACATCGTATAAGCATGGCCATAACGTGCCCTCGGCATCGCTCATCGTAGCGCAGTCTTCACGGGAGCTAGCCCGTGGAGTAAAATATAACACGGTCGCATGACCGGAATCCACATCGTATAAGCGTGGCCATGGAGTAATAAAACGCGGGCATCTAACCCGCATCTGGCTGCGTGCCGGCATCCTCATCGTATAAGCATGACCAAGATCAATCACAATGGAAGCATACGTGGAATCCGTCGCTGCAGATGCGTCGATAAAATGTCGGCATCTAACCCGCATCTGGTCACGTGCCGGAATCCCACATCGTATAAGCATGTCCAAGGATCAATCATGATGGAAACATACCCGTGGAATCCCACATCACTGACGGTACGTCCAAGTAAACTTATAACAAGACAGCTGGCCCTCCAACTGAGAGTCACGACAACGTAACATATAATACTTGCACTTAAAGCTATCACAAGCAATACAGGCAAGTTCATTAAACCCTTTAGACTTCCATTTTTATAAACTCATGGCACGCCGTTTACACATCAAAATCCGGGAATTTAACCCCAAGATACTATCACCCGTAGTATCCAGGCTTGTGTACATTTCACATAAGTCACGATACTTTTAGAAATACATGTCTCGGCTTCTAAATCAAGTGACCCATACTTTAAAGCTTTTAAGCAAGTTATACCTTTAAATCACATTGCCCTTCCTTAATTCAAGTTAATTCTTTGATTACTTTATTAGAGAAAACCATTCTCTTAACCTTCCATAAAGCCGTTATAACCAACTTCCCATAAAGCCGTTATAACCCTTTATGGTTTTAGACAAACTCATTCCTTTTATAACCAAGAGACTTATACCTTTTAGAAACCAAGTATTATATACTTTCAAATCAATTCTCTTAACTTTCAAATTACAATTAGTCTCTTAACCTTTAGAAATCAAGTGACTCCTTTTATTATAAAACCTTAGGCAATTGATGCCTTAAAATCAAGTCATTTATCTTTCCATAAAGCAAATATAACCAACTCCCCATAAAGTCGTTATATTCACTTTATACCTTAGCCAAAAATATAATTTCCTATCCAAGGGACTTATACGTTTAAAACAGAACAAGTATCACATACTTTAAGACTCTTCAAGTCCCTTAACTTAATAAAACTTAAGACATCCTTTATTCTTTCAAAGAAGTGAGTTAATCTCCTAACTCACCCGACTTGGCTATTCATAAAAATAGTAAAGGATATCAAGGTGTGGTACGTCTACCGTACTACATGCGTGCAACAAGTCATGCTCAAAAGATAGGAAAAGTTCTACATAGAGTAAATCACACAACTACCTCTTAACTTCTAAGAGTAGAAGGAAACATGAAATGATACCACCGGTATATTCCATACATAGAATCATGCCAAAGGAAGGAAGAGGTTCACATACCTCGCGACGATTATCGACAAGTAGCAAAATGCTCCAAAGTACTTCAACCTTGATAGCTATTCCATCCTTCAAGTAGGATACGCTATACTTAGTACATCAACCTATAATGGTCACAATACGTCCATTAACCTCTTATTTCAAACGTAGAATATTCTAAGTGCTAAGTCACTAAATTCTACGGAAAATCGGACAGCACCTCCTTTGTTTCTACTCACTTTGCCACCTTTTTCAAGGCCGAATACAATAACCAAACACGCCACATTTAAGGCCCAAACAATGAAATCATCAATAGGGGATTACACGCCTACTAGACGTGTAAAATTCCACAATAGATATCAAATTAATACAACTTACTAGGCCAATTCGGCTAACTTGAAGTACTACAACATCAATTCTTATCCAATTTCCATTTCAATCCAAGTTGTTAGCATAACATGATATCAAGTCGCAACCGATTATAACTACTATAATCTTCAAGTAATTAACATGCGACAATTCTAATAGACGACCAAAATGTAATCCAACTTCACAAGGCTTACATGACATTTCGGATTTTAGCTACAATCAATCCATAATACTTATAATCTTCAACACATAACTTCATGCTAGCTATATGCCAAGCTAACAACAATATATATAATCTTGGAACACTTTTAAGAGACAAGATTATACCTCAACGAATCTTAATCCAACTCCAATCCAAGTCGCTCTTAGCAACTTAGAGACTCTTGAGACAACAATCCATGACTTGAGACCCTTAGAACAACACCAACCACTTTCCTTCAAACTTCCAATCCAAAACCTAGAAAGCAACTAGGTTTTCACTTTGCGACTATCCCGAAAACTATCTTTTTTTGAGATTTTTCTATTGAGATATGCTTACAATACACTTAGGAGCCTTGGTTTAAAGTGTGGAGCTTAAAGAACAAGAAACAAATTTTTTTTCTTTCCACAAGCCATGAACCCGAGAGCAAGCTTGGAGTTCTTCAAATTTTTGTGAAAATTTTCTAAGTGTTGGACTCTCTCTTGCTACTAGTAGTATTATATAGGGACATGGAGGGTCAAGATGTAAACAAATGGGTGGTTTGGATGAAGTCTCTCTTAAATATCAAGCTTGTGGTCCCATTGACCAAGTCAATTATGTCAAGCCTTACTACTTGCAAGACTTGTCTTCCTAACAAGGGTCAAATGACCCTTGTGCCCAAGTATTTCGTCCAAGACATCAATAAGGGGGGGTGACACGTGTCGCCCTCCCATTAAATCCTGATATTACGTTTTCCGACAATTTCATAATTCCGATAATTTTTTTACAAGTCTCAAATCTTAACACTTGTGAGTTCTTACGTACGTTCTTAAAACATGTCCTGTAAATACGGGGTGTAACAGAAAGCCTCAGAAATAGAATGTGCGGTGGTAGCACTACTAACCAAATTAGCGAGTTTGATATTTTTGTTTTACAGGGTACTTTACCGTACCAAGCAGTTGTCAATGAAGAAGGAAATGAAGACTTGTTGAAATACTGGAGGGGGAATGAGAAGACATTTCCGACACTTTCAATGATGGCCCGAGATGTTTTGAACATTCAAGTGTCATCAACAGCGTCTGAAAGCGCTTTTTCTGTCGGTAGATTTCAAATAGGAGAGCACAGACATTCATTAGTCGGAGACATCTTGGAGATTGCAGTACTATTCAGAGATTGGATACGAGCGGAGCGGAGAAGGTGCGGTCAACCGAAGATCAAACGAAAACTACAACGACATCTTATCTGAAGGTATGAGTAGCGACGTGGATCAATTTGACCAACAAATATCAATTCCAACCGAAGAACCACACGACATTGTGGAGAAATTAGAAAAAGTGTTTTCAAATTGATAATTTATTTAATTGCAATTTTACTATGTCATTTGCAACTTTTGAACAACACCACAAAGTTATAATTTTGACAATTGTTTATGTATTACCAAAAAAAACATATTTCAATGAAATAATATAAGAGACACAAAAACAATCTTGAGATGTTTTTATTCCGACCCCGACCCGATCCCGCCCCGGCCCCCTATCCAACGGGACCGGAACCGGGACGAGACTTGGTCTCGTCCCTCTAGACCCGCCCCCTCCCCGTCTCGCCCCCGCCCCAATCCCGCCAAACCCCTGCCCCGACCCGTCCCGGCCCACTGGCCACCCCTAACTCTGTTGGCTGTGTACCACTTTTAGATTTCTTCAAAAAAATTGGGCAAACTCTTATCATATTGATAATTAAAAACAAAAGGAAAAATGAAAAATCAAAGAACTTTAGACACAGTAGTTTAATGCATAGAAGACATGTCTTGTCGGATTATCGACACTCATGCATAGTGGGAGTCGAATCACATTTGCTGTTAGCGGACAAATGTACCATGTATGTATTGCTTTTAACAAAAAAGAACTTATTAGTGGGTGATTTAAGGCTGCCCCTTTTACTCTTATAGATTAGCTATATAGGTTTGGAACTCATAATCATATCTTAACTCAATTTATTTATATCTGTCCCAACTCAACTTGACCCATTTATTTGTCACCTTTTATTGTCACTTTAGTTTACATAGTTGGGTGATGTAGAATGATTACAATGATCCGTACAAATTTAGCTCAACCTCTTTAAAGATATGCATATGCACTTTCAAAACTTTTGAAAAGTGAAAGATATGCATATGCACTTTCAAAACTTGAAAAGTGAAAGATATGCATATGCACTTTCAAAACTTGAAAAGTGTTAAAGTGGCAGAGTCTAATTCATTCTTGTTAACAAAGACCTAAAAAAGGTCATTAGAGATCATGTCCACCACATTCCATTTAGTTGCATCTTTCTCTGTCTACTTTTTTTATCTTAGGTTTTATCTCTTTCTTTAATATCTTTTTCTTTTCCATGTCTCGATTTACTAAACCACTAAATATGAAAGTTTGTTTTAATCCTTTTACCTGTAGTAGTCTATCTTCAAGTGTTCTTTATCCTCATTTTTTAAACATTATTGCATTGATATTCTAGGCCTAAATCCTAATCATTATTATACTGTGAAGCCCAAGATTGTTGCTCAGCTAATACTGTCTCAAGAGTGGCCTTCGACTAAGCTGGACTATTCCTTATGCTAATTTTGTGTCATGTGGCGTTAATTAAGTTTTAACAAGTTGTCCCCTTACAAACTTTAGCAAACTGACAAATGCTACTAAAAAATATTAATGATAAAAAAATGAGCAAAGGTGCAAATATAACCCTTAACTTTGCGATATAGATCGATCAGCTATATCTTCGTTAAAAAAGTGATGCATATATACCCTTATCGTTACATAAATGGTATAAATATACCTCCGTCATTACAAAAATGGTGCATATACCCTTTTCACAAAATTCTTTAAAAAATATTATCTAGCTTATATTTTAATTAAAAAAATTGCCACGAGGCTTTAATAAAATAAGTCTACCTATTCTTTTTAGTAAACTTATTTTTAAATCCACATGATAATTTTTTTCTGGTGGGTCGGGTTTAGTTCGTTTAAAAAAATATCTCTCTGCCTTTAAAAAAAAGTAAGTATCAATTTTATTAAACGAACCAAACCCAATCCAACCCACCAGAAATAAAATTACCATGTAACTATAAAAAAAGCAAGTCTATTAAAAAAAATGGGTAGACTTTTTTTTTTAAAAGCCGCGTGACTTTTTTGTAATTAAAAAATAAGCTAAATGATTTTTTAAAAATATTCCGTCAGCAAAAGGAAATATTTACACCATTTGTGTAACGACAGTGATATATTTGTACCACTTTTTTAATGAGTGATATATATGTTCTATATTACAAAGTTTAGCGGTACATCTACACCTTCACGCTAAAAAAATAAACCTAGACAATTCGCAAGAGATAATAGAAAAATATATTGAATAATAAATATATCATGCAGGATTCTTGGTTAATGGATCTGTACACTATTGTATAGCACAAAATTTACAGCAAGATCGAGTCATTATTATTCACTGCTACTTCTAACTGTGACCCATCTCTCATCGTCCCATCTCCAACTCGATTCTCCTGAATTTGAACTCAATTTTCTTATCCCTTGCAGAGATGAATCCATTGTGCTTACTGTTTGTATTGTAGAATCTATACTTTCTGATTCCTCCACTGAATTCCATAGGTCTTGATCAAGTATGCTTGTTGGGGAACTTGTCACAAAATCTTGATTTGCCATAGAATTCGAATTGGATTCTTCAAGAAATGAATGTTTGAGGAGCTCTTTAGCCGTCCATCTAGGGATGGCAATTGGGCGAGCGAGGAAAACTCACTACTGAAAAGATCCTACGGTGTGACAGATAAAAATCATACAAGATGTGATTCCTGTAAGTGTAAATGCTGTATTATCATGAAGCAGATAGCGGTTTTGGGCAAATCGCACGACATGTGACGGTTTTTACCCGTCACATAAGTGTCACAAACGGATGACAGTTATTACCCATCACATAAATATCACACTATATGTGACGGTTTTTACCCGTCACACAATTGTCACTTAAATTTTAATTTTGATTCAATTTTTTTGGCGGGAAAATTAAATTTGACGATTTTTTTTTTGCAATTTAATTTCAATATTGCAAATTGAGTGCAACAATGAAATAGACTAATAATTTAAATAACATCAAAAATATACATTAAATAACTAGAATTTGTACAAAGTCTTCCCAAAATGGATATAAGCATTCAAAGTGTTATAAAAGTGTTAAATTAAAGACTAAAACATTGTTAATTAATTATCTATCAATCTAAACAGTCCACCCATTAACATTTAGTTTATCAACTTCCGTCTCGGTAAGTATCTTTGAAAAACGCAATTTCTACTCTACACGAACATCATCAAGTTCCTCTTGGTTCTTGAGAATCTTCCGGTAACATCCTGAATGATACAAACTTCCATGAGATGCAATAAGGAAGGAATGAAACCAACATACTAGAGCAGACTTCACATGGTTATATCTCCAATAGACAAAAAAATTACTACCCCTCCTCTCTAAGATATAAAGGATAAAATATGGAAAAAGAAACAGAGCGAGTAAAAAATATTTAAGAGGGAGCTTCAGAGCTACCTTGTTTAAAGTTTAAACCACAACAAGATAAGGAATAATAGAAATGAAAAACTCTACATTACATAAATGAATCTCCAAATTAAAAGATACACTGAGATAACTTTTTCCAGATATAAGATTTTCATAAATTGAGATCTAAATGGCAAGTACTTACAGAGCCATTCCAATCATCACAATGAATAATACCAAAAGACCCTGAAAATAGACTAATTGTGTTAGCTAAATAAATTAAGATATAGTAATATAGAATACCAATATATTGTGTCCCCCTCAAATATCCCAATGAAACTAATATTTAACCAAGCGACCATAGAGCTTACAATATTCAAATGGCTAAAAACCAGCAGACACAAATTACCTGCACTAAATACTAATCATTATGAATCCCTGAAACAGGACCTGGTGGATCTGGTATTCACCAACGAAACTGAAGAGATTGTCCATAAACAAAATAGTAATATTCTATTTGCAGAAGTTAAAGAATGCACAGAACCAACCTTGCTTCCGCTGTGGGTTTCTTCATCAAGAACAGACATTCTTTCTGATGTCTCTCAATTATCGAGTTAAATTCAATAGCTCTCTGATACAGTTCAAACTCCTTTTGTTTTGAACAATGATGTCATTTATCCGCCTACACCAAATCAAATATTTAAGATACTCGTGCACGTGTATGTTAAACTTAAGATACACTAAAATTCATACTCAACACTTATTTAAAAGCGCAAACAATGGAGATAAACATGTACATTACAAGGAAATTCCTCACAATTCGGGCAACTCTCATAAGAAGATAAACTAATCACTCAAACGCATAATTTAAATGTTGGATCTTCAATACAGAAAAATAAAGAAAAAAGGGAGAAGGTTACCTTTTCCACAAGCAGCGACGCGAGATGACGAACACCCTTTCAACCAAACTAGCTTTCGACGAACGGAAGCAAAACTAAGAAAATTCAACTTTGAGCTTAGAACTTCCTTGAAACCCAAGGCCCTTGGATAAATTTCTATGTTTGGCCGAGATTGTATCCAAGTCTCTACTCCGTTCCACACACATACACAGTACACTATACCCCATAATACACAACACAACTGTTTGACCCAAAAAAGAGAAAAGATGCCAACACTATTGAATAATATATTGAACTGAATCCAAATAAAGAGAAATTAGCAAAAGGTCAAAACATCTATTTTCTGCAAAACTCTGCATTGTTCTGATTCCTTTACTATTTACTGCATTAGTCGGAATTTCTCGGATTGATGACTATTGTCATCACTGGACAGATGTATTCACTGGATCCATTATAGGTTTGTTCAACTATTCAATACTTGTGTGGATTCACTACTTTGATATATTGTTTTCAAACAGAATTTAGCTTATATATATACCTGATAAGATAAATATTTGTGTCATGTTGGTTAACCATTATAGACATTGCCTATAGTTGGCTTTTCTAATGACGATAGTGTGAAAAACTTTACACTATCAAAAGAAAACTTTATATTGCCAGTACATTAAGTTAAATTAGCAAGTGCTAAAGAGATAGATGACTTACCCCAACACAACAATGCATCAAACCAGACATATAGTCGGCTCCGAATCATTAGGAACAACAATACACCAATCTACATAACTCACCTCTATTTAATACACTACACCCATCATCTTCTTGATTCAACATAACTCACCTCTACATATAAAGATCTTATCTTAAGAGTTAGTACATACCTCGTCGAGACGTCTACCGTCGTCACTCATCTCAGTAGAGGTAGGCGTAGAAACAGCCAGCATCCAGCAGCGGCGTTGATAATGAAACTTGGGAATTTAGGGTCTGAGACTAAGACTTGAGAGAGACGAGGAGACAGTGGTGTTCGTCGCTAATTGATGTTGAGTCAGTAGGACTACGGGAATGGGTGTACGTTGTAGAGAATGATAATACGAACACAATGAGACCACCCTCAGCCGTCGACAATAACTTAAACGACCGAAAAATGCCCAAAATCGATCGGAAAGATTGATATGATCGTTCCGACGCTCTGGGATGAATTGGAGGTGGAGATTGGTTTCAAAATGTCGGCACGAGGATGACGAACCTATTGGTACCAGCCACGATTGGAAAAATCAACTCGTCGGCAGGGGTAAAAAGTCCAGAAATTCGATCTACAAATCGACAATGGAAATGTGAAAATCGAAGGGTGTTATTGATATAGTGTTATAACTCGTAGTTCTGACCTTACGTGTGAGAGCGTACGAAAGGAGTAAGACTTAAAATTTTCAAAAGATAAGTTGACGGATTGTTTCGGACGGGTTTTAGTCAACTTTGAGGCGGGTTATGACCCAGTACATTGAGAGTTCCTAAGTATTTCAAAGGCCTAGTGCGTAGTTCGTTGAGTCTAGTTTCCAACTCAACCAACCGTTCGTCGATAGGACATCGGAGTAGGAAGTTATGGGAGTTACAAGTTGATCTGTGATCGGACAAAAATGTGTTTGGACAAAGCGGCGGGCGCGGCGCGGATGCAGGCGCGGCGCGGATATACGAGGGTCGCTGAAATTACAGAGCCGCGGTGCCGGGAAGCAGCGGCGCGGAAGTCAGAAGTCCAGAAGTTTCAGCACGCGGCCATTGCGTGGCCGAGGCGGAAATGGCGGAAAAAGCGAGAAAAATCGATTTCTCTTTTAAAAGACCTTGGGAGGGTGACAAATGTTCCTCCCCATCTGATTTATTGCATGCCTTATATTGACCAAGTCTTGAAGACTTGGTCATCTTTCAAAACTCTCTCTCTCTCTAAGCTTAAGCTCCCACTTCTCTCTAAAATTCCAAGAGGAATTCAAAGCCTAGGAAAAATCTGAAAAGTTAAGGACAAAGGAAGCTTGTGGCTAGCTTGTAGGAGTTGTTGTGGTGGTATTCTTGGAAAGGAGGCTAGCAAAGTTGTTGGAATAGTTTTGGCTAAAGCTCTATAGGTAACATTTCTTCTCTTATAGCTAGTATTGATGTTGCATGTGAAGAAGAAGGGATTTGTAGTAGTATATAATGCTCTTAGAGTCATTGCATGTAAGAAATGGGGTTTGAATATGAAAGGATTGGCTAAGAAGATATTATAAGCATGTTGTAGCCTAAAAACTACCTTAAATTGTTAAGTGAATTGTTGTACCTTTTGGGGCAGAATTTTACACACCCAAGTTTAGGTGTGTAATCCCCTTTGAAATGTTTGGATTGTTGAGCCTTAAATGTGGCATTTGGATGTTGAATTCGGCCTTGAGAAAGGTGGCAAAGTATGGAGAAACAAAGGAAATACTGCCCAATTTTCCATAGAATTTAGGGGCTTTGAACTTAGATTATTTCTACATTGAAATTAGAGGTTAATAAACGTATCATGGTTGTTATAGGTTGACTTATTACTTGCGGTAGTTTGGACTTAGCAAGTGGATTGACCGAAGAGGTATGTGAAGCTTTCCTATCTCTTGAGCATGAGTAGTTGTATCTATGTAGTACGGTAGACGTAGAAGATTTGGTATTCTTACTTGTTTTAAGTATATAAAGACTTGTTTCGTTTTTAAGAAGTTTAAGTCCCTTGGTTAGGGAAAAAAGTATGATTTTACTAAAGTATAGGGTTAATATAACAACTTTATGGAAAGTTGTATTATTAGCTTTGTAAAAGGTTGATAAGAAGAGATTTATTCTAAGTGAGGTAAGTACGGACAAATGACTTGATTTATGAAAGACAAATTGATTTTAAGGCATCAATTGCCCAAAGATTTTATATGAAAAAGAGTCATTTTAAAGAATATAAGTATGTGGTACTTTGGGTTAAATTCCCGGATTTTCTTTTATTAAGATTGTTAGTGCCTTAAGTAAACTAAAATGAGAGGGTATATGAACAAGACTAATAATAAGTTATAAGCTTTCTAAACTTATTTATGATTATGATATGATGACTGTTTGAGATATGATAAGAGTATATCTGAGGGGCAAGCCCCAAGGTCGTTATACCACCTTCTCCAGGGTAAGAGTATGAATGAGGGGCCAGCCCCAAGATCGTCATACCACCTTCTTCAGGGTAAGAGTATATCTGAGGGGTACATCCCCAAGATCGTTATACCACATTCTTCAGGGTAAAAGTATATCTGAGGGGTACATCCCCAAGATCGTTATACCACCTTCTTCAGGGTAAGAGTATATCTGAGGGGCCAGCCCCAAGATCGTTATAGCACCTGCTTCAGGGTAAGAGTATATATGAGGGGCAAGCCCCAAGATCGTTATACCACCTGTTACGTGGATTTGCTACCCACGATGCGAGGAATACCTCATGCGAGTCCTATGGGCTCATGCGGGTGAAATAGTCCCATGCGGGCGGGTACAACCTATGCGAGGAATACCTCATGCGGGTCCACAGGACCTATGCGGGTGAAATAGTCCCAGGAGTAGGGGTGCTTATTGATACTACGGGCGAGGTACCATGTTTTGATCATGAGCCTCCTATTTTATGTAGTATTATATATATACTAGTTACTCTCATTGTTAGTAAGGCACATTGTACTGTATTTTGATTGTCTTTCATGACTCCAGCTTACTTTTAGACTTATGATATCATTATTACAGTATTTTCCAGTTTTACATACTTGGTACATATTGTGTCTTGACCCTTCCTCGTGGCTGCGTTAACGCCGCGGTAAGGGTAGCGAGTAGTGGATCCTCGTTCTTAGGATCACCGTTCGGTGTCGAAGCTCCATTCCTCGGAAGCTTGTTTTGTTAGTGCAGTTTTCCACGATGTTATAGACATTGTATATATTCGAGGTATGGCGAGCCCCTGTCCATGATTGTTATCCTTAGAAGTGCGTAGTCACGTATGTGTTGAAATGTAAGAACAAGTTATCTTGATTTACTTTTGGTTAAGTATGTTTTTATGGAAGGCAGCCTTATTGGTTGGCCAGTGATGTTACCTTTTAAAAGGTATGTGTTATGTATGTTCATTGCTATTCTCGATGTATACTGACGGGTACCGGTAGTACGATCGCGACCCGAGTCGGTCGTGACAAAAGTGGTATCGAGCGATTAGTCATCGGAAAGTGTCTGACCGTATCTAGTAAGTCTTGATTATCGGTGTGTTGTGCACCACATCTATAATCAGTGCGCAGGATATTTAGGATTGGTTTCCATTCTTTCACTCTAAGATCGTGCAATAGAGTGAGTTATAGGTTGAACCTCCTCGATGTTTTCCTTTATGTATCGATTATGCCTCACGCAAGGCAACCGCGGCTAGAAGGGCAAGGCGGTAGAGGTGTCTGCTAGTGGGGCGCGGAGGTCACGAGGCACAGACCGATCCTTACGAGAGATGATGTTTGGCGGCGAGTTCCACGACGTCGCCCGGCCTCAATGAGTTCGAGGCGTGAGCGGCATCGAGATCAGCGATGCGAGCCTCGGTCCCACGATCGGTGAGTATAGAGATTATGGGAACATATCCGCTTATTGACCAAAGATAGTGGCGGCGGCAAGCGGGAGCGGCGGCCAACCCTGGCCGGCAGATTTCTGATTCGGGATTTCCTAGGTTGTCATCCACCCAAGTTCTATGGCTCGAGATTCGAGGAGGATCCGCAGGAGTTTGTGCGGCAGTTACAACGGACCATGCAGGTGCTCAGAGCCTCAGAGACTGAGTCCGTTATGCTAGCTTCTTACCGGTTACGCGATATTGCGTTGAACTAGTTTGAGTCATGGGTATCGTAGAGAGGTGAGGATGCTCTTCCAGCTGTTTGGGAGGAGTTCACAGAGGCTTTCCTGGATCACTTCTTACCTCCTGAGGTGAGGAGAGCCCGCGTAGATAGATTCTTGACCTTGAGGCAGGACGGGAGGACTATTAAAGATCTGACACCGAGTTTGACTCCTTGGCTAGATATCGCGCACCATTGTAGGCGACATGGCGAGCGAGGTTCATCGATATGTGATGGGGTTAAACCGTCATATGATTACTGCATGCTTGGGGGTGGCTCTTCACCGAGGATGGATATTGCGGAGATGCGGCGTATCGCGAGGATTGAGATAGAGAGCGAAATCGGCTAGATTTAGGCCAGGCCCGAAGGCGGGGCAGCGAGTCTCGGGCGATTTTAGGCGGACAACCTCGTGGCAGACTAGGTCCACATTCGGCCCGGCCTGAGTGCTCCTTCCGATTTTACGCGGGAGGTCGATCGGCCGGGTTATTCGAGAGCGGTCGTGGGCTCCGAGACTTGAGTTTCGCGAGGCGGCCGTCACCAATCGAGACCACCCACATCTCGGTGTGTTCGATCGGCGAGTCTCATCCGGCAGTGCCGTATGGGTTGGGGCGTGTTACACTTGTGGCGGCGAGGCCATCGAAGAAGGATTGTCCTCGCCGTGGCGGGGCGTTATGGTTCGGCCGGCGGGTCTTTCGGATCTTCATCTTCGATGGTCAGACGCCCCGGAGGGCAGAGTACTCATGGGCCAGCAGGCCGCGGCAGAGGTCGTGGTAGGGGTCCCAGTTCTAGCGGTCCTCAGAACCGTATCTATTCTATGTCCAGCCTTCAGGACCAGGAGGCGTCACCAGATGTCGTCACAGGTACATTGTTGGTTTGTTGCTGTGATGTATATGCTTTGATAGATCCAGGTTCTACCTTGTCCTATATATCTCCCAATATTGCTGATAGAATAGGGATAGAGCCCGAGTCCATAAGACCTTTTAAGGTGGCTGCGCCAGTAGGTGATTCGGTGGTAGTCGAGCGGATATATAGAGCTTGCCCGATGTTGTAGGCGATCGTCGGACTCTAGCCGACTTGATAGAGTTGGATATGACGGACTTTGATGTGATTATGGGCATGGATTGGCTAGCGTCTTGATATGCCAATGTGGACTGTAGAGAGAGATTAGTTCGATTCGGTTTCTGGTGGCGAGTTGCTCAGTGGAAGGGAATATTGCGTCGCAGAGTAAGTTTATTTCTTACCTCAAGGCTAGGAAGATGGTGCGGAAAGGGTATATATACCATATGGTTAGGGTATTACATCGAGGTGAGATCTAGGACCTTGATCGATTCGGCCGCTAGAGAGTTTCAGACGTGTTCCCGGATGAGCTTAGGGTATCCTCCCGAGAGGAGGTTGAGTTTGCATTGATTTGGCGCGGATACTCGACGATATCTATTCGCCATACGAGGATGGCACTGCCGAGTTGAAGGAATTGAAAGACCGGTGAAGGACTTCTTTGGAGAAGGGCTTTATCGGGCCAAGTGTTTCTCCTGGAGCAGGTGTTATTTGTAAAGAAGAAGGATGGGGCGCTGCGCATGTGTATTGATTCTGACGGTGAACAAGGTAACTATCAAAACAGATATCCTCCCGGGATTGACGATTTGTTTGACCGATTGCGAGTGCAAGGTGTTTTCAAGATAGACTGCGATGCAGTTATCATCAGTGCGAGTTAGAGAGCAGATATCCCAAAGCGCATTCAAGACCGGTATGGGCCTATGAGTTGGTGATATCTTTCGGGTTGACAACGCGCGGCCAATATTCATGGATTTGATGAGCAGTGTTCAAGCCATTCTTGGATATGTTTGTTATAGTTTTCATTGATGATATCTTGGTGTATTCGCGCCTGAGCGAGGCATACGGACCGTTTGAGGGCGGTATTAGAGTCCTCGAGGCGCGATTGTATGCCAAGTTCTCGAAATCACGAGTTAGTTAGCCGGTGGCTTTCTTAGGGCATGTTATCGGGGCGATGGTATTCGGGTTGTCTGATAAAGGTGAAGCGATCGAAGACTTGGCCTAGACCAGCTACACCAGCGGAGTGCGCAACTTTTGGGCACTTGCGAGTTATTATCGGAGGTTTGTGGAGAAGTTTGCTTCTATTTGGCACCTTTGACTAAGGCGACTCGAAAGCAGCTATGTTCGGTGGGCGGATACTTGTGAGAAAGTTTCCGATTGCTAAAGGATAAATTGACGGCCTTGATTCTTACTCTTCCGGAGGTTTAGATGGATATGTGGTTTATTGTGGCCAGCGTCGGTGTCGGGCTTGGATGCGTCTTTGATGCGGCCGCAGCAAGGTTATAGCTTACGCATCTCGACAGCTTAGGAAGCATGAGAAGAACTATCCCACACATGACTTGGAGTTGGCAGCAGTGATTCATGCCTTGAAGATCTGGAGACATTATTTATATGGAGTTCATGTGGATATTTACGGACCACGAAGTCTCGGTATATCTTCACGGAGGAGGTGAACTTGCGGCGAGGCGATGGTTGGAGCCTTAAGGATTACTATGTTGATATTCTATACCATCGGGAAGGCGATATAGTTGCGGATGCCGCTTAGTCGCAGATCGATGGGTAGTGCATGCGATGTCTGACGAGAGAAAGGGATATGGTCCGAGAGTTACATCATCTAGCGAGCCTTGGGGTTCGTTTGGTTGATTCTGATAGTGATGGAGTTCGGGTTCGAGAGGTTGCCGAGTCTTCCATCGCCGAGGAGGTGAAAAGGTGACAGTATGAGGATCCGTGTAATCTGATGTATCGAGATGCGATTTTCGAAAAAGAAGAAGTCTATTTGAGGTAGCGCGGATGGGGTGCTAAGATTTGAGGCGGTTGTGTGTTCACGATGTAGCGAGGACTTCGTCGGCCAGTGCAGGGGAGCACACGATTCGTTATTCTATTCATCAAAGTCGACTAAGATGTATCATGACCTCGAATCGTGTATTGGTGGGATGGCACGAAGAGGGGCGTTGCGGAGTTCGTGGCGATGCGGTGCCCGGCGAGTTAAGGTTGAGCACGAAGCCCGGTGGAACATTGCGAGCTATTGATATTACTTGGAAGTGTGAGGTGGTAAATATGGATTTTATTACGGGGTTACCTTCCACCGGAGGAAGCATGATTCTATTTGGGTTATCGTCGGCCGGTGATGAAATCAGCCCATTTCTTCCGATCGGGGCGACTTTTTACGAGATTATGCTAGCGTATATCGGGAGATTGTGAGGCTGCGGAGTGCTGTATCGATTATTTCAAGCAGAGGAGCCAGTTCACGGCTAATTGCAGAGGTCTTTCGGAAGGGATTAGGGACCCGGTGAGTCTCGATGCGACATTTCACCCTCGGATCGGCGGACAAGCGGCGCACTATCGAACAACGAGGATATCTTTGCGGGCTTGTGTTATTGATTCGAGGGTTGGGAGGATCATTTACCTCTTGTGGGTTGCTTATAACAACGGCTACCACTCTAGTATTCGGATGGCGCCTTATGAGGCCTTATATGGGAGGAAGTGCAGGTCGCGATAGGCTGGTTCGAGTGGGAGAAATGCGATTAGTCGGGCGGACTTGGTTGTGACGATGGATAAGGTGAAGCTTATCGGGAGGCGGTTGTTGGCGGCTCGAGTCGGCCAGTCGTATCGCGATCACCGGCGTCGACAACGGAGTTTGAGATAGATGATTGGGTTTTCCTAAAGGTATCACCATGAAGGCGTGATGAGATTTGGAAAGAAGGAAACTTAGCCCAGTACATTGGGCCTTATCAGTTGTCGTAGGGTAGGCAAGGTTGCACATGAGTTAGATCTGCCGTTCGATTTGGGCGGTACATCCGGTTTTCCGCGTGTCTATGTTGCGGAAATGTATTGGAGATCCATCTAGAGTGCACCGATTCATGATGTCGGTGTGGAGGAGTTATCGTATGAGGAGAGTCCCATAGCGATACTCGATCGTCAGGTTAGGCGACTTCGGACGAAGGACGTGGCTTCCGTCAAGGTATTATGGCGAAACGAGAACAGGGAGGAGATGACGTGGGAAGCAGAGGATGACATGATGAAGAAGTATACTCACTTATTTCCTATACCTCCAGGTAACCTACTTTCTTACTTGATAGTTTTAAATTGGAAATTTTGCTTGAGTATTGTTGTGGCTCGTGGAGCATCTTTTATTGCAAAAAGATTAGCTAAGAGGGTCTATGTCGATATTGTGATTTGAGTAAGCCTAGAAGGAACATTCGGGACGAATTTTTCTAAGGGGGGGAGAATGTTATAACTCGTAGTTCTGACCTTACGTGTGAGAGCGTACGAAAGGAGTAAGACTTAAAATTTTCGAAAGATAAGTTGACGGATTGTTTCGGACGGGTTTTAGTCAACTTTGAGGCGGGTTATGACCTGGTACATTGAGAGTTCCTAAGTATTTCAAAGGCCTAGTGCGTATTTCGTTGAGTCTAGTTTCCAACGCAACCAACCGTTCGTCGATAGGACATCGGAGTAGGAAGTTATGGGAGTTACAAGTTCAGTCTTGTGATCGGACAATGTGTTTGGACAAAGCGGCGGCAGCGGCGCGGATATCGAGGTCGCTGAGATTCTGAGCATGGCGCGGGAAATAGGGCGCGGCCGGAAGTTCCGTAAGTCATGAATGTTTCATTGTGGCCGCATTTCTGAGGTCATGGCGGGAATAGCGGAAAAAGCGAGAAAATTCAGATTTTTCTTTTAAAAGACCTTGGGTGGGTGACAAGTGTCCCTCCCCATCTGATTTCTTGCATGCCTTATATTGACCAAGTCTTGAAGACTTGGTCATCTTTCAAAACTCTCTCTCTCTCTAAGCTTAAGCTCCCACTTCTCTCTTAAATTCTAAGAGGAATTCAAAGCCTAGGAAAAATCTGAAAAGTTAAGGACAAGAAGGAAGCTTGTGGCTAGCTTGTAGGAGTTGTTGTGGTGGTATTCTTGGAAAGGAGGCTAGCAAAGTTGTTGGAATAGTTTTGGCTAAAGTTCTATAGGTAACATTTCTTCTCTTATAGCTAGTATTGATGTTGCATGTGAAGAAGAAAGGATTTGTAGTAGTATATAATGCTCTTAGATTCATTGCATATAAGAAATGGGGTTTGAATATGAAAGGATTGGCTAAGAAGATATTATAAGCATGTTGTAGCCTAAAAACTACCTTAAATTGTTAAGTGAATTGTTGTACCTTTTGGGGCAGAATTTTACACACCCAAGTTTAGGTGTGTAATCCCCTTTGAAATGTTTGGATTGTTGAGCCTTAAATGTGGCATTTGGATGTTGAATTCGGCCTTGATAAAGGTGACAAAGTATGTAGAAACAAAGGAAATGCTGCCCAATTTTCCATAGAATTTAGGGGCTTTGAACTTAGATTATTTCTACATTGAAATTAGAGGTTAATAAACGTATCATGGTTGTTATAGGTTGACTTATTACTTGCGGTAGTTTGGACTTAGCAAGTGGATTGACCGAAGAGGTATGTGAAACTTTCCTATCTCTTGAGCATGAGTAGTTGTATCTATGTAGTACGGTAGACGTACAAGATTTTGTATTCTTACTTGTTTTAAGTATATAAAGACTTGTTTCGTTTTTAAGAAGTTTAAGTCCCTTGGTTAGGGAAAAAAGTATGATTTTACTAAAGTATAGAGTTAATATAACAACTTTATGGGAAATTGGTTTATTAGCTTTGTAAAAGGTTGATAAGAAGAGATTTATTCTAAGTGAGATAAGTACGGACAAATGACTTGATTTATGAAAGGCAAATTGATTTTAAGGCATCAATTGCCCAAAGGTTTTATATGAAAAAGAGTCATTTTAAAGAATATAAGTATGTGGTACTTTGGGTTAAATTCCCGGATTTTCTTTTATTAAGATTGTTAGTGCCTTAAGTAAACTAAAATGAGAGGGTATATGAACAAGACTAATAATAAGTTATAAGCTTTCTAAACTTATTTATGATTATGATATGATGACTGTTTGAGATAGGGTAAGAGTATATCTGAGGGGCAAGCCCCAAGATCGTTATACCACCTTCTCCAGGGTAAGAGTATGAATGAGGGCCGGCCCAGATCGTCATACCACCTTCTTGGGGTAGAGTATATCCGGAAGTACATCAAGATCGTTATACCACCTTCGGGGTAGAGTATATCGAGTACATCCCAGATCGTTATACCACCTGCCGGGGTAGAGTATATCGAGGGCGGCCCAGATCGTTATACCACCTGGGGTAAGAGTATATCGAGGGCAAGCCCCAAGATCGTTATACCACATTAGTGGATTTGCTACCCACGATCGCGAGGAATACCTCACGCGAGTCCTATGGGCTCGTGCGGGTGAAATAGTCCCGTGCGGTAGTCTGACCTATGCGAGAAATACCTCATGCGGGTCCACGGGACCTATGCGGGTGAAATAGTCCCGAGTAGGGGTCTTATTGATCTACAGGCGAGTACCTGTTTTGATCATGAGCCTCCTATTTTATGCGATTATTATATATATACGTATTTACTCTCATTGTTAGTAAGGCACATTATCTTGTATTTTGATTGTCTTTCATGACTCGGCTTACTTTTAGACTTATGATATCATTATTACTGTATTTTCGATTTTACATACTTGGTACATATATGTCTCGACCCCTTCCTCGGGGATGCGTTAAATCTGCGGTAAGGTAGCGGTGGTGGATCCTCGTTCTTAGGATCACTGTTCCGGTGTCAGAAGCTCCATTCCTCCAGAATCTTGTTTTGTTGGTACGGTTTTTCCCTGATGTTATAGACATTGTATATATTGAGGTATGGCGAAGACATCACGGTTATTATCCTTAAGTGCGTGGTCACGTATGTGTTGGGCTGTAAGAACAAGTTGTACTGATTTACTTTTGGTTAAGTATGTTTTTATGGAAAGCAGCCATATCGGCTGGCCAGTGATGTTACTTTTTTATAAGTTATGTGTTATGTATGTTCCACTGCTATTCTCTGATGTATACTGACGGTACCGGTAAGTACGATCGCGACCTTGGTCGGTCGTGACATATAGAATTGAAGAGGAGGATGAGATGAGAAGATTGGTGATGGTCTCGTCCCCTAAGGCTACCGGAGTTGATCGGAAAAGACCAACAACCGTCGGAATCACTGTTTGGACGAAAAATCGCCTAAGATGTGCATACATTCTGAGATAGGGGTTGAGGTCAAGGGTTTTATGGGTGGCCCTTTAATAATACCAATTTGATCCTTAGGTTGCCTCACAAATTTTATGCCTTCAAATAAAAATTTATCGTAAGCTAATAAATTCTTTTAAATATATAATTATGTGAATACTCTATTATACTAATTTTTAATTTCTGAAAGTAGTAATCTCGAGATTCGTGGCATGTCTAATTTGGAAACTGTTTGAGCGTGAAGACACTTAGTATTTTTATAGAGTTTTTGATTTTTTTATAATGCTAAAACGACAACGTTTAGTTTGTTTTTATTAAAAACAATTTTAAAAAAGAAATAAAAATTATGTAGGTCTTAATTTGAATTAAAAAAAGTGCTAAACAAATAATAATAATGGCGTCGTTTTAATCGGTCAAACGCGTCATTTTTGATCAATTTAAAACACAAGTCACTTATTTATGTGGCATTTCACAAAACGTCACACAAATATCATAATAAATGACACTTAAAAAACCGTCACACAAATGTCATAATTTTATGACACTTGAAAAAACCGTCACACAAATGTCATAATTTTGTGACACTTAAAAAACCGTCACATGACTGTCAAGAAAAAACATAAATTTAGTAAAAAGATGTGACAGTTACATTTCTGTCACACATGAACTGTCACTATAGGCTGTTTTTCTTGTAGTGACTCTTAACGGAGCAGGGCAGAAAATACTTAAATAGGGTAGGGCATGACGGGACGGGACAGGGCAAAATTAGTTTTGTTTAAAATTGAAATGAGGCATGGCAGGTGGTGGATTTAGAAGGAAATCAGGCCCAAGCCCACAAAACAGTGGCCTACTTCCATGAAATCCATTCAATTAAACTTTGAGAAGATGAAGACCTTAAAACTGGAAAATAACTGAGAATATTTCTCGTCAAAATGGATAAAGAAACTTAGCATTCCAATTGTGTAGCTAAATTTCCTTGTCAATTTTTTTCTCCTTTTTGGTTCTAATTTTTGTAGATTCTCCACTTGTTGTCCTATAGTGAACATAAAAAAAGAAGTTATTTTTCAAACTGAGGAAAATTGGAACTTGTGATTGCATCAGTGATGCAATAGCATGATACTTAGAGCAATGAAAGGTCAATTATAACTCTCTCTCATTTTTTTCTTTGTGTGATTAAGCTTTAAAAAATAACGGAGATGGCAACATATTTGATAGATGACGAATGTATTTAGTGATGCCTATTCATGCAGTATTTCCTGAATAACAGAATTCTCTTTGAATAAGCAATATTTTCCAAGAATAATGCAAGCCAAATTCTCAATTAAGGAATCCCCCTTATCCAACGTACGTATAATACAATTCCTATACCAGCAGATACAGAAAATACTGTATTGAATATCTAAAACCCCACAAAAGATAGATCTCAATTGAACAAACGGGGCGGAACAGGGCAGGGCAGGACATTGTTTGGACAAAGCTAAACGGCGGGGCATGGCAGTGCCAAAATCGAATAGGTGAAAGCATCATGCTTGTAGCCTATTGTCATCCCTACGTCCATCTTTCTCTTGCATCTACTCTCAAGCATATGCTTAACAAATCCTTAGCTTTTAAAGACAGGAATTTCAGGGGATTGCCCACAAAATGCAATTTTGTAAAGCAATGAAGGTGCATTAGTCACATCAGTCCATGGTGATCCACCAGTGGCCATTTCAATAATTGTACATCCCAATGCCCAAATATCAGCCGGACATCCCTGTTCTGCCCCACGCGCCACCTCCGGTGCCATGAACATCGGTGTGCCGCCAATTGGCTCGCTGGAAGAAGCCGCCACACCACCATCCCTCTCCGCCGGATCAACCCATTTAGCACAGCCAAAGTCGGCAATTTTGGCACCGGTTTTACCTAACAAAATGTTCTGTCCCTTGATGTCACAGTGTGCTAAGCCCCTTGAATGTAAGTATTCTAGTCCTTGTAAAATTTGCTTTGTATAATATCCGATCAATATATTTGTTTAGTTAATATTTTCATTATAATTAGGTAGTTTGTATCCTAACTTGTAGCTTTGCTAATAATCATATATTATGTTAGGTCCCGGGGGAAACTATGGAATAGTAAGAGACAAACTAAAAGTAAAATAAAATCGAATGCTAATACATTTTGCAAATGTCAGCGATAATGTCGTCTGATACAAGTGACAACACTTTGATAAAACAGAAAACTTTAAGAGTAAATGCAGTGGAAATTTAAAGAACACAAATGTTTAATATTTACATAGATTATATTGAAAATATAACCTATGACGGTGAGTGAACGAAAGTATTGTATATATTTATATACAATTGAATAAATTTCTTCTTTTACAATATTACAAGATAATACAAAAGGAATTACAAAGTTGAAGTCGCATATGACTTCTGTCTGAAAAATCTAATTAAATAGACATAGACAACATCTCATTATAATTGCTTCAATAAAGAACAAATCTAGAATCTGGACATCAATTATAATGTTCGACAGAATGTTGTCGACACGCTCAGCCAACACTTGTGATCCAGCTTTCTGATAAATATATCGGAGAGCTCTCTTGATATTTTTTTCTAACTTTTTCTGGATATTGATTCACTGATGCAACCTCTCTATTTATAGTAGAGAGTCTTACTTGAAATGCTTATTGAATTGTTGTAGAGGTTGAGGGAAAGGTGGCAGCCGATAAGGGTTGTTGGAGAAGATTGTGGAGCAAGATCCTCTAACTTCTTGGACTTGTTCCCCATGCATAGGAAGGGCTTTGAGTTGGTCTTCCCACATTTTTCATCAGCTCCAAAACTCCTTGCCAAGTCACTTTACTATCGTGGTAAAAATCCCACGAGATCTTCAGTTCCGTGAAGTAAGGTAAAATTATTTCACAGAATGTTGGTCAGAATGTCGTGAGATTTGTTCCAACATTTCTGATTTTAACTGTCACGCCCTTTTTCGACCGCGACATTTCTAACTCACTCCTGCTTAAGAAAAATGTTAGAAAATAAAATAAAATGCTAAAAGGTGCTAAAATAAAATGCTAAGAGGTTGCTAAGGTGCTAAAGGGTGCTAAAAGTAGTGCTAGGGTTCGTGGAGTCGCCACCTAATTATTTTGGGTGAATTAGGACACCTAAATGTTAACTAAGTCAAACACTAACTCCATTTAAATGGTCTGCTAGACTATTTGAGATTATGGGCAAGGGTTCTTTATTAATCTAGAGGGACGGGGTTAGACATCCTCTAAGATCCGCTAACTTACGGTTGTCCGTTCAAACCTAGGTTAATTATTTATGCTAAAGGAAAATGCATGTTTTGAAAATATAAAAGATGCTTTAAGTATTTTATAAAAAGGAGGCATGTTGATAAAAAAATTATAAGACTAATGCTATAAAAATACATGTAAAGTTTAAAAGTGTGCATTTATATTATTTATAATGTAAATGATGCAAAGTTGATTTATGGACTAAATATATGTACTTGCTAACTAAATTAATCCTGCTTAGCCTGCGTACAATATGATATACAAAAAAAGCTTAAGATGGTTCTTATTATGCACAATAAATTTCCTATATAGTGTTAGATAAGAGTTTAGGAGAAAATTTGCTATGGATTTAATAAGAAATAAAGCGTTGGTTTTATGATGCAAGTTAAATTGTTTAGATTATTTTGACAAAATTTAGACATGCATGACAATCCTAAAAAACATGTAAGTTAGCGATGAATTTTAAATTAACTTTACTTATATGTTTAAAGACTAATTATTTTAGATATCCTATTAATTACAAGTCAAGTAATAAAATTACACAAATAAATAAATAAATGCACAGAGTACGGGTGAGATTTAAGAGGCCAAAAGGATGCTTTAAGGAGGACGACAATGTCATCTCGTCCCCCTTTTTGTTTAGGAATTCTGAAGAGGAATGCGGTGGACGCGGGCGTGGTTATTCATGCAGTGTGACTCGTGATGAGTCTCGCAATGAGACTTTTCCTTCGACTCCAACGCATTTCATGTAAAAATAAGGAAAGATAAGGATTAGTAAATGTCCAAGTTTATCAAATAATGCAGGTAAATGAAAACATTCATATGACTTTAGACAAATATAATTTGACTACAACATTCCAAATACAGTGGCAGGCACAAGCAAGAGATCTCCAGATTGTTCAATTAAACATTGGGTCTTGGATGCAAATAATACGCAGACGATATGAGGCAAGCCCAACTTATACATGCTTGGAAGACAAACAATGCTACACTTATTTCCCACGGAAAGGCACACACATAAGAATATTTTGAAATAAACAGGCAGAGCACATATTTCAGTCAAAGGTAACGAAAAGAGGCTGCAGCATTTCCCAAGGATTATATAGAGCTGAAAAGGGCAAGAGGTTGACCCAACATGATTTTAAGAGAAAAACAAAGTTGTGGCAATATAATTAGGCTAGGATCCTTTTAACATTCTTATGTGCTTAACTATTTTTAAAAAATACACTCAAGCAGTATCGTCAACTGAGTGACTGGAGACTGCATTCCATTGATAAACCTACCCGTGAACACGTTAAAAATCATTTTTTGCAGTCTCCCAAATGGTTTTGGTTCATTCAACAGATGCTAGAATCCCTTTGTCCTTAATTTGAACATGGTATTAATACAACATTCAAGCATTGGTGAAGAAAATTTAGCTAAGTGTTGTCTATATCATGCCATTTGAGATTAACACACTCAATACACTAGATCAAGAGTAACTTTAAACAACAACTACAGGCTGAAATGCTCGAGTCGATCAAAGCTAGCTAATCAAACATTTATTTTTAGAGCACAATATCACAATATTCTACTTAATCCCTCACAACATATAAATCGAGAAAAGCCTAGAATCCGTACGTATTATCCCCAATCTTACTTAGCTAAACTAAACATTCAGGCAATTACTCACAGAGAAATTAAATCATAAAGAGGGGATGAAGGAAGTTTCAGCGGCCATATATAAATACACTACTAACGCCATATATTATCCGATCCACATTGGCGATTGCAGTCGCGAACATCAGTAGCGATTGCCTTTAGCTAACAGGTTCATGTAGTCAATTCAGCACACATAAGAACCATTAATGTCGCTTAACACATGCTTAATCAGTCGTGCCAGACACACAAATAGTAAATGAAATTCAAGGCAGAAAGGGTGATGAATTTACCTTCTTCGGGCAGCGAACCGAGGCAACGTATCAAGTCACCGATTCACTCGGGGAATGTATTGTGATGCGATTGAAACGACGATGAAGTTGTGGAAAAATTGCGGGCTTATTAACTGATTGAGAAGAATGTTTGGGGGATTCTATTGTTACCGTTCTGTTGCTAATTTCTGAATGCCGATCGATTTGGTTGGGCTCACGATCGCTAATTTTTGGACTTTTAGCCGCGTGCAAGACTCATCGTTGTTAATTTCTCCATTGATATTAAGGTGTTCTTTCTATGCGAAAACTGATTGTTACTCGACTGCTTCCTCCGCCCCCTTTGCATATGTATATTGAATGATTTATATAGCCCTAATGTTGGTTCCAAATTAGGTAAACCCTTTAATGCAAATTCGGGTATGATTCTTGGACGATTTTGCTCTGATTTTGATATGATTTGTTAAGGTAAGTTTGATTTTAGGATGATTTGAAGTCGATTTGGTTATGATTTTGATATGATTTGTTAAGGTAAGTTTGATTTTAGGCTGGTTATGGGTGAGCTGGCTGGGTGTGCGTGGGTAAAGGGAAACCCCGGATTCTCCGGCGAGAATCTCGGGTTGGGGTGCTGGCGGTGATAGGGTGCGAGGGCAAGGGGAGAGATGGGTGTCGGGTACGTTTTTTTTAGGGTTTAGGGGAGGAAGACGAAAATAAGGGCTGAGGGGATAGTTGGGCGATGGGGGAAGATAAAGGGTTGTAGGCTTGGGCTGGGCTTTGGACGAATTAAAAGTTTTGTGGGCTGCGGGTTGTGGGCAATTCTATTGGGCTCGACTGAAAATCAAAGGGAAGGGTATATTTGGGCTAGTATTAAGTACTAGTTTATTTTAAGTGTTAGTAGATGGGTTTAAGTTATGACTTTAGGTGCTTTATTAGTTTTTGTTAAATTTTAGTGTTAGTATTTTAATTAGTGGTAGATAAATGAGGTTTAAATTATTACAACAATAAATGCGGACGTGCTATTTAATTAGTGCTTAATGTTTATAATGCGATACTGTTAAAATATTATTTATTATGCATGTTTTGCGATGTTAAATTAAAATTGAATTAATGGTCAAGCACCAAAGCGGGCTAATGCGGACTCAAAATTTGTCCCAGTGTCGAGTTATGACGACATTGGGCTACCATGGTCAAACACCAAGGCGGGCTAACGCGGATTCAAAATTTGTCCCAGTGTCGAGTTATAACTACACTGAGCTACCATGGTCAAAAACCAAGGCGGGCTAACGCGGATTCAAAATTTGTCTCAGTGTCGAGTTATGACTACACTGAGCTACCATGGTCAAACACCAAGGCGGGCTAACGCGGACTTGCTGGATGATGCGAATGCTTGCTGAATGCTGCGACTGTTGATGTAGTCTCTGCAAGAGCTTGCTGGATGCTGCGAATGCTTGCTGAATGTTGTGATTGCTGATGTCGTCCATGCCCAGACGTGCTGAAATTGTTCCTGTAAATTAGGGACCCTGTAAGCTAAAGCTTAAGAAAAATTAGTGCATAAATTTTAAGACAAAAATGATAGAGCTTGAATGTGATTTTGTGAGTAGGGATGTTGTAATGTGCTGAATGTGTCGTTGTTGCAGATGTTGTTGGCGTCACTGTGTTGACTAGCGATGTCCTTATGTTGAAGCTGATGGCGTCAGGGTATTGACGATGCTGGTGACGTCGTGATATTGACGATGCTGCTGATACTCCTGTAAATTGAGGGTCCTGTAGGCTAAAGCTTAAGAAAAAATTAGTACATAACTTCTAAGAAAAGTAATAAAGCATAAATATATAATCAATGCGGTCAGGTAGATATGAATGTCATCTGGTGTAATGTGATGAAGATGTGATTGATGGCGTCATTGTCTGGACGCGTTATGCTGATGATGTCGTTGTCTGGACGTGTTGTGCTGATGACGTCGTTGCCTGGACGTGTTGTGTTGATGACGTCGTTGCCTGGATGTGTTGTGCTGATAACGTTGTTTCCTGGACGTGTTGCTGCTGGAGTCGTTGCGTAGATGTAATAATGCTGGCGTCGTTGCTTGGACGTGATGCTGATGGCGTCATTGCGTAGACGTAATGCTGATGACGTCATTGTATGGACGTAATGTTGATGACGTCGTTGCCTGGATGTGTTGCTGGCGTCATTGCGTAGACGTAATGCTGATGACGTCGTTGCGTGGATGTAATGTTGATGATGTCGTTGCCTGGACGTGTTGCTGCTGGCGTCATTGCGTAAAAGTAATGCTACTGGCGTCATTGTGTAGACATAATGCTGATGGCGTCATTGCGTAGACGTAATACTGATGACGTCATTGCGTGGACGTAATGCTGATGACGTCATTGCCTGGACGTGTTGCTACTGGCGTCGTTGCGTATACGTAATGCTGATGACGTCGTTGCGTGGTCGTAATGTTGATGACGTCGTTGTCTGGACGTGTTGCTGCTGACGTCGTTGCGTAAACGTAATGCTAATGGCGTCGTTGCGTAGACGTGATGTTGATGGCGTCATTGCATAGACATAATGCTGATGACGTCGTTGCCTGGACGTGTTACTGATGCTCCTGTAGAATAAATGCTCCTGCAAGCTAAGCTTGAGAAAATTTAGTGTATAACTGTTAAAACAAAGTGATAAATATATGAGAAATGCAATTCTGTGGGCAGAGATGTCGTCCCTGTACGATGTGTGGGATGCTGCGAATCCTGAGATGTTGTCCTTGGGTGGACGTGCTAAATGCTGCAATTGCTGAGATGTTGCGTGCGTTTGTGCACCCCATGGATTGCAATTTGACTCTATGCCCGAGCTGATGCGCTAGACTTTGTTGTGGAATTTGAACTTTAATTGTTGATGTCCTTTTCTGCTTCTGCTGCTTTTACTGCGGACTTTGAACTTTGTATTGTTGTCATATCCTCTGCCTCTGCTGCTTCTTTTTGCTTCTGCTAATACGAAGAAACTTTTTATCGTATTTTCTGCTTCGGCTGTTGAATTTTCTGCTTCTGTTAATATGAAAAATCTGCGCTCAAAGAAAATTTGTGAGTTTTGGGGGAGGGTCGGTTCGTATTTGACTTTGCAGCTTTGTTTCTTGACATCTGCGCGCCTGGACTGTTTGGACCTGCAACCCCTGTCTGGTTTTCTGTCTTAGTCAGTTGTTAATGGTCCTAGTTTTGTATATGCAGAGGTGTTTGGCCTAAAACAAGTCTCCATGGGATTGCTTGTCAATCATGCCGAAAATGTGTATTTGTTATTTTCAGAACGAAGGGAAAGTTTTCTAATGGTATGATCGAAGCCGATTTAGGCCGCCTATGTATCCCCACGAGGGAATCAGGTCATGACGGAGTTCATTACAAGCGAAATTTGATAAAGCTAAAATTTCTAAAGGTGGGACCGAAGCCGATATGGCCGCCTACGTATCCGCCAAGGGAATCAGGTCGAACGTAGTTCCAATTACATGAAAACTTAAGCGAAACATTATTAAAACTTAAATATGAGTCTTAAATTATTCTGCTAAACTAAATTGCTCTTCTTATCTAGACTCTAGGCGGACCAGAATAAGGATGTAAATCCAATCTACCAATATGCCTCTTTGCTCTGCATCATGGCTGGCTGAGTCTTCGTGTTCTGCTATCAGTATCTCCTTCTTTTGACTTCTGCGTGGTGCACGCTTGGATAAATGACTGATTCAGGCGGAGCGGGTTCTGTCCATGGAATACCTCTCTTCATTTGGGGGTCATTGTACTTATTTGGGGAGGCCTCCTTCACCTGAATGACTTCTTCTTTGATCAGCTCCATTATTTTGTCTCTGAGTGTATAACACCTTCCCACGTCGTGTCCGATGGCTCCAGAATGGTATGCACAACTTTTATTCTCATCACGTGCTTTGGACTTGGGATTGGGAACATTCTTTGGAATTGGCTGGAGTATCCCTGCAACTCTCAACCTCTCGTACAACTGCGACAAAGGCTCGGCTAAATGAGTGTATATTTTGGCTGGCCTTTCTGTGGCATTTAGGTGGGGTGTGAAGATGTTTAGTGGACGAGCCTTTGGCCGTGGCGTATACACGGGTGGGTATCGCAAGGGGTTGTCGTATGTATTACGAAAATAGGTTTGTGGTGGCTTTTTATCTTGGTTTGTGTTTGGCTGGGGTATGGTAGGCATTTGGTTTTGTGTGGGATATATGGGTGCATTGTATATTGGCTGAGTGTGGTAAATGGGATATGTAGTAAGAGGGTACTGGTAATAATTTGGAGGATTTTGATTGTTTTGGTTATTTGAAGTGACAAGTGCTCTAGTGAGGTTTCAGAGCCTTTTAATTTCGGCCTACAGGGTTGCCATTTGCTGCGATAATTGGGCGAGGTGTTCGATTGGATCTACACTGCTTTTCTTTTCTGAGACCTCTGCTTTGTCTATAGGAACCAAGACGGGTTCCGACTCGTTCTGCTCAAATGCCCTTGAATCAGTCATGTCGCTGGATCGTGCCTTTGATCTTGTGAAATATCGATGCTATGTCATTGCTTAGTCAAATACAAATCGACCTTTGGGGAAGATGATAAATCCTTTTTAAACAAAATGTAGCAAACTGCGTTAGTGTAAAGCACGTGATTTTGCAAAGGTGTAAATAACATTTAGCAAGTATATGTTGCACATAAATTGTCACATTGCAAGCGAGTCCTAACATGCACGGGGACCCCTTTATGCCAGAGGTAGGCCTAAACGTCACATATGCGAGACTATGATAGATTTATCCAAACCGTCAAACTGTAATTCTTTTGTTGGAAATGGCGACCAAATGACGGTGCACTTTTTTAATTTCAGCATGTCATGATTAGGTTTGGATTTGTCTATCATCGTCACGCTATACATAATATGCTGGTTGGTCGTTGGGTTGAGAAACCCGTCGACAAGTTTGGTGTTTTTTCCTAATTGTGGTGTCGATACCAAGGACTGACCCACCTAAGGTAAATGCCTGCATGCCTTAACATAAAGGGTGGTATAACTCTATCCTGAGTTTCTAAGATTTGTCTTTACTAGACGCAAGGTTCCCGAGCGGACAACTCGAGTGAGAAGGCTACGCGACCACCGGTTAGACCGGACACTCCATGTATATTACCAACTCTCCTAAATTTGGGTTTTGAAGAAAGAATTTTGCTGATGCACCAAGCGCACCTCGCATGTAGTGTGTGATAGTGTGAATTTTCCAGAATGGAAGAAATAAGAGCGGAATGTCAGTTTAAGGAAAGCAGTAAAGCAAATAGCAATTAAAACAGATAAAACAAAGTACATCACACAAAAATTAAGTGCAAAAATAATTCCAAATAATAACCCTAGGTTTGTTGTGGTTAAGAACCTTAAGTTCCCTGCGGAGTCGCCATTTCTGTCACGCCCTTTTTCGACCGCGACATTTCTAACTCACTCCTGCTTAAGAGAAATGTTAGAAAATAAAATAAAATGCTAAAAGGTGCTAAAATAAAATGCTAAGAGGTTGCTAAGGTGCTAAAGGGTGCTAAAAGTAGTGCTAGGGTTCGCGGAGTCGCCACCTAATTATTTTGGGTGAATTAGGACACCTAAGTGTTAACTAAGTCAAGTCAACACTAACTCCATTTAAATGGTCTGCTAAACTATGTGAGATTATGGGCAAGGGTTCTTTATTAATCTAGAGGGAAGGGGTTAGGCATCCTCTAAGATCCGCTAACTTACGGTTGTCCGTCTAGGTTAATTATTTATTCTAAAGGAAAATGCATGTTTTGAAAATATAAAAGATGCTTCAAGTATTTTATAAAAAGGAGGCATGTTGATAAAAAGTTTATAAAGCTAATGTTATAAAAATACATGTAAAGTTTAAAAGTGTGCATTTATATTATTTATAATGTAAATGATGCAAAGTTGATTTATGGACTAAATATATGTACTTGCTAACTAAATTAATCCTGCTTAGCCTGCGTACAATATGATATACAAAAAAAGCTTAAGATGGTTCTTATTATGCACAATAAATTTCTTATATAATGTTAGATAAGAGTTTAGGAGAAAATTTGTTATGGATTTAATAAGAAATAAAGCGTTGGTTTTATGATGCAAGTTAAATTGTTCAGATTATTTTGGCAAAATTTAGACATACATGACAATCCTAAAAGACAAGTAAGTTAGCGATGAATTTTAAATTACCCTCCCCACTTATATATTTAAAGACTAATTATTCTAGATATCCTATTAATTACAAGTCAAGTAATAAAATTACACAAATAAATAAATAAATGCACAGAGAACGGGTGAGATTTAAGAGGCCAAAATGATGCTTTAAGGAGGACGACAATGTCATCTCGTCCCCCTTTTTGTTTAGGAATTCTGAAGAGGACGGGTGAGATTTAAGAGGTCAAAATGATGCTTTAAGGAGGACGACAATGTCATCTCGTCCCCCTTTTTGTTTAGGAATTCTGAAGAGGAATGCGGTGGATGCGGGCGTGGTTATTCATGCGGTGTGGCTCGTGATGAGTCTCGCAATGAGACTTTTCCTTCGACTCCAACGCATTTCATGTAAAATAAGGAAAGATAAGGATTAGTAAATGTCCAAGTTTATCAAATAATGCAGGTAAACGGAAATATTCATATGACTTTAGACAAATATAATTTGACTACAACATTCCAAATACAGTGGTAGGCACAAGCAAGAGATCTCCAGATTGTTCAATTAAACATTGGGTCTTGGATGCAAATAATACGCAGACGATATGAGGCAAGCCCAACTTATACATGCTTGGAAGACAAACAATGCTACACATATTTCCCACGGAAAGGCACACACATAAGAATATTTTGAAATAAACAGGCAGAGCACATATTTCAGTCAAAGGTAACGAGAAGAGGCTGCAGCATTTCCCAAGGATTATATAGAGCTGAAAAGGGCAAGAGGTTGACCCAACATGATTTTAAGAGAAAAACAAAGTTGTGGAAATATAATTAGGCTAGGATCCTTTTAACATTTTTATGTGCTTAACTATTTTTCAAAAATACACTCAAGCAGTATCGTCAACTGGGTGACTGGGGACTGCATTCCATTGATAAACCTACCCGTGAACACGTTAAAAACCATTTTTTGCAGTCTCCCAGATGGTTTTGGTTCATTCAACAGATGCTAGAATCCATTTGTCCTTAATTTTAACATGGTATTAATACAACATTCAAGCATTGGTCAAGAAAATTTAGCTAAGTGTTGTCTATTGATCGGTGAATTTTATATACACTTTTCGAGTCATTTTTAGTTAATCTTTTGTCCTTTTTTGTACAAATAAGTGTCGTATTAGGATATATTTTCTTTCTTTTGAGTCAAAGTGGTTAAAATGGCCAAATGGCGGAAAATGAGCTAAAAGAGGGCAAAAGAGGAGGTTCCAGAGCTAAGCGAGAGAAAGTGGCGAACAGGCAGAACCGGACCAGCGCGCTCCTACGATCGAAGCGAGGCGCGGCGCCTAAACACCCGAAGTGCTGCAGAGGTTCCAGCGCCGCGGCGCCTCCTGCAGTCAGAAGCAGGGCCGCGACGCCTAAACATCAGAGAGGCTGCAGAGGTTCCAGCGCCGCGCCAGAGCAATCGGGGCGCGGCGCCAAATCACCCGGCTGCGCAGACTTGAGCGCCATGGCGCCGAGCGAACGCATGGCGCCGCGGAAAAATCAGGTTTTTAGACGAAAGTCTGGGCTAGGCCTGAAGGAAAAGTTTGAGGCGGTTTTCAGCCTATAAAAGGGAAACCCTAGGCAGTTCTAAAGGGTTCCCCTTCTTGCACAAGACAAGGTTTTCTTGGATTGAAGATTGGAGACCCTAAACTTAGTAATTTTCTTTTCTTTTCTTTCTTTTATTTCAATTTTGTATGATGAACTTTGAATTAGTTCTTGTCATGTCAATGGCTAGGAACTAATTCTTTTATAGGGCTTTCCATGTTGATTCACTAGAAACTTATGTTATGAATTAATGCATGGCTATGGTTATTATTCTTCTTTGAGAGATTTATCCAATAATTGCTTTGAATGCTTGGTAATTAATTGACAACTAATTATCATTATATGATTTCTAATCAAACTTCGAAAGGAGGAGGTTGTGAATATGCTGTAAGTTGGGTAGACATATTTTGGATTGGGGATGAAAATACCTCAATTATTTATGTAGTGTTAATGAGAGGCTTAACAACCCTAATTTTACGCATGGTGCGTGACGGTTAACTAGGTTTTTGTGCTTAATCCTCCTATAGAGTTATCCTTATCACCGAAAGGTAGAAAGGTGCAATACTGGGGTTGAGTGTTTATATATCCTTAACGGGAATATAAAACGATTTCGTAAACCTGCTAGCTCTGAGAGAAGAAGACCATAATGCATTGCATTAATAAATGACATAAGCGGATAGTTGAGGAGACATGGAAGCCCTATTCCCATCACAACTGAAGTAAACTTATATTTAATTAGCTTTTATAATTATTAGCTATAAACCACAAAATCAAATATCAATTGCCAAATAGATACCAAAAGATAGATAGTTGGTACATGAACCCTAATCCTTGTGGACGATATTCGGTCTTACCAAAACTATATTACTTGTCACGATAACGTGCACTTGCGTTAAAGTGTGTGCATCTTTTCGCGCATCAAGTTTTTGGCGCCGTTGCCGGGGATTAGGCATAGTTCAATATCAAATTTATCTATTTTTAATTTCTAATTTGGTTTTTAATTTTTATTTTATTTTTACGTTTTTTCGTTATTTTCGGTAAAAAAAAATCAGGGTGCCGTGATTTGTTGTCTGTTTTTGACCTATTTCAGGAAATCAATTTATGCGAAGGAGAAGAGGGGCAGACACTCTTGTTCCCTTCAATCCAGAGATTGAGAAAACGTAAATGAGCGAAAGAATCGGATTCTGACCTTGATAGAGATGGACGGTGATCAAAACAACAACACGATGAGAGAAGGGTTAGGTGAAAATCAACCCAATCCAGGAATACCTCGGCAAGTACCTATGGATGTCGAGGAAAGAGTTCAAGTCCAGGCAGAAAGAAGCTTGGGAGACTATGTGCTGCCTAGAGTGAATGGAGCACAGATATGTATTAGGCTCCCTGCCATAGGAGCAAACAACTTTGAGATAAAACCGTCGATTCTGAGCATGGCACAACACACATTGCAATTTGGAGGACTGCCATCGGAGGATCCACATATGCACATAGCTAATTTCTTGGAGCTATGTGCAACTTTCAGATATAACGGCGTTACTGATGATGCCGTCAGATTGAGGCTCTTTTCCTTCTCACTCAGGGATAGAGCAAAAGTATGGTTGAATTCCTGCCGGCCGATTCAATTTTTACATGGCAAGAGCTGGCACAGAAATTCCTAGCCAAGTTCTTTCCCCCATGCAAAACAGCAAAATTGAGAGGGGAGTTGAACAACTTCTACCAAGCAGATGGAGAGTCCTTATATGAAGCTTGGGAAAGGTTCAAGGATTTGAAGAGAAAATGCCCACACCATTGCATTGAGTTGTGGACTTTGGTCCACATTTTCTATAACGGGCTGAGCAGTACAACCAGAACCATTATAGATGCAGCAACAGGTGGGGCATTCAGAAAAACAACACGGCCACGAGTTATTAGAAGATATGGCCACCAACAACCATGTCACAGAAGAGAGGTCTACAAGTGGGAGGAGAATAGTGGGAGTCCACGAAATAGATGCTATTGCTGCCTTGAATGCCCAAGTGGCCCTTTTGGCGAAACAGTTGCAGCAACATACAATGTCAGTGAATGCGGTGCAGATGCCTAAAAGCTGTGAGATATGTGGTGGCCCACATACATTTGATAGGTGTCCTTCAGCTGATCCTAATAATATACCAATGGAGCGGCGAGTGTCGGTAGTGGGTAATTATCGAGAGGCCACGAACAACCCTACTCCAACACATATAATCCAGTGGAGAATCACCCAAATGTCTCATGGAGAGGAGACCGAGGCGTGAGAATCAATATAGGGGCGATGCGAACCAGCGAGAACCGAGTCGACCGCTTCACTCAAGCCCCACAGCCTCAACAGTTCAATGCACCAATTCGTGAAGAAGCGAGGCGAAAGCAACTTTGTGGCACTTACCAACGCCTGCACCCGATTCGTAGCGAAGCTAGATCCTCGTTCAGGAACTTGGAAACACAAGTGGGTCAGCTAGCAAAGCAGGCAAACAGCAGGCCACAGGGTACACTGCCAAGTAACACAGAGGTAAATCCAAGGGAGCAATGCCAGGCAGTACAATTGAGAAGTGGCAAACAATTGGAGCAGCAGTCACCTCAGCCAGTAGTTGAGAAAAGGGCAGAGATAGAAAAAGAGAAGGTGGTTGAACCTAGCCCAGTAGTAGAGAAAACTCCAGAGAAGGAGTATACAGAGAAGATCCCATTCCCCCAGAGATTACAGCGAAAGGCGGTTGATATAAAATTCTCCAAATTCTTGGAGACATTCAGGAAGCTGCATATCAACATACCTTTTATAGAGGCTTTGGAGCAGATGCCCTCCTATTTCAAGTTCATGAAGGAGATCTTGGGGAAGAAGAAGAAACTGGCAGAGTACGAAATAGTAGCACTGACGGAGGAGTGTAGTGCTATCTTGCAGAAGAAGTTGCCACCAAAACTAAAAGACCCAGAGAGCTTTACACTACCTTGCACAGTGGGCAGGGTGACATGCAACAGGGCTCTGTGTGATTTAGGGGCAAGTATAAATCTGATGCCCCTATCGGTATTTAAACGGTTGGAGTTGGGTGAGGCCAAACCAACCACAGTAAGCCTGCAGCTGGCCGATAGGACAGTGGTTCATCCAAGAGGGAAGATTGAGGACGTGATTGTCAAAGTAGGAAAATTCTTTTTTCCGGCGGACTTCCTCATTCTTGACATGGAAGAGGATGCAGAAATCCCTATCATATTGGGGAGACCATTCCTAGCAACAGGGAGAGCCTTGATCGATGTAGAAAGAGGAGAGTTGACATTGAGGGTGGAGAAGGAAGAAATGGTGTTTAAAGTTTTTAAACACATCATTGAGCCACCAACCATGAGTAGGTGCTTTGCAATCAGCACCATCAACCCCCCCTGTGAGCCCGTACAAGTCAACAAAAGGGAGATGAGCCCACGAAAGCAGGCATGGTTTTCCAAACCTCCACAACAGCAGGTATGTGTTCCTGAACTCCCCCTTAATGATAATGCTAAAAGGAGAAGAAGAAAAAGAAAACGCAAAATGTGGAGAAAATGGATTAGTTGTGGGCTTGACCCACCCCACGTCTATTAAACTAAGGAACTTGCGTCCGGCTAAAAGACGTTAAAGACAGCGCTACTTGGGAGGAAACCCAAGGTATTTTTGATTTATTTTGCTTTAATATAGTAGTTTTTATTAAGAACGGTCTCACGGAGGTAGTGTTTGTGTTGTGATTGACAGGTATAGGCAAATAAACTAAAGGGCGAAAAACTGAAGAAAAGCCAGGATTTCCAGAAAAATGGGTAAGCGTGGCGCGGCTAAAAGCGAAAAGCTGAAGTTTAAGCGCATGGCCAAAAATCCAGAAAAATTGCCAAGTCTAGGCGCGTGAGAAAGTCCCGAAGTGCATAAAATTAGGCGCGGCTAAAGCGAGGCAGCTAGGCGGAAATTCAGAAATTAAAAGACGCCCAAAAATAAGATTTTCCCCAATTCCAAAACCAAAACCTAACCCCTCCTCCACAAAACCCACGAAAATCCACAATTTACCCACAAATCCTCCACAAATCAAACCTAACAACAGCCAAAACTCTTAAATTCCTAGAACCCTCAGCCATCTCTACCAACAAAAACCCCATTTCATTGCCTCAAATCACCATTAGAAGCAAGAACACCTTGAAGAACGCCATAAAAGGTAATCTTTGTTTGTTCTTGAGATCTTTACTGTAGTCACAGGAGGTAGTAGTGTGAAGGAGTATTGTTGCATTGAGAAGTAGTTGGGGTGCTAAAAAATTGGTTGTGAAGTTTAGCGAAGGAGTAGACAAGGAGGTGTGGGTATTGGGTAGTAGAGTTGATGTTTGGGGGTGTTTGTGTTTAGCTGCTAAAATTGTTGATTGTGTTGGGGAAAATTTGTGCTAGTAAGTTGTAAGCTGCAGAAAGTATTTTAACCATGTCCGCCAGAAAGAGAAGAGCCTCCACATCCACCCCAACCCCACATTACGATGATACTAGGTTTGTGAGCTACCAAGCCTTCCAACGATACAAAAAGCTTAGTACTAGGCCCTTAATCCCTGAAAGGGGAATGGACTACCAAAGGGAGTCGTTTGGGGAAGGGTATGCTTATGAGCCCATTCGGGCAATGATTGAGATAATGGGGTGGATGAGATTTGTGAATCCGGAGAAGATAACACTAATGAACACGACGATGGTGCATGAATTTTATGCTAACTTTCCGGAAAGGGTGGACAACAATTGTTTTGTGAGGGGAAGATATATGCCTGTGACGGCAGAAACAATAAATATGACTCTAAAAACAGTTGATGTTGAAGGAGGAATTGGTGATCGGAGCCATTTTAGAACATGGTCTAGGAGCACCGACAACATCAACTGGAATACCGTCGCAGACACAGTGAGCTACCCTGGGGCTGCTTTTGATATTGCGAGAAATGGGTCAAGAGCACTGAGCAGATGTCAATTCAACAAAGCAGCCAAGGGTTGGCTATATTTCGTCAGTGCCCGTATGATTCCATCCACGCACTTCACCAGAGTGCCAGAAGATAGGATTAAGCTGATATATGAAATTATGAGGGGGTTGACGATTGATGTGGGGAAAGAGATAGTGCAGAGCATTGAAGAAATCAGCAGGTTGGTGACAACAGGAGGATTGGGACATGGCTCACTTATCACCAGTTTATGCCACATGAATGGGGTCCCAGTCCTACCCACTGATACTAATGAGAGAAACCAACTGCCTGTGACATATGGGATAATGTACTCTTTCCCAGACCCAAGTCCCCAAAGAAGAAGGCACAACCACCGACCAGCGCAGCAGAGGTCGCGATGAGCGAAGATGAGCACGAAATAGGGGCTCAATATGCGGCGAGCCTAGCCTGACCTACCACGGTCAGAACCCTCAGTGCCCATGATGGAGCAATTGCTTCAGAATCAGATGAGGATGATGCAAAGTTTGGACACAGTGATACAAGGACAACAAGAAACGCAGCAGCAAATTATTGAGATGAGTTCCTTGTTCAACCAGTGGTCCATGCACTATCCCATGCCACCGCCACCACCACCATTTTAGCCAAAATCTGTAAGTGTCTTATTTCTTTTATTGTCTTTGAGTCTACACACATTGGGGACAATGTGTGATTTAAGTTTGGGGGGGTGTTTTATTTGTGTTTTTGTTGTTTTTATGTATTTTTGAGTCACAATTGTTTTTCCTCTTTTGAGTCATAGTTGCCTGTCAAAGATCATGTATGTTGTAGTTACTAGAAACACCTAGTGAAGTAAGGTGAAATAATGTAATGGAATTGAAGCAACTATCTAAACACCTAGGTTAGATATGCCAAAAACTCACAAAATCTGTCTATTTGGAGTTTCTTGCTTGAATTGTGCATGCTAAATGATGAATACTTATGTGTTATGATTGCTTGCTATTTGAGGCGAAATAGTTAGGATATGCATGTTAGGGAGATGACTCAGACATTTCTTTGATAGCCAATTCTTACCACTCTTTTCTATCCCGGACTTTAAATATATCCCTAGTCAGCCCCGTTGAGCCTAAAAAATTGAAACTTCTTCTTTGACACCCTATATTCCCACAAACTGTGCCATAAGTAAAAATGTGAAATAGTGGAATAAATTGTGTTAAAAAAGAGACAAAAAGAGTGAACAAAAGTGATGCACTGATAAAAAGTAATAAGAAATAGGCAAAAGCCTAAGTTTGGGGGTGCCTGTTATTATGATACACTTCACTCTCCCAAAACAAAAGAGGGGAAAAATAGATTTGAAGTGAAGAAAAGAATCAAAAGAAAAAGGGAAACAATGAAAAGCTAAAGAGCTTATGGTACACAGAATGAGCCTAAAATGCTTATTTTTACCTACCTATACCTAAGCCTACATTACAACCCTTAAAGTCCTGAAGATCTCTTTTATGCTTATCCAGGATTAGTGGAGAATAACAAGTAAGCATGCCATAGGATTTTCTCTATTTTTCAAGCATGATTCAGTATGTTGACTTCCATTAAGCATGATAAAAATGAGTTTGCGTAATATCTAGCTTAAAGTGTTTAGTGTGCTAAAAATTTCATGCTATATGTTCCTGCATATTATTCTGCTAACCTTCATGTTTTTCTAAATAACACCAATGCAGCAAAAGTGATCAATGTCAGTGAGTCTTTTATTTTTCATTTTCTTGAGTCCTTTCTTTCTTTCTTTCTATCTTTGCTCGAGGGCGAGCAAAGGTTAAGTTTGGGGGTATTTGATCGGTGAATTTTATATACACTTTTCGAGTCATTTTTAGTTAATCTTTTGTCCTTTTTTGTACAAATAAGTGTCGTATTAGGATATATTTTCTTTATTTTGAGTCAAAGTGGTTAAAATGGCCAAATGGTGGAAAATGAGCTAAAAGAGGGCAAAAGAGGAGGTTCCAGAGCTAAGCGCAGAAAGTGGCGAGCAGCGGCTTGGACCCGACTGTCACGGCGCCTCCAATCGAAGCGAGGCGCAGCGCTAAACACCCGGTCTTGCAGAGGTTCCAGCCGCGCCTCCTGCGATCGAAGCGAAGCACCTAAACATCAGAAAGGCTGCAGAGGTTCCAGCGCGCCACGCATGGCAGAAATCGGGCGCGCCAAATCACCAATCTGCGCAGACTTCGGCCTTGGCGCCAGCGAACATGGCCGGCGCGGAAAAATCAGTTTTAGACGAAATTGCAGGTCGGCTGAAGGAAAAGTTTGAGGCGGTTTTCAGCCTATAAAAGGGAAACCCTAGGTAGTTCTAAAGGGTTCCCCTTCTTGCACAACACAAGGTTTTCTTGGATTGAAGATTGGAGACCCTAAACTTAGTAATTCTCTTTTCTTTTCTTTCTTTTATTTCAGTTTTGTATGATGAACTTTGAATTAGTTCTTGTCATGTCAATGGCTAGGAACTAATTCTTTTATAGGGCTTTCCATGTTGATTCACTAGAAACTTATGTTATGAATTAATGCATGGCTATGGTTATTATTCTTCTTTGAGAGATTTATCCAATAATTGCTTTGAATGCTTGGTAATTAATTGACAACTAATTATCATTATATGATTTCTAATCAAACTTCGAAAGGAGGGGGTTGTGAATATGCTGTAAGTTGGGTAGACATATTTTGGATTGGGGATGAAAATACCTCAATTATTTATGTAGCGTTAATGAGAGGCTTAACAACCCTAATTTTACGCATGGTGCGTGACGGTTAACTAGGTTTTTGTGCTTAATCCTCCTATAGAGTTATCCTTATCACCGAAAGGTAGAAAGGTGCAATACTGTGGTTGAGTGTTTATATATCCTTAACGGGAATATAAAACGATTTCGTAAACCTGCTAGCTCCGAGAAAAGAAGACCATAATTCATTGCATTAATAAATGACATAATCGGATAGTTGATGAGACATGGAAGCCCTATTCCCATCACAACTGAAGTAAACTTATATTTAATTAGCTTTTATAATTATTAGTTATAAACCACAAAATCAAATATCAATTGCCAAATAGATACCAAAAGATAGATAGTTGGTACTTGAACCCTAATCCTTGTGGACGATATTCGGTCTTACCAAAACTATATTACTTGTCACGATAACGTGCACTTGCGTTAAAGTGTGTGCATCTTTTCGCGCATCATCTATATCATGCCATTTGAGATTTACACACTCAATACACTAGATCATGAGTAACTTTAAACAACAACTACATGCTGAAATGCTCGAGTCGATCAAAGCAAGCTAATCAAACATTTATTTTTAGAGCACAATATCACAATATTCTACTTAATCCCTCACAACATATAAATCGAGAAAAGCCTACAACCCGTACGTATTATCCCCAATCTTACTTAGCTAAACTAAACATTCAGGCAATTACTCACAGAGAACTTAAATCATAAAGAGGGGATGAATGAAGTTTCAGCGGCCATATATAAATACACTACTAACGCCATATATTATCCGAGCCACATTGGCGATTGCACTCGCGAACATCAGTAGCGATTGCCTTTAGCTAACAGGTTCAAGTAGTCAATTCAGCACACATAACAACCATTAATGTCGCTTAATACATGCTTAATCAGTCGTGCCAGACACACAAATAGTAAATGAAATCCAAGACAGAAAGGGTGATGGATTTACCTTCTCCGGGCAGCGAACCAAGGCAGCGTATCAAGTCGTTGATTCACTCGGGGAATGTATTGTGATGCGATTGAAATGACGATAAAGTTGTGGGAAAATTGCGGGCTTATTAACTGATTGAGAATAAGGTTTGGGGGATTCGATTGTTACCGTTCTGTTGCTAATTTCTGAATGCCGATCGATTTGGTTGGAGGCTCCCCTGACTGCTAATTTTTTAGACTTTTAACTGCACGCGCAAGACTCATCGCTGTTAATTTCTCCATTGATATTAAGGGGTTCTTTCTATGCGAAAACTGATTGTTACTCGACTGCTTCCTCCGCCCCCTTTGCATGTGCATATTGAATGATTTATATAGCCCTAATGTTGGTTCCAAATTAGGTAAACCCTTTAATGAAAATTCGGGTATGATTCTTGGACGATTTTTCTTTGATTTTGATATGATTTGTTAAGGTAAATTTGATTTTAGGCTGATTTGAAGTCGATTTGGTTCTGATTTTGATATGATTTGTTAAGGTAAGTTTGATTTTTGGCTGGTTATGGGTGAGCTGGCTGGGTGTGCGTGGGTAAAGGGAAACCCCGGATTCTCCGGCGAGAATCTCGGGTTGGGGTGCTGGCGGTGATAGGGTGCGACCGTGCGAGGGCAAGGGGAGAGATGGGTGTCGACTACATTTCTTTTAGGGTTTAGGGAAGGAAGACGAAAATAAGGGCTGAGGGGATAGTTGGGCGATGGGGGAAGATAAATGGTTGTAGGCTTGGGCTGGGCTTGGGCTGGTCTTTGGACGAATTAAAAGTTTTGTGGGCTGCGGGTTGTGGGCAATTCTATTGGGCTCGGCTGAAAATCAAAAGGGTATATTTGGGCTAGTATTAAGTACTAGTTTATTTTAAGTGTTAGTAGATAGGTTTAAGTTATGACTTTAGGTGCTTTATTAGTTTTTGTTAAATTTTAGTGTTAGTATTTTAATTAGTGGTAAATAAATGAGGTTTAAATTATTATAACAATAAATGCGGGTGTGCTATTTAATTAGTGTTTAATGTTTATAATGCGATGCTGTTAAAATCTTATTTATTATGCATGCTTTGCGATGTTAAATTAAAATTGAATTAATAGGGGGTTTAAATTGCAAATAATAATTATGAAATTGTTTTGAGTATTAATAAAAGTGGATATAATTTTAAGGGATGCTTGATATGACGGCATTATTAAATTATTTTTTTATTTAAGTATTTATCATTATTAAAATTATTAAGAATTAATGGAAATAGAATATGGCTTAAAATTGATAAATGCGGGCGCGAGACTCCAAATGCTTAATATTCTACGTAAGACGCGGTGCCATTATTAAATCGCTTATTTATGCATGTATTAATATTTTATTGTAACATTTTATTATTATAACATTGTTAAAATTAATGTAATTTTATAGTTAATGACTGGACGAGAGAGTCAAAATTGAGTGTCAACATTAACTTAGTACAGTAAATGTTATGTTGGACAAAATGTCACAACACCAAACCCAACATTAACATTCTCCCCCTTTTTGTCTTTCTTCACAAAACATATTCTATTATGTGCACGTGACTTATTACAATGTCATAGATGTTGTCCTAACATTTATGATTACATCACAAATATCAACAATAACCAAACATCAACATTTTAATAACAACAACATCCAAATAGTATCAGCACGTATTTGTTGCATGTCATGCATCAGTAGTAGCTTCCAGCCGCTTTCTACTTTTGCATGACTTCAGCTTTGCATTAACAACAGTTGTCTATCCTTCTTTCTTAGCTCCCCCTGTATCAGCATCTTCTTTGTCTCCCTCAGCAACAGTAACATCTTCACCAGCAGCAACAACAACATTATCTCCCTTTTTTTGTGAAGAAAGCATTAGCAGGATATGGTCTCGTTCTTGAATCAGGGCCTCCCTCATAGTATCAACCTCAGAAATTTGGTGATTGATTTTTGTAATTTGATCCACCACCATTCAGTGGTCATTGGAGATTGTCCCGATTCAGTGTTGCCAGAAATGTTGGTGACATTTCTTCCAACATCTATACTACTTCTTTCCAGTTTCCAGGGTAGATCAATGATTATTTCTTTTCTTTTCAACACTACTTTATTTACTGTGTACAACTCTGGATTTTTCCCTAATATGTCCTCCTTCTTAGGTTGAAAGCCTTGTGTAGTTAGGACTTTATATATTAAAGAGTGAAAAGGTAGGATTGAAGTTGATTCTTTTTGTGCCAAATTAACAACTTGATGGAAGATTATTCTGCCCAGATCAACTTTCAAACCTTTATCAATTTTGTACAGTAGGGTGGCTTGTTCTGAAGTTACAATTGACTCATTCAAAAAAGGAAGCCAATTGTGTATTGCAATTTTGTGTAGAGTGGCAAACATGGCTGTCAGTTTAGAAGCTGGACATCTAGAGATCCACTTATGCATTATACCTTCTGTGAGATATTTAATTACTTCATCTCTATTGTCCATTGCAGGGTCTGTTTCTCTTTCATTCTCATCATCATTAGATCACATACATAAGTATACATTCTGTTACAGAGATATACTTTCCCAAATTTCTTTGAGTTGGTATCTTCTATAACAGATTCTAAATTTGCATAAAACAACCTGACTATTTTATCAACATAAGGTCCTTTATTTGTAACAGATCCTAGGAGATATCTTTCATTTAAGAACTCTACCAAGCCATATTTTGAGCAAGAGGCATGTCTATTGATTGTTCAGATCTAATGATTCTATTTTTGTACCAGTTCCAATTATCAGAACGAGCTTTTGAATAGAAATCTTCTGAGAAAGTAGATACCTCGTGGTTAGAATCTATTTCTGTTTTGTTGGAGGAAGTAGGGCAAGGTGTTTCTGCAGATGTTGATTAAAATGTTGCATGATATGTTGTGGCATCTTGGACAACATCTGGAGAAGCATCTGCTCTGACATTACGAGAGATTCTTCTGGGACAATTTTTTTTTTGAAAGGAGTGTCGTCTGGAATCTCTTCTTCTGGAATAGAGACTGAGGGTTTTGGTTGAGGATCAGACAGTTATGGTTCATCTTGATGATCTGCGATTGGGGTTTCTTCTTCAGTATCTTCGGAAGATAGTTCGAAGTCCATATCATCTGTATCACTGCTTGAACAAGCAGGGACTTTGAACTTGAACCTGGACTTCTTGACATCAAGTTCTGATTGAAATGTTCTTTCAAACACTCTGCTGGATCTTCTGGAGGGAAAATATGAAGAGCTGGTCCTTTTGCATAGGACAGAAACATCAGGAGTTGTGTCCACATCTATGGGGTTATTGTCATCCCCTAGGTAACTGATATGCAAGGGTTCTTGAATAGAACTAAGTACAATGGCTGAGCACAGTGGGGGATTAGTGCTCATGGGTGTGTTGTCATTTGTGTTGGTGGATATAGGTGTTGATATTGATGATGTATCCGTGGGTGAGATTGGAGAAGAATGTATTGAAGGTTTAGGGTTTTTGGGGTTTTGGGTTGAAGAGTGAAGCAAGAAATCCATCGGTTTGGTTGATTTAACCGAGAGTGATGTGAACTTTTCCTTTTTTTTTTTATATTTCGGAAAAGACAAAAGACTAAAAAGAAGAACAAATGAAGAACATTTTATACACTTGGCAAAAAAAATCTTGGTTTTAGGTGTTTGAATTGTAATCAAATGCTTGAACCTAAACATATAGAAAAAAATAGACATCAAGATTTGGAATTTGATCTAATCACTTAAAGGTTTGAATTAAAAAAAATGGCATAAAAATAGGGAGATTAAAAACTGATTTTTCGAAGGTCAGTTACGAATAATATCCCAACAAATATCATTATCTGAGAATGTCAACAACAATGTTGGTAACATTTTGGACAACACAAGTTTATGATCCCGCAAGAGCTTTTTGTTTTGGCAACAAATCAAAACACGTTTTATATGTATTTTTATGAGTTTAACCACTAGACCAATGTAACATTTTTCCATTGTGTCCTTGATCTAATCATAAAAAACATACAAAATTATTTTTTGTGTAAAAAATAAGAATACTTAGTTAGTATCCTTATATTTCAGTTTAAGAATAGGAACAATATCATTTTAAGGGTTTTGCCCATATTGCACAGTTGTAAAAAATTAGTAAAAGACCTTGTCTTATTTTGATACTCTTGTTTTTATGATATTTAATAGCATCGCAGAGAACGATATCACCTTCGAATCATATTCTTATTGAGGATCATGCCTGTGTGACCAAAATTAATACACTATACAGTAACAATAATCAGATTATGATATTACAAAGGTAAATGTCACCCGAAATGTTAGAGATATTTCAACCGACATTCACCAAACATGCCTTTTTAGAGATTACACAGACCAAGAGATTTCTTCAAACTAAAAAATCTCTTAAGGTCCAAAGCTTTTGTAAAAATATCAGCTAGTTGGTGAAGAGTGTCAACATGTTCAATTTGAACTAGCTGTTTTTCAACCAAATCTGTTAAAAATGATGTCTGATATCAATATGTTTTGTACGAGAGTGTTGAACTGGGTTTTTGGAAATATTTATGGCACTCAAATTATCACATTACAAAACTAAGATATTACTAGAAAAATCATAGTCGTCTAACATGTGTCTTAGCTATATCAGTTGAGAGCAACAACTTTCAGCTACTACATATTTAGATTCAGCAGTTGAAAGTGAGACACAATTTTGTTTGCGACTATACCAAGAAATAAAATTATTGCCAAGATAAAAACATCATCCACTTGTACTCTTTCTATCATCCATATCACCAGCCTAATCCGAGTCACTATGTCCTATTAGATTAGGATTCGTGTCTTTGGAATACCAAATTTCCAACTCACATGTGCCGACAACATATCTAATGACACATTTTACGACATTTAAGTGGGAGATTTTAGGACATGCTTCAAATCGAGCACATACATAAACACTAAACATTATATCAGGATGACTAGCAGTGAGATATAGAAGAATACCAATCATATATCGATACATTATTGGATCGACATTTTCACCAACACCATCTTTGCATATCTTCTGTGATGATCCCATTGGAGACCTCATTTGTTTAGCAATTTCCAATCCAAATTTCTTAACTAGATTCTTGTCATATTTGCTTTGGGAGATGAAGATTTCATCTTCATTTTGCTTTATCTGCAAGCCTAAGAAAAATGTTAGTTCCCCAATCATAATCATCTCAAATATTGATGACATTACCTCAACAAATATGTTAAGGTAGAACTGTGAGGTCGAATCGAAAACTATGTCATCTACATAGATTTGGGCAATAACAATATCTACACCGTGATGTTTGATGAATAAATTACAATCAAATTCACCACGTTTAAAACCAAATTTAAGAAGGAAGTGAATTAGACGACCATACCATGAACGAGGAGCTTGTTTCAATCCATACAAGGCCTTTTTGAGCTTATATACAAACTAAGGATGGTGAGGATCTTCAAATCCTTTAGGTTGTTCAACATAAACTTCCTTTTCAAGTTAACCATTCAAAAAAGCACCTTTAACATTGTTAGCCCGATTTTCCAAATGCTCACGCAAGTGTACGTATCACTACAAGTAATATAGTCTAGTAAGACCGAATATCGTCCTCAGAGACGGGTTTTCAATTACCGAACATCTACTCTATTTTATCTATTTGGCTAACGATACTTTGATTTGGTTTTTATCTATGAACTAGCTAGAGTAATTGCAAGAATTAAACTAAATATACTTTGGTTTAAATCAGTTATGGTGGAAATAGGGCTTCCAATATCCTCGACTATCCACTCTTTTCAATTCTTAATGCAACAACAATGACTTCTTCTTATACGTTAAGATAGCAGGTTAACTAGTCTGTCTTATATTCCGGTTAGGATATATAAAAGCTCAACCCCAGTACAGGAACCTTCTATATTTCTATGATAGATTTTACCACATAGGAGGATTAAGAACAATAACCTAAAACGCTACACAAGTATCGGGGTACTTTCGTCCGCAATTTTAACCTATGTCTATTCAATTACAGCATATCCAAATCTCCCATCTCAGATCTCGATTAGAAATCATATAAATTATGATAATTAGTGATCAGTTAACTATCAAACATTCAAACCAATATTGAATAAATCTTAACAAGATGAAGAAGAAACCAAACTAATGCATTAATTCATAAAAATGAGTTTCAAGCGATTCAATGGAAAGCCCTAATTAAGAGTTTAGCTCCTAGCCATAGATATGCTAAGAACTAATTCAATATCCAACATGAACTGAAATAAAGCAAAGAAAGGAAAATAAAATAACTTGAACGTGGTCTCCAATCTTCTGGTCTCCACAAAGTATGATGTAGAATTATGTACAAGATGTCTCCTTAATGAGCAGGGTTTTAGGATTTTATACTTGAAAAAACTTGCGCTTCAGACCCTTTTAACCCTCTGAAATTCGGACCAAAAATCAGAAATCCCGCGTCGGCGCTGTGGCCCTGCAGGCTGGCCCCACGGCGCCGAAAATACTGCGACAAAATTAGACTCCCCATGTTAATTAGCCATACGCTGGCGTTTTACGCGATTTTGCGATTCTGTGTCCTTTTTTCGTCCGGACTTCGTCAGATTTCTTCTATGCTTCCCGGGACTTCTTAGGCTTCATTCTTGGCATTTTCTTGTGTAATTACACCTCAATTAAGCTCATTTCATCTTCTTTTTACCATTTCTCCATTTAGGACCGCTGTGACTCAAAAGAAAGAAAAACGACCCTAACACGACACTAATTTCAAAGAAAATAAGAAAAATACTAACTAAAAATGACTCAAAAAGTGTATATAAAATATGTCTAACAAACATTCATTGGATGAAGAGTAATCTTTAGACATCAAGCAATTTCAAGTAGTAGTCTAATTGACTCAATTCTAGCCACAATAGCAAATGTTTCGTCATAGTCAATCCCTTAGACCTGAGTATATCCTTGAGCAACTCGGTGAGCTTTGTTTCTCACAACAGTTCCTAATTCATCTGACTTATTTTTAAAAATCCATTTAGTTCCAATTACATTGATATCTTTTGGGAGTGGAAATAAATCTCAGACTTCATTTTGAGAGACCTGTTCAAGTTCTTCTTACATTGCTTGAATTCAACAAATATTCTTGAGTGATTCTGAAACATTCTTAGGTTCTAAAGTAGATACAGAATAAGAAAGACTAACCTTTTGGTACATGGTAGACATACATATATTCTTACCATATCTCTATAATTAAGTGGTTCCTTCCCTCTTGTTCTTACTCCTTCAAACACTCCCCCTATCACCTGACTCGTATGATGATTTTTCCTAATCCTGGATAAGGTGTCCCTGCGTACTTGATCTAGCAATTCAGCATTTGACTCCTCATCTGCACCTTCTGTGATCTCTGGTTCAGGTTCAGATGTGGTAACATTTGGGGAAACACCTGGTTCTTCAGTAGTCTGCTCATTCTCCACTGAAACTATAACGTTATTTTCAGATGTATTCCATTTTAGACAATCTTCACAGACTACTGTTTTACTTTTAGGACTCAGTTTAGGAATGCCTCTTACCGCTTCATAAGAGATCAATCTTTCTAAGTTACGGTAATTTACATGCCCTAACTTTTGATGCCACGATGTTGTGTCATCTGTCCTAACATTATTGCATATTTCTTGTCTTCCAACAAGATAGCAATTGTCACTTGTTTTTGTACCTGTTATCACACACATGTTAGCTTCATTTGTAACTACACAAGTATTCTTAATAAACTTTACCTCAAGATTCTCGTCACATAGTTGACTTATGCTAACCAAATTAGTCATTAGTCCTTCAACATGTAAGACATTCTTTAAGGCAGGAAAACCAGGAACATTTAAGATTCCTTTTCCAATTATCTTATTTTTATTGCCACCACCATAAGTTACATTACCTCCACTGAATGACTCGTAATTCCTAAAAAAATCCTTTGTACATGTCATGTGACGTGAACACCCACTATCAAAGTACCAAGAACCTGCAATGTTCCTTCTAAAGGCAGTTATCGCAATATTACAAGTTTTATCCATTTTGGGAACCCAAACTCTTTTAGAATATTTTTTAGGTTCAGAAATGTTGCTTCGAATGTTATCCGAAATATTGGCAGCCTTTTGGGCAACTTTTTGCTCTCAGAATTCTGAAGTTTGAAACAATGTGGTTTTAAATGACCAGGGGAGTTACAGTGATGACACACAAACTTCATATCTTTTGACATAAATGAGAACCTATTATTTAATTTTTTTTCCTTTACAAAGCATACTTTCTCATTCAGTTTGGAAGTCCGTGAATTGAACTTACGGAATGTTGCTTCAGCTAGATCCAACTTTGCACTTATCTTACCCAATTCAATGTCCTTTTTGGTAAGTACAACTCTAATCGGATTATCGTGCCTTTTAAATCAACATTCTCAAGAGTTAAAGATTTTAACTTTGTGTCAAGTTGCTTGAATTTTATGATTAAGTCTTTACAAAGTTTTTGTAATTCCTTAATCATGTCGTCTTAAGAGTCAACTTGATTTTCAAAGTTAGTCTCACTAATAGAAACAAAACCACTAAAGCAATTAACATCAGGATAGTTAAAGTATTCATACCTCTCGGATGTTGTTGGAAATGTAGATGTTGTCGCTGATGTTGACGCAATTGTTGTGACATTTGAGATTTAACACTGTCGACGACATTTTCTTCGCCTGATAAGGACTGTTCAAAATAGTTGACAGCATTGCTTGTGATTCTATCTTCTGATCTCCTTTCTCTTCTCCTTCATCATTACTAAGGGACACCCACATACTTTTACCAAATTTTCTCAAGGTATTTGCACATTCATTGGCATAATGACCTTATCCTGAGCATGCATGACATTGCACGGTTTTCAGTTGTTTAGGATCAAATTTGGTACGATCTGAGTTGGTTCTCTTTAGTTGATTTCCTATTTGAACTATAGAAAGATATTTAGTGGACTTTTGATTGAAGTCTTGGTTTTGGTGTTTTTTTGGATTTGAACTTATTTCTATCATTGTTGAACTTCCTTACCATCGAATTGAATTTTTTTGAGTAAGGAGGGCAACATTTGCACTGTCACCAATTTCTTGAAAATTCTCATCCTCTTCTTCGATTTGACTCTCCAAGGATTTGACTTGAAGTGCTACATCTTTTCTCTTGTACAATGTCCTTTGATTCTCAATGTTCATCTCATAGGTTTTGAGAATACTCATTAAGGTCTGAAGGTCCATTGTAGCAAGATTATGAGCCTCTTCAATCGCACATATATTTATATTGAACTTTTCAGGAAGAGAACAAAGTGCTTTTTCCACAAGTTAGGTGTTGGTCAATGGGGCACCAAGCACTTGACATTCATTAGATATGTCAATCAACTTTTCAAAATAGGTTTTAATGTCCTCCGTTTCCTCCATCCTTAAACGTTCATATTTACTCATTAGCATACGAAGCTTCGTTCGACGAACACTAGAGCTACATTCACAATGAGTTTGTAAAGTATCACATACGTCTTTGGTTGTGGAACAATTTTGTTTGAGTTTGAACATGTAAAGATCAACCCATCCAAAAATGGCATTTAAGGCCTTTTCGTTGAAGCTTGCATTGTTGGTTTCTTCCGCATTCCATTCGGATTCAGGTTTAACAAGTATGTCACCTTCTTCATCCGGTGGTAGCATTGGAACAACATATCCATTGGTGATATATCTCCATGCCCTAACATCAATTGATTTGATATGAGAACGTAGGCGGATCTTTCAATAGGCATAGTTTGAACCATCTAAAATAGGAAGTCTACCAATTGTTGGATTAGCCGAATCCATAGTTGTAAATAACAGAACCAAGCACTTATTGTGTTAAGTATCGGCTCTGATACCACTTGTTAGGTCCAGGGGGAAAGTATGGAATAGTAAGATACAAACTAAAAGTAAAATAAAATCGAATGCTAATACAGTTTGCAAATGTCAGCGATAATGTCTTCTGACACAAGTGGTAACAATTTGATAAAACAGAAAACTTTATAAGTAAATGCAGCAGAAACTTAAAGAACACAAATGTTTAATATTTACATAAATTATATTGAAAATATAACCTATGACGGCCAGTGACCGCAAGTATTGTATATATTTATATACAATTGAATAAATTCCTTCTTTTACAATATTACAAGATAATACAAAAGTAATTACAAACACTACAAAAAAAGGCCTACAGTGACGGTTAAAAACCGTCACGAAAGGGGTTTTGTGACGGTTCATCTAAGTGTCACGGTAGGTATTGTCACAAATTCGTGACGGTTATAAAAACCGTCACAAAATGTGATGTTTGACTTTGACTTTTCGCTCCTTTTTTTAAATTTTTCTGTGAAATTATTAATTAAAAAAAAATTGTTGGGAAATTTTAAATAAAATTACTTTAAATTGGCGGAATTTTTTAAATAAATTTGATTTAAATTGGCGGGAAAATTAGTTTTTGACATTTTTTTATATTTTAATTTTAATTTATTAAATAAAAATAAATTAGAAATTGTAAATATATTATAACTAAAATGTTACCTGTCACGCCCATTTTCGACCGCGACATTTTTAAATAAACTCCTGCTTAATAAAAAAGTTAGAAAATAAAATAAAATGCTAAAATACTAAAAGGTGCTAAAAGGTGCTTAAAAGGTGATGACATATTAAAAGTGCCAAAGGGTGCTAAAAGGGGCTAGAAATGCTAAAGGGTTCGCGGAGTCGCCACCTAATTAGTTTGGGTGAATTAGGACACCTAAATGTCAACTAGGTTAAAGTCAACACTAACTCCATTTTTATGGTCTGCAAAACTTATGTGAGATTCCGGGCAAAAGTTCTTTATTATCCTAAAGGGAATGGGTCAGGCACCCTAAAGGATCCGCTAACTTGCGGTTGTCCGTTCAAACCTAGGGTTAATTATTTATGCTAAGAAAATGCATGTTTGAAAGATATTTAACAGAAAGTATTTTTATTGAAAGATTAATAAGATTAGTGCTATAAAACACATGTAAAGTTTAAAGCATGCCTTATATTATTTATAAAAAATATGTGATGCAAAATGAATTTATTGGCTAAATGTATGCATTTATCCACTTAATTAATCTTGGTTATGATATACCCAATACTTAGGATGATTTTTTATTATACATAATAGATTTCCTATATAATGTTAGACAAGAGTTCAAGGGAAAATTTGTTATGGATTTAGTAAGAAATAAAGTGTTGATTTTATGATGCAAGTTAAATTGTTTAGATTATTTTGGCAAACTTTAGACATGCATAACAATCCTAAAAGACAAATAAAGTAGAAGTGCATTTCTAAGTTTAAATTACCTTCCCACCTCATATGTTCAAAGGCTAATTGCTCGAAGCTTCCTATTAATTACAAAGTTATATTACAACAACAAATAAGATATAAAAATGAGATAAGGAGGTTAAGAGAGTGAAGGGATTGGAGCGGATGACTCCGTCCTATTTGTTTTTCTAGGAATTGCCGAAGAGGAAACTCGATGGATGTAGATGCAGGCCTTTACGTTCGCCACGATGAGTTTCACTATGAGACTATTTGTTGCTCCGGCGCGTGCCATGTAAAAAGAAAATGATAAGGATTAGTATCCGCCCCAAAAATAAGAAACAAGTACTAGGTATAAGAATTAGCACATATGATTTATACTTAAACATGTATGCATGATTGAATCATGGATGCAGTAGCGAAAGCACGAAAAGCAAATCCACGGGAGGCTGAGCCCAGATGTACATACATATGGGACAGGGTGCCGGACAGTGTGCAGGAAAGGAGAAGTAAATTACAAGACAACAAGTAAGAAATAAACAGAAAGCAAGTCTGAGGGCGCGACGAACTTAATGATAACAACACAGTGGCGCAGCGACAACAATACCAAAACAGGCAAGATAACAATAACGCCAATGCGAAGAATAGCAACACTAATGTTAACCAACTATTTCTATGGTTTATGAGACTTTCTAGGTATGCAGTTTTAGAAATCCAAGTAAGACAAACATATACATCTTGGCAGGCAATTCAGGTAATTAAAACAGATAGGCATGAATGTCCTAAGTGCAGGCCTGTATGAAGGCGATTAGTATGGATAGATGCAGCAAGGCAGAATCATAAGAAATGATATGTCGGTGGCAATGACAGATAGAAAGGGATATATAAGACAGAGCGCCAGTAGTCTTATTCAGGACATACACAGACCAATAAATCAAATTAATGAACCTCTTTGCATAAGATTTAACCCATTTGGATGTGACATTGTGCAAACTTGTGGGTTACATAAACCAAGCTAGGTATCCTTCATACTTAGTAAAATTAACCTAACGCAACAGGAGCCAGATAGCTTATATATTAACATGGCGGCATTCTTATTATGGGCAGAAAAACAAGTGCGCGATTGATACAAGTCAGCGAAAAGTAAATCAAATACGATTGGTTAACCTTATGAGGGACTCTGTCTCAAATACATAAATGTGCAGATAACACATGCATAGTCAGTAACATTTTAAGACATGTTGGACCGAACTCAGAAACACTCAACAAGTGCCCATACGCTTCCATATCGTTCTTAAGTATAATTAGAGCATGGACAGACTATTAAGACATAAAATTGGACTCATACAACCATTCTAAAATTGTCATTTTTTCCTATCCTGAATTTGCAAATAACAAGTTTATCACCACGCTAACAGGGAAACACAGATGCGCGACTCACTATAACATATAAAATAGGGATACAACATTATATAAGTCATGGATGAATTTAAATTTGCATCTGCTTAACACTGAATATGAGATACATAAAATAAATATCATGCCCGAATCCCAGGCCCATTACCCATATCATGGTCATCGCTAAACAAGTATTAAAACAGCGCACCAATCACATTATGCTAAAGATGAACCCAACCCAACAGATTTGAGTATTGACAGTCAAATAAATAGGCTAACAGACAGTTAAACAGTAACCGACATCACATTTATGTATCACTGAACCCGACAATCTGAACGAGCTAATCGACACAGGTTTAACACACAAATACGACAATACGAAAATGAACTAAGATGAACTTGAGTTTACCTTCTCCGGGCAGCGAACCGAGGCAGCGTATCAAGTCGTCGGTCCACTCGACGGGTTATTGCGATGCGATTGAAAGTGATGCGGTTTATGGTCAATTCTAGGCTATTATTGAAGAAAGGTTTCAGCTTTGTACTTTGGATTCCTGATTTTGCTGGTAAGAAACCTCACTGTTGGATTCTCGATCGATTCCAGGAATTAGTCGACGCTGCCCCTTCTTCTGTCTTGCATGTCTGTCGGTCGGCTTTCGTTAGTTAAAAAAAAAAGGGATCTGGATTGCTGTCCACCCTTGCTCTTCCCGTCCAGTTCTATTGTGGATGAAGAGTGATGGATTTAACAGCTTTTTCTCCTCTCTCCCTGGGTATAAAACCCTCTGGATCTTTTTTCCCGTCCTCCTAGCGATGCCTGTTGCATGCATATAGCTTCTGTATTTATAGCCCTAATTCGGGTTCTAAGTTGGTAAGTAATCTGTACCATGCTAGACTGCCATTTGGGTACTGATTTTGTATTGATTTTGTATTGATTTTGGACGATTTTATGGGCTGATTCGTGCTTGATTCTGGTCGATTTCTTAAGACAAGTTTATGACTATCGAATATTGGGGCTGATTTGTATCCATTTCTATGGTAAGTACAGAGGCGTCGATATGGTAGTGGATTCGTGGGGGTGATTCGTCGGATTCTCCGGCGAGAATCCCGGCATGGGCGAGGTGCGACGATTGCTATTTTTTAGGTTTAGGGTTTTCTTTTCTTTTTGTTTTTAGGGCTGTTGATGATGGAAAGGGATAAGGTAGAGGGCTGAGGGGGAAAGGAGAAGGTGGGCTAGATATAGGATAGAGGTACTGGGCCGACGGGTTGGGCTGCGGGTCGCGGGTGTGGGTTGGGTAGGTAGTGGACTAGTTTTAATTAGGTATTAGGTGTTTTAATTTTATGGTAAATTATTTAAATTGTGATTAGATTATTTAGGTGCTTCATTAGTCTGAGTTTTAAAATTATTACAATAATAAATACGAGTGTGCTATTTAATTAGTGCTTGATATTTATAATGCGATGCCGTTATTGAAACTTATTTATTATGCGTATTCTGCGAAGCTAAATTAAAAATTGAATTATTTAAATGCTACATGCAGATATGACATTTAAGGACTGCTTAAAGTTTTTTTTCTCTCTTATAAATGCGACGCTATTAAATGCATGTATTAGATTAAAATTGATTTTAAATTACAAATAATTATGAAATTCCCTTGCGTATTAATAAAATTCAAATGTGCTATTTGACACGACGTTATTGCTAAATTATTTATTTTATGTATTTATTATTAATTTTAAGAATTATGACAGGGCTTAAAATTGATAAATGCGGGCGCGAGACTCTAAGCGCTTAATTTTCTACGTAAGACGCGATGCCATTATTGAATTGCTTATTTACGCATGTATTAATGTATTATTGTTGCATTTTATTATAAAAAAAATCATAAAAAATTATTTTGCAAAATTAGTGTAATTTTATAGCTAATCACTGGACGAGAGGGTCAAAATTGGGTGTCAACAACTTGTCCTTCTTTGTATGGAGATGATGGAAGAATCTTCGGACAAAGACGTTGACTCATAGCCAATTTTTTCTCAATCCAAAGAATTAAAATGTTGGGCAATTAGGCAAGGCTGATGCAAAATTCAAAATCTGTCCCAGTGTCGAGTTATGACGACACTGGGTTACCATGGTCGAAACACCAGGGCGGGCTAACGCGGACTGAAAATTTGTCCCAGTGTCGAGTTATGACGACACTGGGCTACCATGGTCAAAATACCAAGGTGGGCTAACGCGGACTCAAATTTTGTCCAGTGTCGAGTTATGACGACACTGGGTTGTGGTGCTAAAAGTAAAAATAAAAATAACTGGCTTGAACCTGGGGTGTACCGCTATCGACTTATGATGCTGGGTTTTATGGTGATGTGGAACGAGTGGACCGACGCTTGAGGCCGCTTCTGCCATTTGTTAGGAAGGTTGGCCCCCCAACAAATTGCCCCGGTTCGCTGTAAGAGAAAATCCACGTTGTGCTCCTGCTCCTGCATGCTAAGACTTAAACAAACGGTTAGTGCATAACTGTTAAGGCAAAATGATGATGCATAATTTTAAAAGCAATGTAACTGTGAGTAGAAAATGCTATCCTGCAACAATGTGATGCCTGTTGTGTTGATGCGATGCTGCAAATGCTGTGATTTCGCCCTTGCACGAACGTGTTGCGATTGTGAATACGGATATGTTGTCCTTGCTGCAGCTGCCCCTGTAGACTAAAGCTCAAGAAAGATTTAGTGCATAACTGCTAAGACAGAATAATAAAGCACGAATAAGAAATGCAATTTTGAGAGTAGAGAAATCGTCCCTGCGTAGATGTGATATGCTGATGATGGCGTCGTTTTCGGACTTGTTGTGCTGATAACGTCGCTGCTTGGACGTGTTGCTACTGGCGTCGTTGTGTAATCGCGATGGCGTCGTTGCTGGGCGTATTCTTCTTGGCGTCATTTTGGACTTGGCGTGTTCCTTTGGCGTCGTTCGTAGACATATTCTTCTTGGCGTCGTTGTGAAGCGGAATCGCGATGACATCGTTATGCGGGCGTGTTCGATGGCGTCGTTGCACGGGCGTATGATGATGATGTCGTTCGACAAGTTCTTTCTTGGCGTCGTTTCGACTTGCATCGTTTTGGACTTGTTGTCGATAACGCGTCGTTCGGGCGTGTTCCGCCGATAACCGTTATGCGGGCGTGTTGCTCTTGGCGTCGTTGCAGACGCAATCGCGATAGCGTCATTGCCGGGCGTATTCTTTGTTGGCGTCGTTGCGTAGGCGTGTTCTTCGCTGGCGTCGTTGCTCGGGCGTATTCTTCTTTGGCGTCATTTGGACTTGGCGTGTTCTTTGCTGCTGGCGTCGTTACGTAGACATATTCTCTTTGGCGTCGTTGTGGTAGCGGAATCACGACATCGTTATGCGGGCGTGTTCTTGATAGCGTCGTTACTGGGCGTATGATGATGATGTCGTTGCCTGGACAAGTTGCTGCTGGCGTCGTTTTCGGACTTGGCATCGTTTTTGGACTTGTTGTCGCGATAACGCGTCGTTCGGGCGTGTTCGCCGATAACCGTTATGCGGGCGTGTTGCTACTGGCGTCGTTGCGTAGACGCAATGCTGATGACGTCGTTGCCTGGACGTATTGCTGCTGGCGTCGTTGCGTAGACATAATGTTGATCACGTCGTTGTCTGGACGTGTTGCTGATGGTGTCGTTGTGTAGACGTGTTGCTGCTGGCGTCGTTGTGTAGACACAATGTTGATAACGTCGTTGCCTGGACGTATTGTTGTTGGCGTCGTTGCGTGGACGCAATGCTGATCACGTCGTTGTCTGGACGTGTTGCTGATGGCGTCATTTTCGTACTTGCTGTGCTGATAACGTCGTTGCCTGGACGTGTTGCTGCTGCTCTTGTAGAATAAGTGCTTCTGCAAGCTAAGTTTGAGAAAAATTAGGGTATACCTGTTTAAATGAAATGATAAATACATATGAGACGTGCAATTCTATGATGTCGTCCCTGATACGCCTGATGAATACTGAGATGTTGTCCTTGCACGGACATGCTAAACGTTGTAACTGACGAATTGCCATGATGCCTTTGTTGTGTGCGATGTGTGGGTTGCAAATTTAACTTTATGCCCGAGTTGATGTGCTAGACTTTGTTGCAGAAATTTGAATTTTGACTGCTGATTGTCGATGGCCCTTTCTGTTTCTGCTGCTTCTAGTACGGACTTTGAACTTTGGATTGTTGTCATATCCTCTGCCTCTGCTGCTTCTTTCTGCTTCTGCGAAGAAACTTTTTGTCGTATTTTCTGCTTCGGCTGTTGCACTTTCTGCTTCTGTTAATATGAAAAACCTGCGCTCAAAGAAAATTTATGAGTTTTTTTTGGGTGGGGGGGGGGGTGGTCGATTCGTATTTGACTTCGTCGCTTTGTTTCTTGACATCTGCGCGCCTGGCCTGTTTGGACTTGCAACCCCTGTCTGGTTTCCTACCTTGTCCCAGTTTGGCCTAAAGTGGATCTCAATGGAGTTGCTTGTATGTTGTGTGCATTCTCGTTATTTTCAGAACGAAGGGAAAACTTCCTAAAGGTGTGACCGAAGCCGATTTAGGCCGCCTACGTATCCCCATGAGGGAATCAGGTCATGACGTAGTTCATTACAAGCGAATATTGGATAAAATTAAAATGGTAGGACCGAAGTCGATATGGCCGCCTACGTATCCGCCACGGGAATCAGGTCGAACGTAGTTCCAATTACATGAAAACTTAAGCAAAACATTATGAAAACTTGGATATGAGTCTTAAATTATTCTGCTAAACTAAATTGCTCTTTCTTATTCGGGCTCTAGGCGGACCAGAACAAGGGTGCAAATCCAACCAATACGCCTTCTTGCTCTGCATCATGGCTGGCTGTGTCTTCATGCTCTGCTATCAGTATCTCCTTCTTTTGACTTCTGCGTGGTGCATGCTTGGATAATCGATCGATTCGCGGGGCGGGTTACGCCAGAAACACTCTCTTCCTTTGGGGTTCATTGTACTCATTGGGGGAGGCATCCTCCACCTGAATGACTCCCTCTTTGATTAACTCCTCTATTTTGTCCTTGAGTGTATAGCAATTTTCGATGTCGTGCCCCTCGACACCGGAGTGGTATGCACAATGTTTGGTTTTATCGTGCCCTCGGGAAGTAGGCCTGGGGGTATTTCTGGGAATTGGCTGGAGTATTCCTGCGGCTTTCAGCTCCTCATACACTTGGGTTATGGGTTTGGCTAAAGGTGTATAGGTTCTGGTTGGCTTTCTCTCAGCATCTATGCGGGGTTTGAAGATGTTTAGTGAATGGGCCTTTGGCTGTGGTGTATACACGGGTGGGTATCGCGAGGGGTTGTCGTATGTATTGCGAAAATAGGTTTGTGGTGACCTTTTATCTTGGTTTGTGTTTGTCTGGGGTATGGTAGGCATTTGGTTTTGCATGGGATATATGGGTGCATTGTATATTGGCTGAATGAGATATGTAGTAAGAGGGTACTGGTAATAATTTGGAGGATTTTGACTGTTTTGGTTGTTTGCAGTGACGAATGCTTTAGTGATGTTTCCGAGCCTTTTAATTTCGGCCTGCAGGGTTGCCATTTGCTGCGGTAATTGAGCGAGGTGTTCGATCAGATCTACGCTGCATTTTTTTTCTGAGACCTCTGCTTTGTCTATAGGAACCAAAACGGGTTCCGAATCATTCTGCTCAAATCCCCTTGAATCAGTCATGTCGCTGGATCGTGCCTTTGATCTCGTGAAATATCGACGTTCTGTCATTGCTTAGTCAAATACAAATCGACCTTTGGGGGAGATGATAAATCCTTTTAGACAAAATGTAGCAAACTGCGTTAGTGTAAAACACGTGATTTTGCAAAAGTATAAATAACATTTAGCAAGTACATGTTGCACATAAATTGTCACATTGCAAGCGAGTCCTAACGTGCATGGGGACCCCTTTATGCCAGAGGTAGGCCTAAACGTCACTTATGATGGCTTTGTCCAAGCCGTCCAACTGTAATGCTTTTGTTGGAAATAGCGACCAAATGACGGTGCACTTTTTCCAATTTCGGCATGTCATAATTAGGCTTGGATTTGTCTATCATGGTCACGCAACACATAACATGTCGGTTGGTCGTTGGGTTGAAAAAACCCGTCGACAAGTTTGGTGTCTTCCTAATTGTGGTGTCGATGCCAAAGACCGACCCACCTAAGGTAAATGCATGCATGCCCTAAAATAAGGGTGGTATAACTCTATCTTAAGTTTCTAAGATTTGGCTTTTCTAGACGCAAGGTTCCCGAGCGGACAACTCGAGTGAGAAGGCTACGCGGCCACCGGTTAGACTGGACACTCCACGTATATTACCAACTCTCCTAAATTTGGGTTTTGAAGAAAGAATTTTGTTGATGCACCAAGCGCACCTCGCATGTAGTGTGTGATAGTGTGAATTTTTCAGAGTGGAAGAAATATGAGCGGAATGCCAGTTTAAGGAAAGCAGTAAAGCAAATAACAATTAAAATAAATAAAACAAAATACAACACAAAAAGAATAAAATGCAAAATAATGCCAGATAATAACCTTAGGTCTGTTGTGGTTAAGAACCTTAAATCCCCAGCGGAGTCTCCATTTCTGTCACGCCCATTTTCGACCGTGACATTTTTAAATAAACTCCTGCTTAATAAAAAAGTTAGAAAATAAAATAAAATGCTAAAAATGCTAAAATACTAAAAGGTGCTAAAGGGTGCTTAAAAGGTGCTGACATATTAAAAGTGCTAAAGGGTGCTAAAAGGGGCTAGAAATGCTAAAGGGTTCGCGGAGTCGCCACCTAATTAGTTTGGGTGAATTAGGACACCTAAATGTCAACTAGGTTAAAGTCAACACTAACTCCATTTTTATGGTCTGCAAAACTTATGTGAGATTCCGGGCAAGGGTTCTTTATTATCCTAAAGGGAATGAGTCAGACACCCTAAAGGATCCGCTAACTTGCGGTTGTCCGTTCAAACCTAGGGTTAATTATTTATGCTAAGAAAATGCATGTTTGAAAGATATTTAACAGAAAGTATTTTTATTGAAAGATTAATAAGATTAGTGCTATAAAACACATGTAAAGTTTAAAGCATGCCTTATATTATTTATAAAAAATATGTGATGCAAAATGAATTTATTAGCTAAATGTATGCATTTATCCACTTAATTAATCTTGGTTATGATATACCCAATACTTAGGATGATTTTTTATTATACATAATAGATTTCCTATATAATGTTAGACAAGAGTTCAAGGGAAAATTTGTTATGGATTTAGTAAGAAATAAAGTGTTGATTTTATGATGCAAGTTAAATTGTTTAGATTATTTTGGCAAAATTTAGACATGCATAACAATCCTAAAAGACAAATAAAGTAGAAGTGCATTTCTAAGTTTAAATTACCTTCCCACCTCATATGTTCAAAGGCTAATTGCTCGAAGCTTCCTATTAATTACAAAGTTATATTACAACAACAAATAAGATATAAAAATGAGATAAGGAGGTTAAGAGAGTGAAGGGATTGGAGCGGATGACTCCGTCCTATTTATTTTTCTAGGAATTGCCGAAGAGGGAACTCGATGGATGTAGATGCATGCCTTTACGTTCGCCACGATGAGTTTCACTATGAGACTCTTTGTTGCTCCGGTGCGTGCCATGTAAAAAGAAAATGATAAGGATTAGTATCCGCCCCAAAAATAAGAAACAAGTACTAGGTATAAGAATTAGCACATATGATTTATACTTAAACATGTATGCATAATTGAATTGTGGGATCTGCAGGTAGCGAAACAGACGAAAAGCAAATCCACGGGAGGCTGAGCCCAGATGTACATACATATGGGACAGGGTGCCGGACAGTGTGCAGGAAAGGAGAAGTAAATTACAAGACATCAAGTAAGAAATAAATAGAAGGCAAGTCTGAGGGCGCGACGAACTTAACAGTAACAATAACACAAGTGACGGCAACGACAACAATACCAAAACAATGACATCTGTAACAATAACGCCAACAGAACAGTAATAGCAACACTAATGTTAACCAACTATTTCTATGGTTTATGATACTTTCTAGGTATGCAGTTTTAGAAATCCAAGTAAGACAAACATATACATCTTGGAAGGCAATTCAGGTAATTAAATCAGCTAGGCATGAATGTCCTAAGTGCAGGCCTGTATGAAGGCGATTAGTATGGATAGATGCAGCAAGGCAGAATCACAAGAAATGATATGTCGGTGGCAATGACAGATAGAAATGGATATATAAGACAGAGCGCCAGTAGTCTTATTCAGGACATACACAGACCAATAAATCAAATTAATGAACCTCTTTGCATAAGATATAACCCATTTGGATGTGACATTGTGCAAACTTGTGGGTTACATAAACCAAGCTAGGTATCCTTCATACTTAGTTAAATTAACCTAACGCAACAGGATCCAGATAGCTTATATATTAACATGGCGGCATTCTTATTATGGGCAGACAAACAAGTGCGCGATTGATACAAGTCAGCGAAAAGTAAATCAAATACGATTGGTTAACCTTATGAGGGACTCTGTCTCAAATACATAAATGTGCAGATAACACATGCATAGTCAGTAACATTTTAAGACATGTTGGACCGAACTCAGAAACACTCAACAAGTGCCCATATGCTTCCATATCGTTCTTAAGTATAAATAGAGCATGGACGGACTATTAAGGCATAACATTGGACTCACACAACCATTCTAAAATTGTAATTTTTTCTTATCCTGAATTTGCAAATAACAAGTTTATCACCACGCTAACAGGGAAACACAGATGCGCGACTCACTATAACATATAAAACAGGACACAACATTATATAAGTCATGGATGAATTTAAATTTGCATCTGCTTAACACTGAATATGAGATACATAAAATAAATATCATGCCCGAATCCCAGGCCCATTACCCATATCATGGTCGTCGCTAAACAAGTATTAAAACAGCGCACCAATCACATTATGCTAAAGATGAACCCAGCCCAGCATATTTGAGTATTGACAGTAAAATAGATAGGCTAACAGACAGTTAAACAGTAACCGACATCACATTTATGCATCACTGAGCCCGACAATCTGAACGAGCTAATCGACACAGGTTTACCACACAAATACGACAATACGAAAATGAACTAAGATGAACTTGAGTTTACCTTCTCCGGGCAGCGAACCGAGACAGCGTATCAAGTCGTCGGTCCACTCGACGGGTTATTGCGATGCGATTGAAAGCGATGCGGTTTATGGTCAATTCTAGGCTATTATTGAAGAAAGGTTTCATCTTTGTACTTTGGATTCCTGATTTTGCTGGTAAGAAACCTCACTATTGGATTCTCGATCGATTCCAGGAATTAGTCGACGCTGCCCCTTCTTCTGTCTTGCATGTCTGTCGGTCGGCTTTCGTTAGTCGAAAAAAAAGGGCCTGGATTGCTGTCCACCCTTGCTTTTCATGTCCAGTTCTATTGTGGATGAAGAGTGATGGATTTAACATCTTTTTCTCCTCTCTCCCTAGGTATAAAACCCTCTGGATCTTTTTTCCCGTCCTCCTTGCGATGCCTGTTGCATGCGTATAGCTTCTGTATTTATATCCCTAATTCGGGTTCTAAGTTGGTAAGTAATCGGTACCATGCTGGACTGCCATTTGGGTACTGATTTTGTATTGATTTTGGACGATTTTATGGGCTGATTCGTGCTTGATTCTGGTCGGTTTCTTAAGACAAGTTTATGACTATCGAATATTGGGGCTGATTTGTTTCCATTTCTATGGTAAGTACAGAGGCGTCGATATGGTAGTGGATTCGTGGGGGTGATTCGTCGGATTCTCCGGCGAGAATCCCGGCATGGGCGAGGTGCGGCGATTGCTTTTTTTTAGGTTTAGGGTTTTCTTTTCTTTTCATTTTTAGGGATGTTGATGATGGAAAGGGATAAGGTAGAGGGCTGAGGGGGAAAGGAGAAGGTGGGCTGGATATAGGATAGAGGGACTGGGCCGACGGGTTGGGCTGCTGGTCGCGGGTGTGGGTTGGGTAGGTAGTGGGCTGGTTTTAATTAGGTATTAGGTGTTTTAATTTTATGGTAAATTATTTAAATTGTGATTAGATTATTTAGGTGCTTCATTAGTCTGAGTTTTAAAATTATTACAATAATAAATACGAGTGTGTTATTTAATTAGTGTTTGATATTTATAATGCGATGCCGTTATTGAAACTTATTTATTATGCGTATTCTGCGAAGCTAAATTAAAAATTGAATTATTTAAATGCTACATGCAGATATGACATTTAAGGACTGCTTAAAGTTTTTTTTTTCTCTTATAAATGCGACGTTATTAAATGCATGTATTAGATTAAAATTGATTTTAAATTACAAATAATTATGAAATTCCCTTGCGTATTAATAAAATGCAAATGTGCTATTTGACACGACGTTATTGCTAAATTATTTATTTTATGTATTTATTATTAATTTTAAGAATTATGACAGGACTTAAAATTGATAAATGCGGGCGCGAGATTCTAAGCGCTTAATTTTCTACGTAAGACGCGATACCATTATTGAATTGTTTATTTACGCATGTATTAATGTATTATTATTGCATTTTATTATAAAAAAAACATAAAAAAATATTTTGCAAAATTAGTGTAATTTTATAGCTAATGACTGGACGAGAGAGTCAAAATTGGGTGTCAACATTACCCACATAATGAAATTGTTCTAATACATTACAGGGAAGAGGGTCAAATATACCTTAAAACTTAGGTAAATGGATCATATATACCGTAAGTCAAAGTATGGGGTCATATATACCCTAAAACTTTAATAAATGGATCATATATACCTTTTTTAACGGACTGGACACGTGGCTGCCACGTGGCAGTCACGTCATTCGCTGGATAGAGAATTCGCCATCGCTCTGATGATTCCGCCATTGCTCTGATGAATCCGCACCACAATGAGTCAACGCCAGGTAGTCTTATACCAAAAGACTCGTCTTGTCACCCTCTACACGTCTATATTACCCAACACCTTCGATTTCATCATTTTTGGACGACATTGACCCCGACAAAGTTTTTCAGCAATGGTGAAAATCGATTTGCGATGAATTAAGGCACGGATCTGGGTGCAAATGGTAGCTAAGACCAAGACAAATACAGTGGTACCACCGACGGAGCTCGATTTTATCGGTGGTGGTCGGAATTGTGAAAGTTGCGCCTAGGGTTTCATTGAACGACATTTGGTCGTTGGGACGATCTGGGTTGAATTGGTGGACGACGTTGGTATGTACGTGACTGCTTTGAGATGGCGGTCACAGTGGTATAAACCACCATCGTCGATTCTCTCTCAGGTGGCCGGAAAATGCGAAAAACAGACCCGCGGCTCTGGTTTTTCGATCTGAAATTGACGTCTTTGTAGGTTGAATCGACGAGTGTAATTGGTATGGAAATGACGGGCTTGGAGAGACGAAGCTAATGGTGTAAGCCTCACCTCCAATGGATACCTGTGGTGCCGAATTCACTGTAGCATTTGCCGGAATCACTGTAGCAGTGGCGAATTGTCTGTCCAGCGGATGACGTGCCTGCCATGTGGCTGCCACATGTCCAATCCGTTAAAAAATTGTATATATGATCCATTTACTAAAGTGTTAGTGTATATATGACCCCATACTTTGAATTAGGGTATATATGATCCATTTACCTAAGTTTTAAGTATATTTGACCATTTTCCCTACATTAAATCGAAACAGTACAAATTGGTTTTCAAAACATCTAAAGTTATCATCAAATATAACAAAAAAACATAATATTGTTTTAACTTCAAAAAATATAAATATTGTCTAAATCATCATAAAAATGACACAACTATGCATCACGGAGAATCTTTGAAACATGTTGCGCCCACTCGATCCGAACTTCATCAAGGTCATGCTCCGACAAATGTGGCTTTTGTAACCATTCTCTTCCACTGCTTGGCTGCAAAGATGAGCACAAATCAAAATGGTCAGGAAGTCACTCCTAACAACTCCAAAGAACACAAATAACACAACAAAAGACAAGCGTGAGGAGCTGAAATCAAGAGCATGTACATATAGGCTAACCAACATAACGAAATTAGATCATTGAAGAATACTTACTCTTCCTTTTGCCAGATTTTATCACTCTGATCATTTCATCTTCAGCCACAAGCCTAACCTGTAAGGTGAAGTATCTTATTAAGAAGCAATTTAAGTAAAAGAAAAGATCAGGCATTTACACATAAGGAATTACAGTGCTGCTCATATGATATTGAAATCGCAACCTTTTGTGAGTCATCTATTTTCAGTGAAATCTCTCTGTACCTATCTAAGACAACAAATAAGAATCATCCCTATAGCTAAACAAATTTCATGTGAGATGAAAGATCCACAAGTGCAGTCTTAAGAGCACAAACTGAAATGTGAAGTATCTCTACTTGTGACCAGTCAAACAGAGAGACAGAGCGATGTCAATATTTTAGAAACAGAAGTAAATGACAGGCCTTCAATCGCACTATAACATATTTAGCAAGAATTATGGATACACCGAATAAGAGTGAGGAACCAACATAAAGGCAGACAAAGATAGTACTGAAACTAGTTTAAAGACAAATATTACAATGCTGAAAATTACAAGGGTTATTATAACTTTACCTTAGGTAGAGGCACCTCCCACTTTCCAGCTTTCTCTTTCCTCTTTTGTTTTATTGTGTTTCTAATCTACACAGAGGTTCAACATTTCAAAATAGTTATCAGTCTATGTTTATTGTACCACAATTGAACAAAATAGACAAGTTCAACACTGCATCAAACTCAACATGCCTTAGCTCTTGTGGTAGACTCACGATCCATTCGGAACTGGTACGAGCTTTGGTGTCTGAACTATGAAGAACCATTACTTCTTCACATGCCTCATCCATAAGGAATAAATAAGCACCAAGTATTCTATAACTGGTTTTAGAAAATTTGCCACCATAAATAGCATCATCCATAGATTGTAGCAACAGTAGTTAGAATATATGGATATGTTACTTCACTGTAAGAGGATGAAACTTTCTAATTCTTATCTTTATGATTTAATTTTCTAACTATTACTCCTGCCAGAATCAAAGTGATATCGGAGCTAACCTTAGTAGACAATAAAAATCTACAATTATTTCAATGGATAACTGCAAAATGTAAGAGAAACTATGTTTAACATTTAAATAACCTTGAAGTGGAAACAATTAGTAATAGTACACATTTGTGTAATTTTCCCACAAACCAAGTATAGAAAAGGAAACGATAAAACAGATTTGTGCAAGTAAATTTAACAGCAAGCCAAATTATCGTGCAATGTGGATGCGTCTCCGGGTACCTTTTCCTTTTCTGCATAGGCTTTAACTTTGGGATGCGTCTCCGGGTACCTGCAAAAATACTTAGTAAAAGAGTTAGTGTATGATAAATAAATTATCAAATAAACACAACGTATGTATGTATATATATATATAGATATATATATATATATATATATGTGTGTGTGTGTAAAAAATATATTTTTTATATAGTGTGGGCTCAGCTAGTGTTATGCCATGGGTACTAAGACATGAGAAGTCAATATCGCCTCAGCTGCGGTCGACTCGCCTTGCTGGTGAACGACCCTATGCATTCTCGTCTTTATATTGTTTTTTTCACTTTCATCCTTGCCCAAGTATTTCGTCTTACTTACCATGGAGGCCTCCAAATTGACGGATAAATCTTTCATCGGCCAGTGTAGTACCATATTCGAATCAGTGATATTTTTTCACAAGTGTAGCAATCTGGTCATTTCAAGGTATATTATCCATTTCTCAAAGTATAGCAGCAAAATAGCCAAAATCAGTAGCAAAATGACACAAAATACAGCAGTGAAATGACCAAAATCAGAAGTGAAAATGGCCCAGATTCAGTAGCAAAATGGCCAAGAAATCAACAGCAAAATAGCCAAGAAATCAGTAGCAAATGGCCAAGAAATCAGTAGCAAAACAGCCCAAAATACAGCAGCGAAATGGCCAAAAATCAGTAGTGAAATGGCCCAAAACTACAATTGATAATGGCACATGTTCTAAATATAATTTTGGTCCAAAATTATAAATTTCATCTTTTATCCAACTCCCTTTTGGGGCAGATAAGAAAATCTCCAAACATGATGACCCTTCCGCAAACCTCCCCACCCCAACCTCCAAAACCCGAAAAATATCCTCAAAGGAATGACGAAATATTTACACTAAAACCAGTAGGCAAAATATTAGTCATGTGAAACCAGAATTTTTCAGCAGCCAAAAAGGACCGTTACACTAAATACATAAATGAATGTTCAAATAACTTACTAGTTAATAGTACCACATTTCCTTTGGTGGTTTTACCACATGCCTAGACCATATAGCAGAACAACAATTGCATCAATAGATTAGTTTTCAACCACAATCACAATTTGCTTTGCTAACAAAAGAAAAATGTCAGATACACGATTTAACTATTCTTCCTCCCTTCCTAAGCTGAAGAGTTCCTCCCTGAACGAACAAAAATATCTATGAGATGGACATTGTTAAAATATCAGTCAAAAAAGAGAACTTAATATTCCGTAGAAGAGGGTTGGAATATGGGGCCTTGATTGTACATGAAGTGTACCTCCAGCAATATTATTAGGTTGTAAAAGCTAGCATGTCAAAGCTCATGCACAAGAAGGGTTCTGTTTACTTGCTTAATTAGTTATTTCATTCATTTCAAACGACTTTGCAAGAAATATTTAGAACATAATAAATTCCAATTGATCTACCATTTTATTTTGGAAATCACGGACCATTAAATGAATAACTATTAGTGGCCCTACTTGAAATGTAATGTTAAGTTCGAAACTAGCTAAAGCATAAAGCAAAGTTAACAACATCATAAACTCATAAAATTAAAAGTATACTTTGATACTGGAAGAGGAGGAAAGTAACACTGGCAGGTGCCCACTATAAAACTCTTCAAGTAAAGCTATTCACATTCCCACAACTCATCTTATAGTTAGCTATTAACAAGATTTACTGTATCATCTCTTCCCGACTCTTCAACATGACTGGAAATAAATGTCTCTATCCCCTCCCTCAAACTGCAATCCATGCTCCTCAACCCCTCACTAATATCCTCCATAACCATGTTTCCAACAACAACTCCCATGCAAAACACCTTTTTCAATTGGAACTTGATGGTGGCCTTAGTCTCATTAACCTTGGATTCGAGTGACTCCTGGTGTGTAACAAGGGTGGAAAACTTACCTGCATTTAAAAATGGCAACACCACTCATACATGAACACTTAAAGGTGAACATACATGCTAGAATAAATAATCACAAGGACATGATTGGCCCTGACAGAAACTGACAAATGCAACATTGTCCTGGAGGAAGGAAAACAGCACTCCTGAACTAACAGTACATAGAGCATTAAGATAATCTATTGACTTGCCTGCCTTGTTCATACCAGGCCCCAACAAACGGGGAATCTGCTTAATGATAGATTCTGAAGCCAAGAAAGCATGGTATTTCTTTGCAAGCTTCTTGACCAGCTTCTTGTTTTTGTTAAGCTTCTTCAAGCCTTCAACATCCATGTACTCCAAACCAATCTTTGTTGCCTACAGACATAGGCCACAGAGTTTTTATCATATTTACAAAAACAAAATGAAGATTCAGGAAAGGTTCCAACACATGAAATATTTGGGTAATCTTAAAGTAACAGCCACAAAATTTCCAAGAGTAGACAATATCGATAACTGCTAAATAGCCAGCATTAAAGTATCATATCAGGCGAGTTAAGAAAAATCTGATGTAATTTCCTCTCTAGGCTATGATAACCGACATCCACAAGCTGGGTTACAAAGGAGTTCCTTAATGTAAGAAAAAATGTTCTTTGAACAAGAAGCTCTCTAAGCAAGGATGCATCAGACTTGTAAAATAGTTACCTTTTCCTAGATAGGAGAAACTAGTTATTTGTAGAAGGAACTACACAAAAGTAGAAGGATAATTGCAGATACGTAAATCTAGTGAAAGCAACCAACTTATCTCAGAGCAAGCACAGCCAGACATGTAATCAAAAGCAAACAAATGAATTGTTAGGCATATTTTATATACACTTTTTGAGTCATTTTTATTTAGTATTTTACTCATTTCGTTTGTGTTTAGTATAGTATTATGGTCTTTTTTCTTTCTTTTGAGTCACAACGGTCCTAAATGGAGAAATGTCAAAAAGAAGATGAAATGAGCTTATTTGAGATGGAATTGCACAATAAAAGACCAAGAAATGAAGCATAAGAAGTCCCGGGAAGTATAGAAGAAATCAGACGAAATCCGGATGAAATACTGCAGGACCGCGGTGCCATAATTACTGAGAAGCCGCAGGATTTTCGGCACCGCGGTGCCGAGGCGGGTCTGCGCGAGAAAAAGTCAAATTTTCTGATTTTCGAAGGGCAAAAGTGTTCGAAACGTAATTTTTCTCAATTATAAAATCCCTAAACCCTAGCCTCATTATTCATCAGGGATCTTACATCTCATATCATACTTTGGAGAGGAAAAGGAGGCTACAACACAAGATTGGAGACAACTTTGGTTCAAGTTTCTTTTCTTTTCTTTGTTTTTATTTCAGTTTATGTTGGTTTGTATTAGTTCTTGACATGACAATGTTTAGGAGTTAATTACTTTATTAGGGTTTTCCTATTGAATCGCTTGAAACTCTATTTCATAAATTAATGCATTAGTTTGATTTTTTCTTCACTTGATTAAGATTTATTCAATAATTGGTATGAATGTTTGATAGTTAATTGATCACTAATTATCATAACCTATATGATTTCGAATCAAGAACTGAGAGGAGAGATTTGGATATGTTGTAATTGAATAGACATATGTTAAAATTGCGGACGAAAGTACTCCAATACTTGTATAGCATTATAAGTTACTGTTCTTAATACTCCTAACTGGTAAATCCTATCATAGAAATATAGAAGGGTTATGCACTGAGGTTGAGCGATTATATATCATAACCGGAATATAAGACAGTCTAGTTAACCGTTATCTTAACGTAGAAGAAGAACTCATTCTAGTTGCATTAAGGATTGAATAGAGTGGATAGTTGAGGATTTTGGAAGCCCTAATTCCTCCATAACTGATTTAAACTAAAGTATTCTCATAATTAGTTTATTTTCTGCATTTACTTAGCCTTAGTTATTGGATAAAAATACAAACAAATTAACGTTCACCAAATAGAAACTAAAGCTTAGATAATCGGTACTTGATAACCAGTCTTTGAGGACGATATTCAGTCTTATCAGACTATATTACTTGTAATGATATGTACACTTACATTGAGCAATTGGACACGGTCCTAACAAGTTTTTGGCGCCGTTGTCGGGGACTGACGTACTTTCAATATCGAATTATCTAATCTTAATTCTAATTTGGTTTGTATATATTCGGTTATGTTATTTTATTTTTAATTTGGTTGCTCCAGGAACAAGTTTCTAACTTGTTTTGCGAGCATCTTTTTATCACTTTTTATTGTTTTTCTTATTTTATAGGTAAAGTTGAAAAAAAATGGACTACTACTACTATCAGGGGCAGTGGATCATCAACAACAGCCTAACTCATAGGTTCCACAGGAAGATCAAAATGAGTTGCAGACAGCCATACGCAGGCTAACCAAGTTCCAGACTCAGTTTATGGCTGAGACAAAGGTGTCCCTAAAAAATTTGGGAACACAAATAGGGCAGCTGATGGATATGGTGATCAATGTACCGCAAGAAAATCTACCTAGCGACATAGTTGTGAGGGTGATAAGTAGAGTGAGGAGCCTGAACCACAACAAGTTGTTGAGAATAATGAGGAATTGAGAGAGATAGTTGGTGTAGAGAAAGAAGAGGTTACCGGGATCCAAATTTTCACCTTTTTAGATTCCTTGGAATTTCTTTTTTCTATAACCGTTGCAGAAAAGAACCACCAACTATCATTACTGAGCCCCAACCAGAAAGTCCATATCCTCAAGGGCACCCCCAAAAGTTGAAAGATGTAGGGAGTTTCATTGATCCTTACATTTCAGAGAGCCTAGACGACAAGACTGCCTTGTGTAATTGGGGGATAATCTTAGATCTGAGGCCCTTGTTTGGTGAAATTGTTACAGGTGGAGTGAGACCCGCAATAATGACTGTGCGGATTGCAAGCAGTTCGCAGAAGGATCCACTGGGCACTAGTAAGGATTACTGCGTCAAGCTAAAAGACGTTAAAGACAACGCTTGTTGGGAGACAACCCAATATTTATTAATTATGTTAGTTTGATTTTTTATTTTAGTTTGTTTTTATTTTATCTTGAACAGTCTCACGATCTGTTATGTTTATTGTTTTTGGATGACAGGTGGACTAGGAACTGACCCCGAGGGGAATAGGAGATGAAAATGCTGAAAAGGGAAAAATTGGCAGTAGCGCCGCGGCTCCACCCAGCAGAGCCATGGCGCCAGAACTTCAGAGTGTCCCGATGACCTGCGCAATTTCAAGAATCTCATCCCAGACCACCATTTTGAACCGTTGTTTTGTGTCTGTAAGTTGTCCCCTTATTTTTAGTCATCACACATTGGGGACAGTGTGTCGATTAAGTTTGGGGGGGGGAGGTGTCTTATTTTGTTTCATTATTTTGTTTTTGAGTCTTTTTGATTTGTCTTTGTGTTTTTGAGTCATAATTTTTTTTATGGATCATGCATGTTGTACTTGCTAAAGATATTTAGTGGATAAAGTGGGATAATGTAATGGAATTAAAAGCAACAATCTGTGTGCTTAAGTTAGATATGCCAAAAATTCATGACATCTAATTCTTTGGGATACTTGTGCTTAGCTTATGTGTGTCAGTTATGGAAAGAACGGTTGAAAAATGTCTAGAAAATCTGTTTGCTTGTTATTTGAGGCGAAATAGTTAAGATGTACATGTTTAGGGAGATGATTTAGGCATTTCTTTGATAGCCCTTCTTACCTTTCATTACCTACCCTGCAATAAATTGTATCCATAGTCAGCCCCTTTGAGCCTAAACTCAGTTGTTTCTTTGACACCATATGATTTCCTTGTGTGCCATAAACAGTAATTGAAAAGAGGGAGGAAGAAGTGTGAAAAAGAAATACCAAAAGAGAGTGAAAAATTGATGCACCTCAATGAAGAATATGCAAAAGCCTAAATTTGGGGGTGTCTGTTATTTATAATGTATCTTATTCACTCAAAATAAAAAAAGGGGGAAAATAGGTATAAGATTAAAAAGGAAATCAAAAAGAAGAAAAAGGAGTTGAATGAAAAATGTTTATGGTACGTAATTGAGCCTAAATACCTATTTTTACCTACCTCTGCCTAAGCCTACATTACAATCCTTGAAAGTACTGATGATCTTTAATATGTATGTCTATGATTAGTGGAGAATAACAAGTAAACATGTCTATAGCATTTTGGGAAAGATGGAATGAAATTGACATGCATAGGTTAGGTGTTTGTATTTCCATTGACCATGATCTAAGTGAATTTGCGAAATATCTAACTTGAAATTCTAGATTGCTGATTATTCATGCTATATATGTTCTAACATATTATCTCATCTTTCATCCATGATTTTGAAGAAGTAATGCTATAGCTACTTGATCCATTTCATAGAGTCTTCGTGAGTTTTGTTTTTGTTTTTGTTTAGTGCTTTACTCGAGGACGAGTAAAGTTTAAGGTTGGGGGTTTGTTAGACATATTTTATATACACTTTTTGAGTCATTTTTAGTTAGTATTTTACTCATTCCGTTTGTGTTTAGTATAGTATTTGATGCGCGATTTATACACACACTAACGCAAGTGCACGTATCGTTACAAGTAATATAGTCTAGGTAAGACCAAATATCGTCCTCAGGGACTGGTTTTCAAGTACCGATTATCTATCCTATGGTATCTATTTGGTTAACGTCAATTGAATTGGAATTCTAAACTAATAATGCAGGAAATAAACTAATTATGAAAATACTTTGATTTAAATCAGTTTTGATGGAGAATTAGGGCTTCCAAGATCATCAACTATCCACTATATTCAATCCTTAATACAATTAGACTGACTTCTTCTTCTACGTTAAGATAGCAGGTTAACTAAGCCGTTTTATACTCCTGTTAAGGTTATATAAACACTCAACCTCAATATAGCACTTTTCTACCTTTCGGTGATAAGATTGACTATAGAGGAGGATTAAGACAAAAAACCTTATTAATACTACACAAGTATCTGGGTACTTTCGTCCACGATTTAACCTATGTTTATCCAACTACAGCATATTCACAACCTCCCCTTTCGGATTTCGGTTAGAAATCATAAGAATTATGATAATTAGTGATCAATTAATTATCAAGCAATCAAAACAGCTATTGAATAAATCTTAAATAAGTGAAGAAGAAACCAAACTAATATATTAATTCATGAATAGAGTTTCAAGTGAATCACAAGGAAATCCCTAATAAAGTAATTAGCTCCTAGCCATAGTCACACTAAGAACTAATACACTCTCCATGCATGAACTGAAATAAATAAAGCAAAAAGAAAGAAAAGAAAATACTCAAGAATGAGTCTCCAAGCCTTCTAGCATCCAAGGGTTGTGTTGTGGAATATTTACAAGATGGAATGGTGGATGGAATGTAGGATGGTGGATGAAGAATGGTGAATTGTGGGGATTGAATTCTTCTAATGATGTAGAGACTATTTATAGACCAAGAATCCTTTAGGTGAAGGGTTAAGGATTATGTAGGTAGGAAAAGTTATTAGAATCTTTTTAGGTAAGGGTTTTAAGGTAGGAAAAGTTATCCCTTTAGGTAGGAAAAGTTATCCCTTTAGGACTCAAAACATGTCACCCGCCGAACTTCATAAATCCAGCGTCGGCGCCATGCGCAGATCAGCGCGCGCTGAAAAAATCAACAACTTTCGAACTTCCGAACATTGGCGCGCGCCTGCTCAGCGCTGAGGCATTTTTCTGGCGGATTTTCGTTTCGTTGTCCTTTTTTCGTCCGGACTTCGTCTGATCTCCTCTATAATTCCCGGAACTTCTTAGACTTCATTTCTTGGCCCTTTTTGTGTGTAATTCCATCTCATTTATGCTCATTTCATCTCCTTTTCACCATTTCTTCATTTCTGATCGCTGTGACACAAAAGAAAGGAAAACGACCCTAATACTATACTAAACATAAATGAAATGAGTAAAATACTAACTAAAAATGACTCAAAAGGTGTATATAAAATACACCGATCAGTATTATGGTAGTTTTTTTATTTTGAGTCACAGCGGTCCTAAATGGAGAAATGTCAAAAAGCAGATGAATTGAGCTTATTTGAGATGAAATTGCACAATAAAAGGCCAAGAAATGAAGCCTAATAAGTCCTGGGAAGTATAGAAGAAATCAAACGAAATTCGGACGAAAGACTGCAGGACCGTGGTGCCATAATTACTGAGAAGCCGCAGGATTTTCGGCAACGCGGTGCCATTTTTCGGCACCACGGTACCGAGGCGGGTCTGCGCGAGAAAAAACAATTTTTCCGATTTTTCGAAGGTCAAAAGGGTCTGAAACGTAATTTTTCTCAATTATAAAATCCCTAAACCCTAGCTTCATTATTCATCAGGGATCTCACATCTCATATCATACTTTGGAGAGGAAAAGCAGGCTACAACACAAGATTGGAAACAACTTTGGTTCAAGTTTCTTTTCTTTTCTTTGTTTTTATTTCAGTTTATGTTGGTTTGTATTAGTTCTTGACATGACAATGTTTAAGAGCTAATTACTTTATTAGGGCTTTCCTATTGAATCGCTTGAAATTCTATTTCATAAATTAATGCATTAATTTGATTTCTTCTTCACTTGATTAAGATTTATTCAATAATTGGTATGAATGTTTGATAGTTAATTGATCACTAATTATCATAACCTATATGATTTCGAATCAAGAACCGAGAGGAGAGATTTGGATATGCTGTAATTGAATAGACATAGGTTAAAATTACGGATGAAAGTACCCGATACTTGTGTAGCATTATATGTTACTGTTCTTAATCCTCCCATGTGGTAAATTCTATCATAGAAATATAGAAGGGTTCTGCACTGAGATTGAGCGATTATATATCCTAACCGGAATATAAGACAGTCTAGTTAACCGCTATCTTAACGTAGAAGAAGAAGTCATTCTAGTTACATTAAGGATTGAATAAAGTGGATAGTCGAGAATTTTGGATGCCCTAATTCCTTCATAACTGATTTAAACCAAAATATTCTCATAATTAGTTTATTTTTCTGCAATTACTTAGATTTAGGTATTAGATAAAAATACAAACAAATTAACGTTCACCAAATAGAAACTAAAGCTTAGATAATCAGTACTTGATAATCATTCTCTGAGGACGATATTCGGTATTACCAGACTATATTACTTGTAACGATACGTACACTTACGTTGAGAAATTGGACACGGTCCTAACATGAACATAGACATGTAGTGTTCGCAACTATTAACCTTTCAGAGGAGATTTAAGTGTCTCCATGTCAGTAGCTGGCACCTTGTGGACCTATTTCATCAGGTGTAAAAATATTCTAGGTCAGAACAAAGTTATCCAAAAAACAATTTAACATTCAAAACAACATAATTGCACCAAACAGTTGAAAGACTACATACATGAAAACAACTATACCTTTCCTTTGTTATACACAAAGCAAAATGGATAGTTTCCGAGCAAAATAGACGAATACCCTTTCATTCTTTCGATTTCAAGTTTGAAACAAAGAGATATTTTCGGATCGATCAAACTTGTAGCTTCAATTTGTCCAAGCACATCACATTCACGAATTGAAAGATGACCCAGATTGTAATTTGGTTGTTGATGTTGTTGAGGGTGATTGAGAGTTTGAAAATTAGCGGTATAGGAGTGGACGACCTCAGGGGGAGGCTTTCCAGTCACCATCTCAGCCATTGAAGTTTCAACAGAAAGCTTTGCAACAATGGCGTTCGAGAATGACGAAAATCAATAGATGTAGGAGAGGATGTGCTGGGTTTTTGTGGAGAAGGAGTAAAGAAATGTAGGGTTTTTCTTTTCTGATTTGGATTTAGTTTTTAGGGATATTGGATTTAGAAATAAAATGGGTCGGGTATAAATTATTTATTTTAAAAAGGAAAATTAAATTTGTATTTTAAAAATCGTCACAAAAACATGTGACGGTTGAAATCACAGTTACAACGCTGTCACAAAGCTGTGACGGTTAATAAAACCGTCACAAAAGCCCATTGACCATAAAGTCAATGCTAAAACCGTCATAACGTGTGACGGGTTTTAAACCCGTCACACCCAAACTGTCACGGTAGGTCCTTTTTTTGTAGTGAAAGTTGAAGTCGCAGATGATTGAGACAACACTTGTGATCCAACTTTTTGTTGAATATCTCGGAGAGCTCTCTTGATATTTTTTTTTCTAACTTTTTCTGGATATTGATTCACTGATGCTGCATCTCTATTTATAGTGGAGGGTCTTTCTTGAAATGCTCATTGAATCGTTGTAGAGGTAGAGCGAAATGTGGGCAGCCGATAAGGTTTGTTGGAGAAGATTGTGGAGCAAGATCCTCTAACTTTTTGGACTTGTTCCCCAATCTTAGCAACGGCTTTGACTTGGTCTTCCCACGTTTTTCATCAGCTCCAAAACTCTTTGCCAAGTCACTTTACTATCGTGGTAAAAATTCCATGAGATCTTCAGTTCCGTGAAGTAAGGCAAAAATGTTTCACAAAATGTTGGTCAGAATGTCGTGACATTTGTTCCAACATTTCGGATTTTAACTTAGTACAGAAAATGCTATGTTGGGCAAGATATCACAACATCAAACTCAATATTAACATACTACTATATATATTGTACACAATAATGAATAAAAAGGCGGGAGCATATTTTTTTATTATGGCCTCTGGTCCAATCCATTTAGAAGAAGATTTCTAAGAAGGGTAAGAATTTTCTGAAGTGTTATGTTTTTGGTTTGTTAGAAGCTGCAACAGAGGTATTTATATAATATGGTCTCCAAATTAGTTGGGTAGAGCTTAGGTGGCCTCTCTCTTTTCCCTTATTAGATAGAGTATGAATAATAATGATTTAACGGTTTGAAAGCAATGCCAAGGATCGAATTCCGTCAGTAGCAGTGTGAGAGTTTTTTCTTGAAATAAAGGAGGGTCCCTTATGTGCAGTGCGATACTGATCTAACCTTTGAGATCAATTGAGTCACCATGATTTACCTACTTCACAGATCTATCGGACCGGGGTAGAGCTACTTGAATGGAAGATTCCACTTTTTTTTTTGGAGCAATAATGATTTAACGGGATTTACAACGTGGCGAAATGAATGTGGCCAAACGGCAGCTTGAGTAGGCTGAACTCTGAAGGACTACAATTACTTGGCCAATTGGGTTGTCGCCACGTGGAAAAATATGATGTGTCCAATTTACTTTGATTGAAATAAGTTTTTTTTTTTTTTTTAGGTAAATGCTAATATTATAAAAGAAAGACGAAAAAACAGGTAGCTACAATCATTCGTCGAGGGTTCTCAATCCTCAACGTAAGCAATAAACAAGAAATGAAAGAGAGGAGGGATGGGGCGTCTACCCGAAGGAGACGTTACAATGGGAGATTAAATCATGAAAATTAAATTCTTACTATCCGGTGCATTCCAAGATAGTATCTTCATTTAATTAATCAGTATCATTTGCACGTTTATTAGGTGCAATAGTTGAATTCGTGGGGGATATCAAGACTTGTGCATCATTGGGAATGGTTGCCATAAATGGCTTATGTCCCTCGGCATTGAATGCTACATTGGCCGAAACCAAATAACAATTCTTTGGTGTCTTGGAAAAGAATGACCCTTCGAATTCCACATAAGTTGATCTTCCAAGACTCATTTGAAGAGTAGACCCTTCGGTTCCCGTAGCCATCAAGTTGGATGGTGGTAGATTGGATTGTTTTGTACGGCTGTTTAACTACTTTTGAACATTAACCGTAGGGGTTAGGGAAGGTGTTAATAAATATCTTTTTTACGATAGTGGGTTGAAGAACGAACAAAACTTGCTACTGAGTTCTAGAGAATATTCCACTTTTTGGTAGGCATTGAATTCATTGACATTTGTTACATGTTTATCCGCTACATTTTATCAAATTCCAAGAACTTGACAAGCATGAAGTCAATCCACTAGATACGCTTCAAGGATTACTATCAAAGATGTCTTTTTTTAATCTCCAGAATAATTAATCTTTCAAAAATAGACAAATAAAAGGGTTAAATTATCAATTTAGGGCTTGTTTGAAAACCACGGTTTACTTAGGATAGGTATGCCATATTAGGATAATAATTACACAATATAGTAATTAAAATGATATGTTTATTTGTCATAGTTAAAATTGTAGTGTAATTCTCAATACCATATTTGAATGCAAAAGTGTAATTATATAACTAAACTTTTCTCGGATGAATGTATAGATGAGACTTAATATGTATATAAGAAATTTTAATTTTAAATAAAACAAAAGAATTTAAAAAGTCAACTGGTAATTACATGCCAACTAAATAGTAATTATTTTATCATACAAAGATATCAAATTTGTAATACTTAATTACACTCAAATTTAATTATATAATGCCTTTCAAACAAACCCTAAGTGAAATTGAAGACAACAAACGCAATTGAGGATGGGGAATTAAGTGTTGGTAATGATATGATAAGGCTATTTCAAAAAGCAAAATCATCCCCTTCTAGAACAACATCAGAAATTGCTTTTTCGTCATGCTAAAGGAAGAATCATACTTCATATATACTTGGATACGTTGAGAGATTTTAAACCATTCCAAATATACAATGACTAAAAGTTTAGCTTTTAGTAGTGGTTTCTGTTAGGCCCCGGAGGATAACTATGAAATAGTAAGAGATAAAATGGAAGTAAAATAAATCGAATGTCAATTCAGTTCTTGAATGTCGGCGATAATGTCGTCCGACACCAGTGACAACACTTCAGTAAAAACAGAAACTTTAAAGAGTAAATGCAGCGGAATTTAAAGAACACAAGAGTTTAATATTTACATAGGTTATATATTGATATAACCTATGACGGTCACTGACCGAAAGTATTGTATATATTTATATACAATTGAATAAATTCCTTCTTTTACAATATTACAAAATAATACAAAAGGAATTAAAAAGTTGAAGTCGCAGATGACTTCTGCCTGAAAAATCTAACTAAATAGAATATAGACAACATCTCATTATAATTGCTTCAATAAAGAACAAATCTAGAATTTAGGCAGCAATTATAATGTTGGAGAGAATGTTGTCGACACGCTCAGGCAACATTTGTGATCCAGATTTCTGAGATGAAATCCCGAGAGCTTTCTTGGTATTTTTACATTTTGATTCTGGATATCGATTCACTCTTCTTCCCTCTCTATTTATAGTAGAGAGTATTCCTTGAAAATCTCATTGAATCATTGTAAAAGTTGAGGGAAAGGTGGGCAGCCGATAAGGTTTGTTGGAGAAGATCGTGGATCAAGATCCTCTAACTTCTTGGACTTTTTCCCCAAGCTTAGCAACAGATTTGACTTGGTCTTCCCACATTTTTCATCAGCTCCAAAACTTCTTGCCAAGTCATTTTACCATCGTGGTAAAAATCTTACGAGATCTTCAGTTCCGTGAAGTAAGACAAAACTGTTTCACAGAATATTGGTCCGAATGTCGTGACATTTGTTCCAACATTTCTTATTTTAACTTAGAGCTAAAAATGATATGTTGGGCGAACTGTCACAACACCAAACCCAACATTAACATTCTCCCCTTTTTTGTCTTTCTTCACAAAACCTATTTTATTCTGTGCACTTGACTTACGGCAATGTCATAGATGTTGTCCCAACATCTATGATTACAATAATGTTTCCCCTTAACCTGTGAAGGCATACAAAAAACATATGTATACCGGTGTATACTACTATATAGGATTACACACAATATTAGAACAACATAAATATACACATCATAAATGATTAGAAGAAATAAACTAGCATCTTAATACATCATCCAAAATATTCAAATCATATTCTCAACACCAACCAGTAGCATCAGCTTCATACAGTACCAACCAATAGTATCAGCTTCTCATAACTCATCATACAGAAGCAACATCTTCCAACAACTTTCTACTCTGCGTAACTCCTTCTCTACTCAGAACAACAACATCTAGCATTCTTCCTCTGCCCCCTATATTAGCACTTCCTCTGCTTCCTCGACTTCAGCAGTAGCATCATCATTATTCCTCTGGTCCCCCTGCATTAGCACTTCCTCGACTTTAGCAGCAACATCATCATCTTCCCTTTTTTGTGAAGAAATCAGCAGCATGAACTGGTCTCTACCTTGAATCATAGCATTTCTCACACTATAAACCTCAGATATTTGTTGGCTGATCTTTGCAATTTGATTCACTAGTCATTCAGTAGACAGTGGAGACTGTCTTGGACCAGTGTTGTCAAGAATGTTGGTGACATTCCTGTCAACATCTGCACTATTTCCTTCCATTTTTAGGGTAAATCGATGACTCTGTCTCTACTTTTCAAAATTGTTTTGTTTACTGTGTACAGTTCAGGAGCCTTCCCTAATATGTCCTCTCTCTTACGCTTAAGACCTTGGGTAGTTAAAACTTTGTATATCAGAGATTGATAAGGGAGGATTGAGGTTGATTATATTTGTGCCTAGTTGGCAGCTTGATGAAAGATCATTTTCCCCAGATCAACTCTCAAATCTTTCCCAATTTTATACAGCAGGGTGGCTTGTTCTGTAGTTATAATTGACTCATTTATTGAAGTAAGTCAATTGCGTATAGAGATTTGTGAAGGGTGTCAAACAGGGCTGTAAATTTAGAGGCTGGACATCTATAGATCCACTTATGCATTATACCTCTTGTGAGTTACTCAATTACTTTATCTCCATTGTCCACTGCAGGGTATGCTTCTCTAACATTCTCCTCAGCATTTAATTCCATAAATTAGTTTATAATAGCAGGTGTGATAAAATATACTCTGTTATATAGATATACCTTCCCAAATTTCTTTGAGCCGATATCCTCTATTGCAGAACTCAAATTAGCACAAAATAACCTGACTATTTTATCAATATATGGTCCTTTCTCAGTAATAGATCCTAAGAGTTGTCTTTCTTTTAAGAACTCTATCAAATTATATTCTGAACAGGAGGCAATGCCTAATACTTTTTCAGATCTAATAACTGTATTCTTGTACCAGTCCTAATTATCAGAATTAGTTTTAGAATAGAATTTGTCTAAGTAGATACATACCTTAATGTCTGACTTAGATTCAGTTTTGCTGGAGGATGTTGGAGTTTGTGTCTCTTCTGATGTTGGCTGAAATGTTGCATGAGATGTTGTGGCATCAGTGACAACATTCAGAGCAACACTCAATTTGGCATATCTGGAAATTCTCTTTGGGAAGAATTGCTTCAATGGAGTTTCATCAGGAACTTCCTTATTTTCTTGAGACACATTTTGCAGTACAAAAGTAGTTGGTTCTTCTTCTTCTTCACTCTCTTCAGTTGAGAGTACAAAGTATGTGTCGTCACCATCACTGCTCGAGCATGCAGGTATAAAAGTATCACATTTGGACCTTTTGTTGCTCGGCTCTTCACGAACTGTTCTCTCAAACATTCTACTCGATCGACAAGTAGGGAAGGTGGAGGATCTTGATCTCTTACCCAATGCTAAAATATCAGATATTTTATCAACATCTATTAGATTATTCTCACCGCCTGGGTAGCTGATGTCTAAAGGTTCATCTAAACCTTTGAATACTATAGCTTTGGACAAGTCCTGTGTGGATGGTGAAGAAGATAACCATCAATGTTGTTGTGGGTCATTTTTCTTAGATGATCCAGTGTTCATATGAGTGCTAGTACTCATAGGAATATTGGTCGGTGTGATGGCTGATATTGGTGTTGACATTGGAGAGGTTTCCACAGATGAATATTATGGAAAGGGTTTTGAGAAATTTGGGTTTGTGATTGAGGATGGAGTTTGGAATGGTGATGATTCCATCAGTTAGGTAGGATTATACCCAAGGTGTGATGTGATTTCCCCTTTTTTATATGGAAAATCGGAGAATGATAAAAATTAACAAATGAGAGGAATGTCTATATACATGACAAATCTTTCTAAGCAACAAAAATCTCTTAGTCTTAGGAGTTCTATTTTACACAATAACTTACACATAAATATTGGGATTAAATAACTAAACATCACGGTAGGAATAAAAATTAATGTTATCATTTTAAAGTTTGAAATTTCTATTAAAACAAGGCAAAACAATAGGGAGAAAATCTGATTTTTCTGAAATCAGTTAAGATTAACATCCCAACAAATATCATTATCTGAAAATGTCAACAGTAATGTTGAAAACATTTTGGACAACACAAGTATTATGATCTTGCAAGAACTTTTCATTTTGACAACAAATCAAGACACATTTTATATGTATTTTTATGAGCTTAATCACTGGACCAATGTACCATTTTCCCATTGTGTCCTTGATCTAATATTAAAACACATACAAAATTAATTTTTGTGTCAAAATAAGAATACTTATTTAGTATCTTCATAATTCCAGTTTAAGCACTTGATACTCTTATAGAATAGGAACAATATCATTTCACGGGCTTTGCCAATTTTTCACAGTTGTCAAATATTTGTAAAGGTTTTGCCTTATTTTGATACTCCATTTTTATAATATCTAATATCATCGCAGAGAACGATATCACTTTAGAATCTTGTTCTTATTGAAGGATCATGCTTGTGTGACCAAAAGTAATGCACTATACTGCAACAATAATCAGATTATGATATTACATAGGTAAATGTCACCTGAAATGTTAGAGAAATTTCAGCCAACATTCACCAAAAATGCCTTTTTAGAGATTACAAAGACCAAGAGATTTCTTCAAACTGGAAAATCTCTCATGGTCCAAAGCTTTTATAAAAGTATCAGTTAGTTGATGAAGAGTGTCAACGTGTTCAATTTGAACTAGCTGTTTTTCAACCAAATCTCTTAAAATGGTGTCTAATATCAATATGTTTTGTGCGTGAGTGCTGAACTAGATTTTTGGAAATATTTATAGCACTCAAATTATCAAAGAACAAAAACAAAATGTTGCTAGAAAAAAATTATGCCAAGATAAGAATATCCTTCATTTGTACTTTTTCTATAATCCACATCACCAGCCCGCCCAATCCAAGTCACTATATCCTATTAAATTAGTATTGGTGTCTTTAGAATATCAAATTCCCAACTCACATGTGCCGGCAATATATCTAATGATACGTTTCACGACATTTAAGTGAGAAATCTTGGGATAAGCTTGGAACCGTTCATAAACACAAACATTAAACAAGAAATACTAACCTCTTGGTATATGATTGCCATACACACATACCTTACCATTTCTCTATAATCGAGTGATTTTTTGCTTCTTATTCTAATTCCTTCAAAAACTCCCCTATCACCTGACATGTTGGATGATTCTTCCTATTCCGTCACCCGAGATCTAAGTCAGCACCGACAAAGATCTCTTGATTCCTCGCGGTCGGGCCGGATTGGAAGCAAGCTACCTCTTGCCTATCTTACCCCTTCCTTCAGCTGGGTAAGCCTTCACTTTTTGGATCGTCTTCTGCCCAATACGGTACCCCCCATTTTTTGGTTCCCATTGGGTTTACCTTATTCACAGATCGACCTCATGGCAGCAATAAAAGGCCTTTTTCGGGATACACAATCACGTGCTGAGAAAAAAGGTATATATCACACTCATTCACAAGCGCAAGGTGCGGTATCCGCCTGAATGGGGAGAGGATTTCCCTAAAACAAAGATAGGCGTGTTAGGAAACAATGTGAAGTCACCCCTATTTCACTGTCTAGGGAGCTGTTGACTAATGACCTATTTTCTTTCCATAGGCATATATTGCAGTCTAACCAGCTTTCTCACTTTAGGGGACCGAGAATCCATCTTTTGATCCTCCTCGAGCCTACTCTCGTCTTTTGAATATTGCTTCCGATTTAGTTGATGCAGACGCTGAAGGATCAGCTGACACTAGATAGGAAAGGTTTTCGATCGAAGCTCTCGAATCTGTTCCAAAGTCACTTTAGGATTCGGTTTCCGATCCGGTTGATGTTCCGACATCCCGAATCGAGGTGGCTCTAAACTCAGGTTTCCCTTTCCCTTTTTCCTCTAGTAGTAACTTCTTGCTTTGCTTACAGATGGATATCTAGTGGGTAAAGATGCCTTCTTCCTGTAGCAGAAAAGTGAAGCCTTCCCTAATAAAGCGGCAAGAAACACCTTCTTTCTCAAATTCAACTTTCTCTCCCTTTATACTAGTAGTTGAGTGCTCATTGTTGTTTGGATCTTGACCAGATCTGAGCTTCCCAAGCTATATGTTGTTGGGGAACTCTGCAAGGGTCTTACCACCTTCTTGACTGACTATATTTGAGTCTTTGGAGTACTTTAGGATTATATTCCGCGCCGAGGATTTGTGCTTGTAGGGCGGGGTGAATATTGCAGACCAGTGGATCTGGTGGTCGACTGCTACAGGAAGAAGGCATCTTTACCCACTAGATATCCATCTGTAAGCAAAGCAAGAAGTTACTACTAGAGGAAAAAAGGAAAGAAGGACATCGTATCGGGCGCTCTCTTCAGGTGTTTGCAATTCCTATGGGAACCGCACCACTTGAAGCCTTTGTACCCACATAATGAGAAGCCCTCTTTTAGTAAAGCTTTTCTTCATCAGCGACTTTCACGAATGCCTTCTGTCGACAAAGAATCCCCTGAGTTAGCAGCCTGCCCTACTTATCTAGCCGGTGTTTACTTAGATGTTTTCAGCAGTTATCCGCTCCGCACTTGGCTACCCAGCGTTTACCGTGGGCACGATAACTGGTACACCAGAGGTGCGTCCTTCTCGGTCCTCTCGTACTAGTGAAAGGTCCTCTCAATGCTCTAACACCCACACTGGATATGGACCGAACTGTCTCACGACCATCCACCAGGATCCCGCTCGCCATTATAAAAGAATTTATGTACTATGGACGAAAGTGAAATACTTCTTTCTTTGATTCACGTACAAGACTAGATAAGTATGGGAGATTCCAGATGTTGCCTTTCCACATGAGCCTGGTGCAATTCTCAGTCATATTCAATCTCGAAAGACCTGTGTCACTTCTTCCCTGTTCCCGCCTTAGAAACACTCACTTCCGTGAGGCACTCACTGAGGCGACAATCCCATAAAGGAAGGGGTCCAATCTGCATGTGTTAAGCACTGCACATTTAATAGAAGCTAGCATCTGATTCCATGCTTCCCTATGCTATAGAATCAATCCTTGATGAGGGGTCCCTTCGAACTTGATCTAGCAATTCAACATTTGACTTCTCATCCACACCCTCTGTGGTCTCTAATTCAGGTTCAGATATTGCTTTGAATGTGGTAACATTTGGGGCAACATCTGGTTGTTCAACAGTATGCACATTTTCCACTGAAACTATAGTTTTATTTTTAGTTGTATTTCCTGTAGAAGCAGAAAAATCATCAAAAATAACATTTACAGACTCTTGTATAGTTCTTGTCCTTAGATTGTATACTCGATAAACATGGCTATTTTGTGAATAGCCAACAAAGATTCCTTTGTCACTCTTAGAGTGAAACTTAGCCAGATGATCTCTATCATTTAAAATGTAACAAATACACCAAAAAGAACATGAAAGTAACACAACTTAGGTTTCTTACCATTTATAATTTCATAGGGTGTCATCTTTGTTACAGGCCTTAAATAGACTCTATTAGTGATGTGACAAACATTAAAAACGTTATAATTTTTTAGAACTAAGCATAACTCTAGTAATTTCCTGCAATGTTCTATTCTTCCTTTATGCTAACCCATTTTGTTGAGAAATTTTGGGAGCAGAAAATTCATGGAAAACCATGGTCGGATCTAATCCGAAAAATTGGAGAATAGAACAAGTTCCTAATTCTAGAGTGCAAAATTTTAAACATGTCAAAAGTTTGTGATTTTTCTTTCAAGAAATATATCCATGAATATCTAGAAAAATCATCTACTATCCCATAGAAATACCTCATGCCTCCCAAACTTTCTACCTCAATTGGACCCATAAGATCCATGTGCTATATTGAAAACAGTGAGACGTACCTGAATGTTTTCCGTCATTCTGGAAAATATTATGGGAAACACGAGTTTTCTTACCTTGTAGACAATCTGCACAGATTATTTTAACTTTATGGATAAGGTTGGGTAAGCCTCTAACCGCTTATGCGACCAATTTTTTCAGATTGCGGTAGTTGACATGCCCCAAATTTTGTTGCCATAGTGTTGTGTCGTCGATCTTTACATTATTGCATGTTTCTTATCTTGCAACAAAATAGCAATTATTACATGTTCTAGTACCTCAAGGTTGTCATCACACAGTTGATTAATGCTAATCAAATTAGCCATTAAACCCTCAGCGTGTAAGACATTTCTTAAGGCTGAAAATCCAGGAACATCCAAAATCCCTTTTCCAATTATTTTTGCTTTTACTGCCACCTCCATAAGTTACGTTACCTCAATTGAATGACTCATAGTTCTTTAGAAACTCTTTTGTACCTGTCATGTGATGAGAACATCCACTATCAAAATACCAAGAACCTGAAATGTTAGTTCTTAAAGCAGTTATCGCAACATTACAAGTTACAACATTTTTGGGAATCCAAACTCTTTTAAAACATTTTTTACCTTTAGGCTCAGAAATGTTGCTTCGAATGTTGTCCGAGATGCTGGACAGCCTTTTAGGCAATATTTCGCTCACAGAATCTTGAAGTTTGAAACAATATGATTTTAAGTATCCAGGGGAGTTACAATGATGACACAAACTTCATATTCTTTGACATATATGATAACCTATTATTTATTCTTTTTTCTTTTACAAAGCATATTTTCTCATTTTTGTCATACAAACTAAAGCATATATTTTTAAGAGAGTTTTCGTACCCAATACCTGCATGTGAAGATTTACTAAAGCTGAGTTTCTCATTCAATTTAGAAGTCCCTGAGTTGAGCTTACGGCAGGCTGCTTCGGCTAAATCCAATTTTGCACGAATCTTACCAAATTCAATATCTTTTTTGGTAAGTGCAACCTTTAGTCGGGTTATTGTGCATTTTAGATCTACATTCTCATGAGTTAAAATTTTTACCTTTGTGTCAAGTTACTTGGATTCTATTATTAAAGCTTTACAAATGCTTTGTAATTCATTAATCATGTCATCGTTGCATTCAACTTGATCCATACACTCAACCTCACCACTAGAAATAAAACTACTAAAGCAATTAACATCAGGATAGTTTAAAGAATATGTACCTTTCAGATGTTGCTGAAAATGCAGATGTTGCCTGAAATGTTGTGACATCTGAGGCAACATTACAGATGACATCTTCATTACCAGACATAGATAATTCGTAAACAGTAGCCAACATTGCTTGTGATTCAACTTCTTGATCTCCTTCCTCTTCTCCTTCATCGTCACTTAAGCGAGACCCACATATTCTTACCAATTTTCTAAGAGTGTTTGCACATTTATTAGCATAGTGACCCCAACCTGAGCATGTATGACATTGCACAGACTCTAGTTATTTGGGATCAAATTTGGTACGATCTGAAATGATTCTTCTTAGTGGACTTTTTTTAGTACTTGAAAGAAACTTGGTGGGCTTTTGATTGAAGCCTTGGTTTTGAATTTTAGATTTAGATTGATTTCTCTCAATGTTGAACTTCCTCACCATCAAATTGTATTTTTGAGTGAGTAAGACAACATTAGCACCTTCATCAATTTCTTCAAGATTCTCATCCTCTTCATTGATTTGATTCTCCGAGGATTGAACTTGAAGTGTCACATTCTTGCTCTTGTATATTTCCCTTTGATTATCAATGTTCATCTCATAGGTTTTGAGAATGCTCATCAAGGTATGAAGGTCCATAGTAGCAAGATTGTGAGCTTCTTCAATGACACAAATTTTTAAATTGAACTTTTCATCAAAAGAACGGAGAGCCTTTTCAACAAGTTGAGTGTTGGTTAATGATTCTCCAAGCACTTGACATTCATTAGAGATGTCAATCAACTTTTCAAAATAAGATTTAATATCATCCGCTTTTTCCATCCTTAAACGTTTATATTTGCTCATGAGCATGCGTAGCTTTATTCGACGGATACTTGAGCTACCTTCACAATGAATTTGTAAAGTATTCCATGCATCATTAACCGTTGAGCAGTTTTGAATGAGCTTGAACATGTAAAGATCAACTCATCAAAAAATTGCATTTAAGGCCTTTTCGTTAAGCTAGTATTATTGGTTTCTTCCGCCGTCCATTTGGATTCAGGTTTAATAAGAATGTCACATTCCTCATCCGGTGGCAATATTGGAACATCATACCCATTGGTTATAGATCTTCATGTCCTAACAACAATTGATTTGATGTGAGAACGTAGACGAATCCTTAATAGGTATAGTTTGTACCATCTAAAATGGAAACTCTACCTATATTTGAATAAGCTGGATCCATAACTTGTAAATAACAGGACCAAACACTTATTATGTTAAGTGTCTGCTGTAATATCACTTGTTAGGTCCCGGAGGATAACTATGAAATAGTAAAAGACAAAATGGAAGTAAAATAAATCGAATGTCAATTCAGTTCCCGAATGTCAGCGATAATGTCGTCTGACACCAGTGGCAACACTTCAGTAAAAACAAAAGCTTTAAAGAGTAAATACAACAAAATTTAAAGAACACAAGGGTTTAATATTTACATAGGTTATATATTGATATAACCTATGACGGTCAGTGTCCGAAAGTATTGTATATATTTATATACAATTAAATAAATTTCTTCTTTTACAATATTACAAAATAAACAAAAGGAATTAAAAAGTTGAAGTCACAGATGACTTCTGCCTGAAAAGTCTACCTAAATAGACATAGACAATATCTCGTTACAATTTCTTCAATAAAGAACAAATCTAGAATCTAGGAAGCAATTATAATGTTGGACAGAATGTTGTCGACACGCTCATGCAACATTTGTGATCCAGATTTCTGAGATGAAATCCCGAGAGCTATGTTATTATTTTACATTTTGATTCTGGATATCGATTCACTATTCTTCCCTCTCTATTTATAGTAGAGAGTATTCTTTGAAAAGCTCATTGAATCGTTGTAGAAGTTGAGGAAAATGTGGGCAGCCGATAAGGTTTGTTGGAGAAGATTGTGGAGCAAGATCCTCTAACTTCTTGGACTTGTTCCCCAAGCTTAGCAACGGTTTTGACTTGATCTTCCCACATTTTTCATCAGCTCCAAAACTCCTTGTCAAGTCACTTTACCATCGTGGTAAGAATCCCATGAGATCTTCAGTTTCGTGAAGTAAGGCAAAACTGTTTCACAGAATGTTGGTCTGAATGTCGTGACATTTGTTCCAACATTTCAGATTTTAACTTAGAACTGGAAATGATATGTTGGGCGAAATGTTACAACACCAAACCCAACATTAACAGTTTCTAACTTCTAAATCAAGCTTCTCCAAATCTTTCAATCTGGCAAAGTGTGTTTCTCTCAAGTGGACTAATCATACCTTCAATTTTTCACAAGTTTCCTTTAGATGCCGAATTTTTAACTATCAAAGTGACTCATTTAAAATGTGTCTTGAACAACACCTTTTTCTTTTCAAGTTTTTATTCTTTTAGTTTTTTACCTTCTATGAGAGGCATCATTATATTATAAAACATACTATGAAATGTCATGTGCATATGTTGTGCATATTGTAAATGGCACAGACGATTTCAAAGTATCTATATATTGTAACCCCATTTTTTTTGATGAAAAGGTAAATGTGTATTAATAATCATCTGAATGTACATATTTTGTGGGCGTGCCCACGGCATAAAGACGATGTAAATCTAGTGCGTCCCTGCTAGGCAAGTCAACACAAGATTTAGGCTCATCAGTAACAAAAGCTCAAGCTAGCCCACAAGCCAGGTAGTCGTGAGTGCCCAAGCTAATCATAAAAGAGATGTATTGTCCTATACTAGGGCAATTCCCTTATGTAGAGCATAAGGTTGCAGCCGTGGGCCTCCTTAAACCATTGCCATGGTAAACCCAAATGGGACAAACCCACGGTCAAGGGAAGAGTACCTATTCGGACATGGGTAAAGACCCACCCTCGTCACGTTATGCCGCAGGGAGTAATCGCCATAGTACCTACTATCCAGACCACGTACTATTACATACTTGCCCACAGGTCGGGAATTCATAAGGTACAAAGAATAAAAGACTCCCGCCAATCCCACATTCTGGGTGGTCGGGAGACTCCAGCTGATCCCACAAGTTGGGTAGTCTGGAGATTTGCAAAAGGCGCTTCGACGAAGCCACAGGTCCAACTAGTCATCCATTTCCTAGTTTGTGGCTAGAGATACAAATTTGTCCAGGAAAAGAGGGTATAATGTGAACAAAATTTTGTAGACGCTGTCTTGATCCTAAAGAGAATAGCTTCTCTATCGAGTCTCGACCCGTCAAAGATAATCTTGTTCCTCTCAGTCCAAATGTGGTAGACGGTGGTGGCCAGGCCAACCTTCTTAGCTTTAGCTTGCCAACTAGTGTCATGCCCCTCTTTCTTAATATATTTCAAAGCGCTATCGATGGTAGTCATAGCCCTCCTGATGCCAAGCCATGTATTGACCCGTGACCAGAGATAACTACTGATCGTGCAACTGAAGAATATGTGAGCTATTGACTCGTCCGAACAGCCACAAAGGGAGCACCTTCTATCAATGTCCATAAAAGTGATTCTATCCTTCGTTCGTAATCTTTTCCTCGCATAAAGCCTTAGAATGAAGGACTGCTTTGGAGTGATACAAGAACTCCAAACATCTTTCGCCCAAATCATCTGCTGCCCATGTGTCCTGAAGTAATCATAGGCACTGTGATTACTATTATACCATGACCCCATGTTAATAGCCGCATGATCGTGTGACCCTTCACTTTCAAGGATGAAGTAACGGATAAACAGAAGCCGCTTGATCAAAGGTGAGTCTCCGTTCTTAGCAACCCAGGTCCAAATATTGTTGTTGTTGTTGAGATACTTGTTATTGATCCATAATCCAAAGTGTGTCCTTCTTTCGATGGATATTCCAAAGGTACTTGGCAAGTAAGACAAGGTTCCAGGCCTTGAGATCCCTGATTCTGAGGCCTCTCTCGGCTTTCGACCTGGTACACTCCTTCCATGCAACAAGAGAGTGGTTTGAACGCCACAGGAAGGTCCTACAAAACCCGTAAACTTTCTTACAAACCGCAACAGGCACTGACAGCATTGATAACCAGAAACATTTCACACCTTGGAGGACAGACTTGATGAGTTCAAGCCTGTCCGCATAAGATAAAGTAGCGCTCATCCATGAGTCAGTGTACCCTGCAATTTTGTTCACAAAAGGGTCATAGTGAACCAGTCTCATCCTTTCTGCGGCAAGGGGAATGCCGAGATAGTAGAATTGCATAGCGCCAGTGTCGAAGCTAGTAATCTGCGTAATATCAGCAAGGTCATGGTCCGTAATACCAGCCATGTACAAGCTGGACTTGAGTGCATTGGAACTGAGACCCGAGCAATTCTAGAAATCACGAAGGCAATCCATGAGGATCCAGATGGAAGTAGTGTCCCCTTTTGACATAAGTAGCAAATCATCGGCGAAAGCAAGGCGGGTGATCTTTAAGCTTTTGCACTTGGGGTGGTAGTGGAAAACAGGCGTTTGAGTGTTCTTGTTGATCATCCTTGAGAGATATTCCAAGAAAATAACAAATAAGGTAGGGGAGAGAGGGTCCCCATGTCTGAGTCCCTTTCGGCCCTTAAAATGGCCGTGTAAGCTCTCATTGATAGAAATCGATTTTGAAGTCGTGGAGACGCATTCCATAATCCAAGTAACGAGTCTCCCCGGGAAATTCAAACCAATCAAAATAGTCGTGAGAAATTCCCAATTTACTGAATCGAAGGCCTTACGGAGATCAACTTTCAGCATGCATCTACTAGAGACCCTCTTACGGTTGTAACTGTTATACCCCGTAGTTCTGACCCTACATATGAGAGCGTACGAAAGCATGTAAGACTTAAAATTTTCAAAGGATAGGTTGACGGATTGTTCCGAACGGGTTTTAGTCAACTTTGAGGCGGGTTATGACCCGGTACATTGAGAGTTCCTAAGTGTTTCAAAGGCCTAGGGCGTAGTTCGTTACGTATAGATTCCAACGGAACCAACCGTTCGTCGATAGGACGTCGGAGTATAAAGTTATGGGAGTTACAAGTTCAGAGCGCAGATGGGCGTAAATGCGTTTGAGCGAAGCGTGGCGCGCCGGATGCGGGCGCGCGCGCGAATATTCGAGGGGTCGCTGAAGTTGCAGGCCGCGCGCCAGGACAGCGCGCCAAAGTTCCGGAAGTCTGCAGAGAGCCAGGCCGCGCCGAGTCGGCCGCGCGCGCCAAGGCGGATTTCGCGAAAAACTTAGAAAAATCAGATTTCTCTTTTAAAAAGGCCATGGGAGGGTGACAAGGGGCCCCCCCCCCCCCATTTGATTTCTTGCATGCCTTATATTGACCAAGTCTCTCTAAGCTTAGCTCGCACTTCTCTCTAAAATTCCAAGAGGAATTCAAGCCTAAGGAAAAATCTGAAAAAGTTAAGGACAAGAAGGAAGCTTGTGGCTAGCTTGTAGGAATCATTGTGGTGGTGTTCTTGGAAAGGAGGCTAGCAAAGTTGTTGGAATAGTTTTGGCTAAAGCTCCAAAGGTAACATTTCTTCTCTTGTAGCTAGTATTAATGTTGCATGTGAAGAAGAAGGGATTTGTAGTAGTAAATAATGCACTTAAAGTCATTGCATGTAAGAAATATGGTTTGAATGTGAAGGAATTGGTTAAGAAGATATTATGAGCATGTGGTAGCCTAAAAACTACCTTAGAATTGTTAAGTGAATTGTTGTACCTTTTGGGGCAGAATTTTACACACCCAAGTTTAGGTGTGTAATCCCCTTTGATATGTTTGGATTGTTGAGCCTTAAATGTGACATTTGGATGTTGAATTCGGCCTTGAGAAAGGTGGCAAAGTATGTAGAAACAAAGGAAATGCTGCCCAATTTTCCATAGAATTTAAGGGCTTTGAACTTAGATTATTTCTACATTGAAATTAGAGGTTAATAAACGTATCATGGTTGTTATAGGTTGACATATTACTTGCGGTAGTTGGACTTAGCAAGTGGATTGACCGAAGAGGTATGTGAAGCTTTCCTATCTCTTGAGCATGAGTAGTTGTATGTATGTAGTACGGTAGACGTACAAGATTTAGTATTCTTACTTGTTTTAAGTATATAAAGACTTGTTTCGTTTTAAGAAGTATAAGTCCATTGGTTAAGGGAGAAGTATGATTTTACTAAAGTATAGGGTTAATTTAACAACTTTATGGAAAGTTGGTTTATTAGCTTTATAAAAGGTTGATAAGAAGAGGTTTATTCTAAGTAAGATAAGTAAAGACGAATGACTTGATTTTAAGGCAAATTGATTTTAAGGCATCAATTGCCCAAAGGTTTTATGTATGAAAAAGAGTCACTTTTAAAAGAGTTGAAGTATGTAGTACTTGGGTTAAATTCCCGGTTTCCTTTTATTAAAGATATGATTAAGTGCCTTAAGTAAACTAAAATGAGAGGGTATATGAACAAGGCTAACAAGAAGTTATAAGTTTTCTTAACTTATTTATGATTATGATATGATGACAGTTTGAGCTAGGGTAAGAGTATATCTGAGGGGCAAGCCCCAAGATCGTTATACCACCTTCTCCAGGGTAAGAGTATGAATGAGGGGCAAGCCCCAAGATCGTCATACCACCTCCTCCAATGTAAGAGTATATCTGAGGGGTAAATCCCCAAGATCGTTATACCATCTGCTTCAGTGTAAGAGTATATCTGAGGGGTAAGTCCCCAAGATCGTTATACCATCTGCTTCAGGGTAAGAGTATATCTGAGGGGTAAGTCCCCAAGATCGTTATACCACCCGCCCGTGGATTTGCTACCCACGATGCGAGGAATACCTCACGCGAGTCCTTATGGGCTTACGCGGTGAAATAGTCCCACGCGGGGTACACCTCACGCGGCGAGTACCTCACGCGGGTCCACAAGACCTCACGGGTGAAATAGTCCCGGGAGTAGGGTGCTTATTGATGCTTCAAAGAGGTACCTGTTTTGATCATGAGGCCCCTATTTTATGCAGTATTATATATATATAGTTGTCACTCTCATTGTTAGTAAGGCACAATAAAAGGTATTTTGATTGTCTTCCATGACTCCAGCTTACTTTTAGACTTATGATATCATTATTACAGTATTTTCCAGCTTTACATACTTGGTACATATCAGGTCTTGACCCTTCCTCGGGGTTGCGTTCATGCCGCAGGTAAGGGTAAGCAGGTGGTGGATCCTCGTTCTTAGGATCACTGTTCCGGTGTCAGAAGCTCCATTCCTCCGGAAGCTTATATTTTGTTGGTACGGATTTTCCCTGATGCTATAGGTATTGTGTACATTCAGGGGTATGGCGGGGCCCTGTCCCGCCACAGTTGTTATCCTTAGAGGTCTGTGGTCACATATGTGTTGGGCTGTAAGAACAAGTTGTACTGCTATACTTTTGATTAGTATGTTTTTGGAAATGGAAAGCCTTATCACCGCCGGTGATGTTACCTTTTTATAAGTTATGTGTTATGTATGTTCCGCTGCTATTCTCTGATGTATACCTTACAGAGTACCCCAGTAGGGTACTAGTCGCGGCCCCGGGGTCGGGTCGTGACAAAAGTGGTATCAGAACAGTTAGTCCTCGGAAAGTGTCCACAGACCGTGTCTAGTAGAGTCTTGATTATCGGTGTGTCGTGCACCACATCTATAATCAGGAGGCTGCAGGATATTTAGGATTGGTTTCCATTCTTTCACTCTAAGATCGTGCAATAGAGCTGAGTTATAGGTTGAACCTCCTCTGATGTTTTCCTTTATGTATCAGTTATGCCTCCACGCAAGGCAACCGCGGCCCAGAAGGGCAAGACAGCTGAGGGTGCTGCTAGTGGGACGCGGAGAGTCACGAGGGCACAAGCCCGCCTTTACGAGAGATGATGTTTAGGGCGGAAGTTCCACGTCGTCGCCGCCTCAGATTTCGAGGCGTGAGGCGGCATCGAGACCGCAGACGAGCCTCGATCCCATCGTGGTCCGAGTATAGAGATTACGGGGAACAGATTCGGTTACTGACCAACATAGTGGCGAGCGGCAACACGACAGCGAGCAGCACCAACCCAGAGTCGGCGCTTACTGATTCGGATTTTACGGTTGTCACTCACCCGAGTTCTATGGTTCGAGATTTGAGGAGGATCCGCAGAAGTTTGTCCGGCATTTACAGCGGACCATGCAGGTGCTTAGGGCCTCAGAGACTGAGTCCGTTATACTAGCTTCTTACCGGTTGCGCGATATCATACCGAATCGTTTGAGTCATGGGTGTTGTCGAGAGGTGAGGATGCTCTTCCAGCTGTTTGGGAAGAGTTCATAGAGGCTTTCCTGGATCACTTCTTACCTCCTGATATGAGGAGAGCCCGGGTAGATAGATTCTTGACCTTGAGGCAGGACGAGAGGACTATCAGAGAGTACAGCCTGGAGTTTGACTCCTTGGCCAGGTATGCGCACACCATTGTAGCAGACATACGGCGCATGTGGTTCATCGATATGTGATGGGTTAGACCGTCATATGATTATCGATGCTTGGGGTGGCTCTTCACGAGGATGGATCTTGCCAGGATGCGCAGCGACGCGCAGTGGATTGAGGCGAGAGAGACAGATCGCTAGATTTAGGCCAGCCCAAGAGGCCAAGACGGCAGTGGTCTCGAGGCGCTGAGGCGGGCGGCCTCAAAGATACTAGGTCCACATTCCGGCCAGCCTGAGTGCTCCTTCTCGATCGCGGCGAGGTCCGATCGGCCGGGTTATTGAGAGCAGTCGTGGCTCCGTGACTTCAGGGTTTCAGGGAGGCAGAGACCGTCACCAATCGAGACCACCCACATCTCGGTGCGTTCGATGCGGTAGGTCTCATCCGGGCGAGTATCATATGGGTTCGGGAGCGTGTTACTCTTGTGGCTAGCAGGGCCATCTGAAGAAGGATTATCCGCCCCAGGCGCGGCGGAGCGTGCAGTTCAGCCGACGGGTGCGTTCTCGGATCTTCATCTTCGATGGTCGACGCCCGAGAAGCGAGGTACTTACGGGCCAAGAGCCGGCAGAGGTCGTGGTAGGGGTCCCAGTTCTAGCGGTCCTCAGAACCGCATTTACGCTATGTCCAGCCGTCAGGACCAGGAGGCGTCACCAGATGTCGTCACAGGTACCTTATTGGTTTCTTGCTGTGGTGTATATGCTTTGATAGATCCAGGTTCTACCTTGTCCTATATATCTCCCCATATTGCTGATAGAATAGGGATAGTGCCCGAGTCCATAAGACCTTTTGAGGTGGCTACACCAGTAGGTGATTCGGTGATAGCCGAGCGGATATATAGAGCTTGCCCAGTGACTGTAGACAGTCGTCAGACTCTAGCCGACTTGATAGAGTTGGATATGACGGACTTTGATGTGATTATGGGTATGGATTGGCTAGCGTCTTGCTATGCCAATGTGGACTGTAGAGAGATATTAGTTCGATTCCAGTTTCCTGGTGAGCCGGTTATCGAGTGGAAGGGAATATCGACGCCGGCGGGTAAGTTTATTTCTTACCTCAAGGCTAGGAAGATGGTGCGGAAAGGGTATATCTACCATATGGTTCGGGTATTCGATACTGAGGCTGAGATACCGGACCTTCAGTTAGTTCCGGTCGTTAGAGAGTTTCCAGACGTATTCGATACTGAGGGAGATTGAGTTTTGCATTGATTTGGCACCAGATACTCGACCGATATCTATTCCGCCATACAGGATGACACCTGCCGAGTTGAAAGAATTGAAGGACCAGCTGAAGGACTTGCTGGAGAAGGGCTTTATTAGGCCAAGTGTTTCTCCTTGGGGAGCGCCAGTGTTATTTGTAAAGAAGAAGGATGGGACGTTGCGCATGTGTATTGATTACAGGCAGCTGAACAAGGTAACTATCAAGAACAGATATCCCCTCCCCAGGATTGACGATTTGTTTGACCAGTTGCAGGGTGCAAGGTGTTTTTCCAAGATAGACCTGCGGTCTGGTTATCATCAGGTGCGAGTTAGAGAGATTGATATCCCAAAGACTGCATTCAGGACCCGGTATGGGCACTATGAGTTCAGGGTGATGTCTTTCGGGTTGACCAACGCCCAAAGAAGATTCATGAATTTGATGAATAGGTGTTCAGTGCCATTCTTGGATATGTTCGTCATAGTTTTCATTGATGATATCTTGGTGTATTCGCGCGAGCAGAGCATCTGAGCATTTGGCGACGGTATTGGGAGTCCTCCGAGACCGGCAGTTGTATGCCAAGTTCTCGAAATGCGAGTTTTGGTTAGCTTCAGTGGCTTTCTTAGGGCATGTTATCGGGGCCGATGGTATTCGGGTTGATACAGCTAAGATTGAGGCAGTCAAGACTTGGCCTAGACCCACTACGCCAACGGAGGTGCGCAACTTTTTGGGCCTTGCACGTTACTATCGGAGGTTTGTGGAGAGGTTTGCTTCTATTTCAAAGATTTTGACTAAGCCGACTCGGGCGGCTATGTTCGTGGACGGATACTTGTGAGGAAAGTTTCGAGTTGCTAAAGGAGAAATTGACGGCCGCGATTCTTACTCTTCCAGAGGGTTTAGATGGATATGTGGTTTATTGTGACGCCGGTGTCGGGCTTGGAGTGCGTCAAAGACGACAGCGAGTTATAGCATGATCTCGACAACTTAGGAAGCATGAGAAGAACTATCCCACACATGACTTGAGTTAGCGCAGTGATTCATGCCTTGAAGATCCGGAGACATTATTTATATGGAGTTCATGTGACATTTACACGCACCACAAGAGTCTCCAAGATATCTTGACGGAGGAGCTGAACTTGCGACAGAGACGGTGGTTGGAGCTACTTAAGGAATACGATGTGGATATTCTATACCATCCAGGGAAGGCCAATGTAGTTGCAGATGCCCTTAGTCGCAGATCGATGGGTAGTGCATGCGATGTACACCGCAGAAAAGGGATATGGTCCGAGAGTTACATCACCAGCGAGCCTCGGGGTTCGCTTTGGTTGATTCGATAGTGACGAATTCGGGTTCGAGAGGTTGCCGAGTCTTCCATCGTCGAGGAGGTGAAGAGGCGACAGTATGAGGATCCGATTTTGGTACGGTACCGAGATGCAGCCCTCCAGAAGGAGAAGAGTCTATTTGAGGTAGCGCCTGATGGGGTGCTAAGATTTGAGGGTCGGTTGTGTGTTCCCGATGTGACAGGACTTCGTCAGCAGATTCTGGGGGAGGCACACAGTGCTCGTTATTCTATTCATCCGGGGTCGACTAAGATGTATCATGACCTCAGATGTGTGTATTGGTGGGATGGCCTGAAGAGGGACGTTGCGGAGATCGTGGCACAATGCCCGAATTGTCAGCAGGTCAAGGTTGAGCACCAGAAGCCCGGTGGGCTGTTGCAGGCTATTGATATTCCGACTTAGAAGTGGGAGGTGGTAAATATGGATTTTATTACAGGGTTACCTTCCACTCAGAGGAAGCATGATTCTATTTGGGTTATCGTCGACAGGCTGACGAAAGCAACCCATTTTCTTCCAGTCAGGACGACTTTTTCGGCCGAGGATTATGCTAGACTGTATATCAGGGAGATTGTGAGACTGCACGGAGTGCTCAGACGATTATTTCGCATGCAGAGGAGCCAGTTCACGCTAATTTACGGAAGTCTTTCCGAAGGGATTAGGGACCAGTGAGTCTCAAGACGACGTTTCATCCTCGCATCGACGGACAGCCGAGCGCACTATCGAACACTCGAGGATATCTGCGGGCTTGTGTTATTGATTTCGTGGGTACCGGAGGATCATTTACCTCTTGTGAGTTTGCTTATAACAACGGCTACCATTCTAGTATTCGATGGCGCCTTATGAGGCCTTATACGGGAGGAAGTGCAGTCACCGATAGGCTGGTTCGAGTGGGAGAGTACGATTAGTCGGGCGGACTTGGTTCAGTAGACAGTGGATAAGGTGAAGCTTATCCAGGAGCGGTTGTTGGCAGCTCAGAGTCGGCAGAAGTCGTATGCAGATCATCGGCGTCGACACTTGGAATTTGAGATAGATGATTGGGTTTTCTTAAAGGTATCGCCCATGAAGGGCGTGATGAGATTTGGGAATAAAGGGAAACTCAGCCCAAGGTACATTGGGCCTTATCAGATTGTCCGCAAAGTAGGCAAGGTTGCCTATGAGTTAGATCTGTCGTCCGATTTGGAGGCGGTGCATCCAGTTTTTCATGTGTCTATGTTACGGAAATGTGTTGGAGATCCATCTAGAGTGCACCTGATTCATGATGTCCAGGTGACAGAGGAGTTATCGTATGAGGATATTCCCATAGCGATACTCGATCGACAGGTTAGGCGACTTCGGACGAAGGACGTGACTTTCGTCAAGGTCTTATGGCGGAACGAGAACAGGGAGGAAATGACGTGGGAAGCAGAGGATGACATGATGAAGAAGTATCCTCACTTATTCCCTACACCTCCAGGTAACCCACTTTCCTGCTTGTTAGTTTTGATTTAGCAATTATGCTTGAGTAATGTTGTGGCTCGTGGAGCTTCTTTATTTGCAAAAGAATAGTTAAGAGGGTCTATGTCGATACTGTGATTTGAGTAAGCCTAGAAGGAACATTCGGGACGAATGTTTCTAAGGGGGGGAGAATGTTATACCCCGTAGTTCTGACCCTACGTATGAGAGCGTACGAAAGCATGTAAGACTTAAAATTTTCAAAGGATAGGTTGTGATTGTTCGACGGTTTTAGTCAACTTTGAGGTAGGTTATGACCCGGTAAATTGAGAGTTCCTAAGTGTTTCAAAGGCCTAGGGCGTAGTTCGTTAAGTCTAGATTCCAACGCAACCAGCCGTTCGTCGATAGGACGTCGGAGTAGAAAGTTATAGGAGTTACAAGTTCAGAGCGCAGACGGACAGAAATGCGTTTCGGGCAGCGGTGGCCGCGGCGGATATTCGAGTCGCTGAAGTTGCAGCGCGCCAGATGCAGGCCGCGCGCGAAGTTCCGAAAGTCCGCAGAGGTTTCAGCGCCGCGGCGCCGGAGTCAGGGCCGCGGCGCCAAGGCGGGATTTCTGGCGGAAAAACTTAGAAAATTAGATTTCTCTTTTAAAAAGGCCATGGGAGGGTGACAAGTGTCCCCCCCCCCATCTGATTTCTTGCATGCCTTATATTGACCCAGTCTTGAAGACTTGGTCATCTTTCAAATCTCTCTCTCTCTCTAAGCTTAGCTCTCACTTCTCTCTAAAATTCCAAGAGGAATTCAAGCCTAAGGAAAAATCTGAAAAAGTTAAGGACAAGAAGGAAGCTTGTGGCTAGCTTGTAGGAATCATTGTGGTGGTGTTCTTGGAAAGAAGGCTAGCAAAGTTGTTGGAATAGTTTTGGCTAAAGCTCCAAAGGTAACATTTCTTCTCTTGTAGCTAGTATTAATGTTGCATGTGAAGAAGAAGGGATTTGTAGTAGTAAATAATGCACTTAGAGTCATTGCATGTAAGAAATATGGTTTGAATGTGAAGGAATTGGTTAAGAAGATATTATGAGCATGTTGTAGCCTAAAAACTACCTTAGAATTGTTAAGTGAATTGTTGTACCTTTTGGGGCAGAATTTTACACACCCAAGTTTAGGTGTGTAATCCCCTTTGATATGTTTGGATTGTTGAGCCTTAAATGTGGCATTTGGATGTTGAATTCGGCCTTGATAAAGGTGGCAAAGTATGTAGAAACAAAGGAAATGCTGCCCAATTTTCCATAGAATTTAGGGGCTTTGAACTTAGATTATTTCTACATTGAAATTAGAGGTTAATAAACGTATCATGATTGTTATAGGTTGACATATTACTTGCGGTAGTTGGACTTAGCAAGTGGATTGACCGAAGAGGTATGTGAAGCTTTCCTATCTCTTGAGCATGAGTAGTTGTATCTATGTAGTACGGTAGACGTACAAGATTTAGTATTCTTACTTGTTTTAAGTATATAAAGACTTGTTTCGTTTTAAGAAGTATAAGTCCCTTGGTTAAGGGAGAAGTATGATTTTACTAAAGTATAGGGTTAATTTAACAACTTTATGGGAAATTGGTTTATTAGCTTTATAAAAGGTTGATAAGAAGAGGTTTATTCTAAGTAAGATAAGTAAAGACGAATGACTTGATTTATGAAAGGCAAATTGATTTTAAGGCATCAATTGCCCAAAAGTTTTATGTATGAAAAAGAGTCACTTTTAAAAGAGTTGAAGTATGTAGTACTTGGGTTAAATTCCCGGTTTCCTTTTATTAAAGATATGATTAAGTGCCTTAAGTAAACTAAAATGAGAGGGTATATGAACAAGGCTAACAAGAAGTTATAAGTTTTCTTAACTTATTTATGATTATGATATGATGACAGTTTGAGCTAGGGTAAGAGTATATCTGAGGGGCAAGCCCCAAGATCGTTATACCACCTTCTCCAGGGTAAGAGTATGAATGGGGGGCAAGCCCCAAGATCGTCATACCACCTCCTCCAGTGTAAGAGTATATCTGAGGGGTAAATCCCCAAGATCGTTATACCATCTGCTTCAGGGTAAGAGTATATCTGAGGGGTAAGTCCCCAAGATCGTTATACCACCTGTTCCGTGGATTTGCTACCCACGATGCGAGGAATACCTCATGCGAGTCCTTATGGGCTTATGCGGGTGAAATAGTCCCATGCGGGCGGGTACAGCCTATGCGAGGAATACCTCATGCGGGTCCACAGGACCTATGCGGGTGAAATAGTCCGAGTAGGGTGCTTATTGATGCTACAGCGAGGTATCTGTTTTGATCATGAGGCCCTATTTTATGCGAAGATTATATATATATACTTGTCACTCTCATTGTTAGTAAGGCACAGTAAAAGGTATTTTGTTTGTCTTCCATGACTCCAGTTTACTTTTAGACTTATGATATCATTATTACAGTATTTTCCAGCTTTACATACTTGGTACATATTGTGTACTGACCCCCTTCCTCGGGGGCTGCGTTCATGCCGCAGGTAAGGGTAAGCAGGTGGTGGATCCTCGTTCTTAGGATCACTGTTCCGGTGTCAGAAGCTCCATTCCTCCGGAAGCTTATATTTTGTTGGTACGGATTTTCCCTGATGCTATAGGTATTGTGTACATTCAGGGGTATGGCGGGGCCCTGTCCCGCCACAGTTGTTATCCTTAGAGGTCTGTGGTCACATATGTGTTGGGCTGTAAGAACAAGTTGTACTGCTATACTTTTGATTAGTATGTTTTTATGGAAGGCAGCCTTATCGGCTGGCCAGTGATGTTACCTTTTTATAAGTTATGTGTTATGTATGTTCCGCTGCTATTCTCTGATGTATACCTGACAGGGTACCCCGGTAGGGTACTAGTCGTGGCCCCGGGGTCGGGGCGTGACAGTAACCCCTCAAAAGCTCTTATGTAAGGTGTATATTGTCAGACATACTTCTATTCTGGACAAAAGGCGCCTGAGCTGGATCAATGAGGACATCCAAAGCCGTCACCAACCATGAAGAAATGATCTTTGTGATGACCTTGTACATAATGTTGCAACATGAAATAGGCCTGTAGTCGTGATCGATGTATTTTATATACACCTTTTGAGTCATTTTTAGTTAGTCTTTTGCCCAATTTTGTACAAATATGTGTCTTGTTAGGATGGATTTTCTTTCTTTTGAGTCACAGCGGTTTAAAGTGGCACATTGGTGAGAAGGAGCGAAAAGAGGGCAGAAACAGAGGTTCCAGAGCTCAAAAAGATGAAAAGTTGGTAAATCGGGCGAGAAACAGGGCGGCGCAGCGGCGCCACCAACCAGCAGCAGCAGAGCGCCACGTCACCCAAAGAACAGAGAGCCGCAAAAGTTTTGGCGCGCGCTGGGCTGATTCTGCGCGCCAAGCGGAAAATTGCCAAATCCGAATTGGAATGGGCCAAGGCCAAGAAGGAAAAGGTTTGGAACGTTTTTGAGGTTATACAAAGGACCTTTTAGGTCATATTTTGGGATTTCAACACTTGACAATTCATCACAACTTGGAGATTAAGATTAGAGACTTACTTTTGTGTAATTTCTTGTTCTTTATTTTATTTCTTTTTTGTGTATGTTGGATATTAGTTTAGTTCTTGGCATGTCTATGGCTAGAAACTAACTTAATTTAGGTCTTTCCATGTCGAATCGCTTGAACCTCGTTCTTATGAATTAATGCATGTTTTGGTTTCTTCTTATTATTGTTGAGATTTATTCAATAATTGTTTTGATTGCTTGGTAATTAATTGATCACTAATTATCATAAATTATATGATTTCTAATCGAAAGCCGAAAGGGGAGATTGTGAATATGCTATAGTTGAATAAACATAGGTTTAAATCGTGGACGAAAGTACTCCGATACTTGTGTAGCTTAATAGGTTATTGCTCTTAATCCTCCTTTGTAGTCAATCTTGTCATCGAAAGATAGAAGGGTTCTACATTGAGGGTTGAGTGTTTATATTACCTTAACAGGAGTATAAAACGGCTTAGTTAACCTGCTATCTCAAAATAGAAGAAGAACCATAATTATTTGCATTAACGAGTAAAGCGAGCGGGTAGTTGAGGAGATTTGGAAGCCCTATTTCCACCGTATCTGAAGTAAAGTAAAGTAAATTAGTTAGCATTTATAATCATAGCTATAAACAATTCATCAAATTATCGGTTACCAAATAGATACTACAGAATAGAGGTTGATAATTGAACACTAATCCCTGAGGACGATAACTCGGTCTTCTAGACTATATTACTTGTCACGACACGTGCACTTGAGTTTAGTGTGTGCATAAATCACGCATCAAGTTTTTGGCGCCGTTGTCGGGGATTGGCGTAGTTCAATATCATTCTATCTATTCTTAATTTCTAATTTGGTTTTTTTTTATATTGGTGAAATCGTGCGCCGTGATCTGTTTGTTGATTTTGATCTGTGCAGACATCTAGTTTATGCGAAGGAGAAGATGAGCAGATACCTTTGTTCCCTTCAACCCGGAGATTGAAAAGAATTGCAAGCAGAACCGGAAAAACAAACGAATCTTGGCATTAATAGCAATGGGAGGCCTGCAGAATAACAACGAGATGAACGAAGGGTTAGGTGATCACCAACCTTACCAGAGGATGCCCCGGAGGTTACCAATAGATGTGGAAGAAAGGGTCCAGGTCTAAGCTGAGCGAAGCTTGGGAGATTATGTACTGCCAAGGGTGAATGGAGTACAGACTTGCATCAGGCTCCCAACAATAGGAGCAAATAATTTCGAAATCAAGTTTGCGATCCTGAGTATGGTGCAGAATACAGTTCAATTCGGAGGGTTGCCATCTGAAGATCCTCATATGCACATAGCAAATTTCTTGGAGTTGTGCGCAACTTTCAAGTATAATGGCGTTACTGACGACGCCATCCGATTGAGGCTCTTTCCCTTCTCACTCAGGGATAGAGAAAAAGTGTGGTTGAATTCCCTGCCTACAGATTCTATATTCACATGGCAGGAGTTGGCACAGAAGTTCTTGGCAAAGTTATTTCCTCCGTCCAAAGCCGCTAAGCTGAGAGGAGAGTTGAACAATTTTTACCAGGCTGATGGAGAGTCAATCTATGAGGCTTGGGAGAGATTTAAAGATTTGTAGAGAAGTGTCCACATCATAGCATTGAGCTGTGGAATTTGGTCCATATTTTCTACAATGGGCTAAGTGGGACCACAAGAACCATCATTGACGCAGCTGTCACGACCCGACCCCGGGGTCGCGACTGGTGCCCTACCGGGGCACCCCGTCAGGTATATATATCAGAGAATAGCAGCGGAACATACATAACACATAAACCCGTAGATAGTATCCATCACTGGCTAGTCGACAAGGCCGCCTTCCATAAAAATATACTTAATCAAAAGTAAGCAAGATAACTTCGTTCTTACAAATTTCAAAACCACAAACGTAGCTACGCACCTCTAGAATAACATCATGGCGGACAGGGCCCCGCCATACCCCTGAATGTACATAATACCTATAGCATCAGGGAAAAATCGTACCAACAAAACAAGCCTCCGGAGGAATGGAGCTTCTGATACCAGACCAGTGATCCTAAGAATGAGGATCCACCACCTGCTTACCCCTACCTGCGGCATGAACGCGGCCGAGAAGCGGGTCGATACGATATATACTAAGTATGCGAACCGAAAATACCAAAATACCTCGTAAGTGCGAAATAGCCGAGACATGTATGATAATCAATTTACAGAACAATGTGCCTTACTAATAATGAGAATATCAAGCATATACTATACTGCATGAAAATAGGAAGCTCATGATCAAAGCAGGGTCACCCACCCGCAGTATCATTAAACATTCCTACTCCTGGGACTATTTCACCTGCATGGGTCATGTGGACCCGCATGAGGTATTCCTCGCATAGGCTGTACCCGCCCGCATGGGACTATTTCACCCGCATGAGCCCTACGGACTCGCATGAGGTATTCCTCGCATCGAGGGTAGCAAATCCACGGAATATGCAAATGCCACAACCCGGGGAATGACCCCGTAATAAATAATAATATATCACTAGCACAAACCGGCTATCATACATAATACAAGCAAGTTAAGAAATCCCCTAACTTCTTATTAGTCTTGTTCATACACATTGTCATTTTAGTTTACTTAAGGCACTAACATGTCTTTATGAAATCCGGGAATTTAACCCAAAGTACTATGTACTTCCACTCTTTTAAAACCTTAGGCAATTGATGCCTTAAAATCAATTTGCCTTCCATTAGTTCATGTCATTTATCCTTACTTATTTTACTTAGAGTAAATCTCTCTTTTTAACTTTCCATAAGGCTAAATTAACCAACTTCCCATAACGTCGTTATATTAACTTCATACTTATAAGTAAATTACATTTTCCTATATCCAAGGGACTTGTAGATTTAAGACGGAACAGGTATCATATACTTAAAAACACTTCAAGTCCCTTAACCTTGAAAACTTAAGACATCCTTACTACTTTTAAAGAAGTGAGTAAATCCCCTAACTCCACCGACTTGGACACTTTAAAAACGAGTAACGGATACCAAGGTCTTGTACGTCTACCGTACTATATAGGTAAAACTATTCATGCTCAAGAGATATGAAAGTTCCACGTACCTCTTTGGTCAATCCACTTGCCAAGTCCAAAATACCGCACGTAGTACGTCAACCTATAATGACCATAATATGTTTATTAACCTCTAGCTTCAACGTAGAATATTCCAAGTGCAAAGTCACTGAACTCTACGGAAAATCGGGCAGCATTTCCTTTGTTTCTACATGCTTTGACACCTTTTCAAGGTCCGAATTCAACATCCAAACGCCACTTTTAAGGCCCAACAATCCAAACAATTCAAAGGGGATTACACACCTAATCTTGGATGTGTAAAATTCTGCCCCACAATGTATAACAACTAATCAATAAGCTAAAGGTAATATCTAGGCTATAACATGATTACATATCATTCTTATCCAATTCTTTCATATCCAAACCATATTTCCTACATGCAATGTATCTAAGAGCAATATTTACCACTACAAGTTCTTTCTTCTTCACATGCAACACCAAAAACTAGCAAAAAGAGAAAGAATTGTTACCTTAGAGCTTACCCAAAATAATCCAATAAATTCACTAGCCTCCTTTCCACAATCACCACCACAAAAACTCCTACAAGCTTGCTAACAAGTTTCCTTCTTGCCACCTTTTTAAGATTTTTCTCAAGCCTTGATTTTCTCTTGATTTTCTAGAGAGAGAGAAGAGCTTGAAGAATGACCAAGTCTTCAAGACTTGGTCAATAAATAGGACATGCAAAATCAGATGGGGGGGGGGGGGGGACACTTGTCACCCTCTCATGGCCTTTTTTTTTAAAACAAAACAGTTCAGATTTTTCCACCCAGCCTCGCAGAACCCGCCTCGTCAGCGGCCTGGCGCGCTGAAACAAACCTCCGCAGCCTCTCGGAACTTTCGGCGCCGCTCGCTTCGGCGCCATGCGTGGGCTCTCGACCGAAATATTTTTCTGTCCGACTGCGCACTGAACTTGTAACCTCCATAACTTTCTACTCCGATGTCCTATCGACGAACGGTTGGTTGCGTTGGGAACTAGACTCCACGAACTACGTACTAGGCCTTTGAAACACATAGTAACTCTCAATGTAACTGGACATACACTGCCTCTAAGGTGACTAACAACCCGTCCGAAAACATTCCGTCAACCCATCATTCTAAAATTTAAGTCTCAATTCCTTTCGTATGTTCTCTAAAGTATGACCTGAACTACGGGGTGTAACATTCTTCCCCCCCCCCCCCCCTCCTTAGAAACATTCGTCCCGAATGTTCCTTCTATGTACCACAATACTTAAGCATAATTGCCAAATAAAACTAATCAATCAGGAAAGTGGGTTACCTGGAGGGGTAGGGAACAAGTGAGGATACTTCTTCATCATGTCCTCCTCTGCTTCCCATGTCATTTCTTTCCTGTTCTCGTTCCGCCATAAGACCTTGATGGAAGCCACATCCTTTGTCCGTAGTCGCCTAACCTGGCGATCGAGTATCGCTATGGGTCTCTCCTCATATGATAGTCCATCTGTCACCTGGACATCACAAATCGGGTGCACTCTAGATGGATCTCCGACACACTTCCGCAACATAGACACATGAAAAACCGGATGTACTGCCTCCAGATCGGACGGCAGATCCAACTCATAGGCAACCTTGCCTACCCTACGGACAATCTGATAAGGCCCAATGTACCTTGGGCTAAGTTTCCTTCTTCCCAAATCTCATCACGCCTTCATGGGTGATACCTTCAGAAGACCCAATCATCTACCTCAAACTCCGTTGTCGACGCCGATGATCCGTGATACGACTTGGCCGACTCGAAATGACAATAACCGCTCCCGGATAAGCTTCACCTTATCCAATGCTCACGAATCAAGTCCGCCCGACCAACGAACTTCTCCCACCTCAAACCACCTATCGCGACTGCACTTCCTCCCGTATAAGGCCTCATAAGGCGCCATCTGGATACTAGAATGGTAGTTGTTGTTATATGCAAACTCCACAAGAGGTAAATGGTCCTCCCAGCTACCCCTGAAGTCGATAACACAGGCCCGCAACATATCCTCAAGTGTCTGGATAGTACGCTCTACCGTCCGTCGGCCCCGAGGATGAAATGTAATCGAGACTCACCGTCCCCTAATCCCTACCGGAAAGACCTCCGAAGTTAGCCGAGAACCGACTTCGCCTAAAATGATCGATATAGGCACTCCGTAGTCTCACAATCTCTGCGATATACAATCTAGCATAATCCTGGCGAAAAAGTCATCCCGATCGGTAGAAAGTGGTGACTTCACGCCTTGTCGACACAACCCGGATGGAATCACGCTTCTTCCGAGTGTGAGGTAACCTCAGAATAAAGTCCATATTGATCACCTCCCACTTCCACATCGGAATATCAATAGCTGTAATAGCCCACCGGCTTCGTGCTCAACTCGACTGCCGACACCGCACCGCGCCACAAACTCCGCAACGTCCCTCTTCAGGCCATCCCACCAATACACACATCTGTGGTCATGGTACATCTTAGTCGACCCCGGATGAATAGAATAACGAGCACTGTGTGCCTCCCGAAATCTGGCCGACGAAGTCCTGTCACATCGGGAACACACAACCGGCCCTCAAATCTTAGCACCCCATCAGGCGCTACCTCAAATAGACTCCTCTCTTTCTGAAGAGCTGCATCTCGATACCGTACCATAATCGGATCCTCATACTGTCGCCTCTTCACCTCCTCGACGATGGAAGACTCGGCAACCTCTCGAACCCGAACTCAATTACTATCAGAATCAACCAAACGAACCCCAAGGTTTGCTAACTGATGCAACTCACGGACCATACCCCTTCTCTCTGGCTTCACATCTGACAGACTACCCATCGATATGCGACTAAGGGCATCTGCGACTACATTGGCCTTCCCTGGATGGTATAGGATATCGACATCATAATCCTTAAGTAGGTCTAACCACCGTCTCTGCCGTAAGTTCAGCTCCCTCTGGCTGAAGATATACTGGAGGCTCTTGTGGTCTGTGTAAATATCCACATGAACTCCATACAAATAATGTCTCCAGATCTTCAAGGCATGAATCACTGCTGCCAACTCTAAGTCATGTGTGGGATAGTTCTTCTCATGCTTCCTGAGCTGTCGAGATGCGTAAGCTATAACTTTGTCGTGCTGCATCAGTACGCACCCAAGCCCGACACCCGACGCATCACAATAAACCACATATCTGTCTAAACCCTCTGGAAGAGTAAGGACTGGGGCGGTCGTCAATTTCTCCTTCAGTAACTGGAAACTCTCCTCACAAGCATCCGTCCACCGGAACATAGCTGCTTTCTGAGTCAGCCTAGTCAAAGGTGCTGAGATGGAAGCAAACTTCTCCACAAATCTCCGATAATAACCCGCAAGGCCCAAAAAGTTGCGCACCTCCGTTGGTGTAGTGGGTCTAGGCCAAGTCTTGACTGCCTCAATCTTTGCTGTATCAACCCGAATACCATCGGCCCCGATAACATGCCCTAAGAAATACACTGAAGCCAACCAAAACTCGCATTTCGAGAACTTGACATACAACTGCCGGTCCCGGAGGACTCCCAATACCGTCCTCGCCGAGTTCGCATGTTCGCTCTGTCTTGCGAATAAACCAGATATCATCAATGAATACTATAACGAACATATCCAAGAATGGCTTGAACACGGTTCATCAAATCCATGAACAACTTTGGGCGCTGTCAACCCGAAAGACATCACCTGAACTCATAGTGTCCATATCGGGTCCCGAATGCGATCTTTGGGATATCCGCCTCTAACTCGCACTGATGATAACCGCATCGCAGATCTATCTTGGAGAAACACCTTGCACTCGCAAATGGTCAAACAAATCATCAATCACGGGAAGGGTATCTGTTCTTGATAGTTACCTTATTCAATTGCTCAGAATCAACACACATACGCAGCGCCCCATCCTTCTTCTTTACAAATAACACCGGGCGCTCCCGGGGAGAAACACTGCCCGATAAAGCCTTTTCCAAAGAAGTCCTTCACCGGTCTTTTAATTCCTCAACTCAACAAAGCATCCGTATGGTGGAATAGATATCGGTCGAGTATCCGCGACATATCAATGCAAAACTCAATCTCCTCTCGGGGATACGGAGCTTGTCTCGAATACGTCCGAAAACTCCTAACGGCCGAATCGATGAAGGTGCGGTATCTCGGCCTCAGTATCGAATAACCGAACCATATGGTAGATATACCCCTTCCGCACCATCTTCCTAGCCTTGAGGTAAGAAATAAACCTACCCCTACGACGCAAAGATTCCCTTCCACTCGATAACCGGCCACCAGAAACCGAACCGCACTCAATCTCTCTCTACAGTCCATATTGGCATAGCAAGACGCTAGCGAATCCATCCCCATAATCACATCAAAGTCCGTCATATCCAACTCTATCAAGTCGGCTAGAGTCTGACGACCGTATATAGTCACTGGGCAATCCTTATATACCCGCTCGGCTACCACCGAATTACCTACTGGCGTAGCCACCTCAAAAGGTTTTATGGACTCGGGCTCTATCCATATTCTTCCAGCAATAAGAGGATATATATAGGACAAGGTAGAACCTAGATATATCAAAGCATATACATCACAGCATGAAATAAATAATGTACCTGTGACGACATCTGGTGACTCCTCCTAGTCCTGACGGCTGGACATAGCATAAATGCGGTTCTGAGGACCGCTGAATCGACCCCGCCACGACTTCGCCGCGCTCGCCGCCCGTGAACACCCCACTGCGGGCGCATAACCGTCAAGACGAAGATCCAAAGAATCGACCGCTGAACCATAACACTCCCGCCACTGCCTGACAATCTCTCTTCAAATGGCCCTGCTGGCCACAAGAGTAATAAGCCCCTGGAGGACCACGACACTCGCCTGGGGAGACCTACCGCATCGAGCACACCGAGATGGGGGTGGTCTCGATCGGTAGCGCCGCTTCCTCGAAACCTCAAGTCTCGAGCCCGACCGCTTCCCGAATGACCCGATCGACTCCCGCCGTAAAATCGAGAAGGAGCACTCTGTCTTGGTGAAATGTGGACCTAGTCTCGCTTTGAGGTTGTCCGCTCGAAATCGCCACGAGACTCGCTGCCCCGCCTCTTGGGCCGGGCCTAAGTCTAGCCGATCCTCCATCTCTCTGCCCTCTATCCTCGCGCATACGCTGCATCTCGGCAATATCCATACTGGCCAAGAGCCACCCCAAGCATACAAGAATCATATGACGCCTAGCCCCATCACATATCGATGAACCACATCGCCATGTCGCCTACAATGGTGTGCGATACCTAGCCAATGAGTCAAACTCAGTCAGACTCTCGATAGTCCTCCCATTCTGCCTCAAGGTCAAGAATCTATCCACGCGGGCTCTCCTCATCTCAGGAGGCAAGAAGTGATCCGGGAAGGCCTCTGTGAACTCCTCCCAAACAGCTGGAAGAGCATCCTCACCTCTACATAACTCTCATGACTCAAACCATTTCAACGCAATATCGCAGAATCAGAAGAGGCTAGCATGACGGACTCGACCTCCGAGGCCCTAAGCACTGCGATAGTCCGTCAGAACTACCGAACAAACTCCCGAGGATCCTCCTGATCTCGAACCATAGAACTCGGGTGGATGACAACCCAGAAATCCGAATCAGAATCGGCTCACAGGGTTGGCCGCCGCTCTGTCGGCTTGCCGCCGCCACTATCTTTGGTCAATAACCGGACCGCTCCGTAATCTCTATACTCACCTCCGTGTGGGACCGAGGCTCGTGTACCGCGGTCTCGATGGCCGCCGCTGCCTCGAACTCGCTGAGGCCGGGCGACGTCGTGGAACTCGCCGCCCAAACATCATCTCCGAAGAATCGGGCTCGTGCCTCGTGACCTCCGCGCCCTACTAGCCTCCTCACCGCTTTGCCCTTCTGGGCCGCGATTGCCTTGCGTGGAGGCATAACTGATACATAAAGGAAAATATCAGAGGAAGTTCAACCTATAACACAGCTCTATTGCACGATCTTAGAGTGAAAGAATGGAAACCAATCCTAAATATCCTGCAACCTCCTGATTATAGATGTGGTGCACAACACATCGATAATCAAGACTCTACTAGACACGGTCTGTAGACACTTTCCGATGACTAACTACTCTGATACCACTTTTGTCACGACCCGACCCCGGGGCCGCGACTTGTGCCCTACCGGGGCACCCCGTCAGATATATATATCAGAGAATAGCAGCGGAACATACATAACATATAAACCCGTAGATAGTAAACATCACTGGCTAGCCGACAAAGCCGCCTTCCATAAAAATATACTTAATCAAAAGTAAAACAGTACAACTTCGTTCTTACAGCCCAAACCACAAACGTGGCTACAGACCTCTAGGAATAACCACTGTGGCGGGACAGGGCCCCGCCATACCCCTGAATGTACATAATACCTATAGCATCAGGGAAAAACCGTACCAATAAAACAAGCCTCCGGAGGAATGGAGCTTCGATGCGGCACGGTGATCCTAAGAATGAGGATCCACCACCGCTACCCCTACCGCAGATGAACGCGGCCCCGAGGAAGCGGGTCGATACGATGTACTAAGTATGCGAAACTGGAAAATACTGAAAATACCTCATAAGTCTGAAATAACTGGAGACATGTATGATAATCAATTTACAGAACACTGTGCCTTACTAATAATGAGAATATCAAGCATATACTATACTGCATGAAAATAGGAAGCTCATGATCAAAGCAGGGTCACCCACCCGCAGTATCATTAAGCATTCCTACTTCTGGGACTATTTCACCTGCATGGGTCATGTGGACCCGCATGAGGTATTCCTCGATAGTGCACTACCGCATGGGACTATTTCACCCGCATGAGCCCTACGGACTCGCATGAGGTATTCCTCGCATCGTGGGTAGCAAATCCACGGAATATGCAAATGCCACAACCCGGGGAATGACCCCGTAATAAATAATAATATATCACTAGCACAAACCGGCTATCATACATAATACAAGCAAGTTAAGAAATCCCCTAACTTCTTATTAGTCTTGTTCATACACATTCTCATTTTAGTTTACTTAAGACACTAACATGTCTTTATGAAATCCGGGAATTTAACCCAAAGTACTATGTACTTCCACTCTTTTAAAATCTTAGGCAATTGATGCCTTAAAATCAATTTGTCTTCCATTAGTTCATGTCATTTATCCTTACTTATTTTACTTAGAGTAAATCTCTCTTTTTAACTTTCCATGAGGCTAATATAACCAACTTCCCATAACGTCGTTATATTAACTTCATACTTATAAGTAAATTACATTTTCCTATATCCAAGGGACTTGTAGATTTAAGACGGAAAAAGTATCATATACTTAAAAACACTTCAAGTCCCTTAACCTTGAAAACTTAAGACATCCTTACTACTTTTAAAGAACTAAGTAAATCCCCTAACTCCACCGACTTGGACACTTTAAAAACGAGTAACGGATACCAAGGTCTTGTACGTCTACCGTACTATATAGGTAAAACTATTCATGCTCAAGAGATAGGAAAGTTCCACATACCTCTTTGGTCAATCCACTTGCCAAGTCCAAAATACCGCACGTAGTACGTCAACCTATAATGACCATAATATGTTTATTAACCTCTAGCTTCAACGTAGAATATTCCAAGTGCAAAGCACTCTTCCTAGTAATACATAGATGAATCCCAAAGAGCAGTGTCAGGCGGTGCAGCTGAGAAGTGGGAAGCATCTAGAAAAGCCTACACCTCAGCAGGTGGTAGAACAGAGAGTTGAGCAGAGAGTAGAGGCAGAGAAGGAGGGGGTTACTGAAGACCGCCCTATTTTGGAGAAGGCTCCAACAGTTCCAGTGAAGGAATACACAGAGAAGATTCCTTACCCTCAGAGGTTGCAAAGGAAAGCAGTTGATAAGCAATTCTCCAAGTTCTTCGAGGTATTCAGAAAGCTGCACATTAACATTCCGTTTATTGAGGAATTGGAGCAAATGCCTACTTATTTCAAATTTATGAAGGAAACTCTCGGGAAGAAGGAGAAGCTAGCTGAGTATGAGACAGTGGCATTGACAGAGGAATGCAGTGCCATATTGCAGAAGAAACTGCCCCCCAAGCTTAAGGATCCAGGGAGCTTCACATTGCTTTGCACAATTGGTAGGGTGACATGTAACAGTGCCCTGTGTGATTTGGGGGCCAGCATAAATCGCATGCCCTTGTCCGTTTTCAAAATGTTGGGTTTGGGTGAAGCCAAACCAACCACTGTGAGCCTGCAGCTAGCGGATAGGACAGTGGTGCATTCCAGGAAAATAATTGAAGACGTATTGGTTAAGGTGGGAAAATTCTTCTTTCCTGCAGACTTCCTCATCCTTGATATGGAGGAAGATGATGAAATCCCTATCATCTTGGGAAGACCATTCTTGGCAACTGGGAGAGCCGTGATTGATGTGGAAAAAAACGAGCTGAAACTTAGAGTTGAGGAAGAAGAGATGGTGTTCAAGGTGTTTAAACACACCGTTAAACCCCCATAAGTGATGTTTTAACAAGACCGTGAACACATCGATTGAGCCAAAGACAAAGCAAAGCAAGAGAAATCAGTCCGCCAGTACAGGTGAGCAACGCTAAACCTTCTCTTGAGAAAAAGGAGAAAAAGAAAAACAGAAAGCGGAAGAGAAAAATGATTATGAAATGGATAGGTTGTGGGGTTAATTTACCCCATGCCTCTTGATAAGGAACCTGCGTCTGGCTAAAAGACGTCAAAGACAGCGCTACTTGGGAGGCAACCCAAGGTTTTTAAATTTATGCAATTTAGTTTTATTTAGAACAGTCTCACGTAAGGTATTGTTTACATGTTGTGATGACAGGTACAGGGCTAAAAATGGAGGACGAAAAACGAGAAGAGAGGAGGAAATCGGCTCGGCGCCACGGCGCCCAGCAGAGGGCCATGGCGCCGAGAATGCAGAAAGGCGCAGGAAGTTGGGCGCCACGGCGCCGGTTGCAGGGCCGCGGCGCCGAAAGTCCAGAAGGTCTCTGAAGTTTGGGCGCCGCGACGAAAAATTTGAAAAAGAGCCCTAGAAACGATTTCCCTCTTCCATTCTGACGGGATTTTTGACGTTATCTGCCATGCATTATCCGCCGCCGCCGCCACCATTTTATACCAAGTTTGTAAGTTGTCCCGTTTTTCTTTTATTTTTGAGTCTTGCACACATTAGGGACAATGTGTGATTTAAGTTGGGGGGGGGGGAGTTCTTAAGTTATTTTTGATGTGTTTTTGAGTCTTTTTGTGTTGTTTTCTATGTTTATTTGAGTCTAATTTTTTTTTATGATCATGCATGCTATAGTTACTTGAAACGCCTAGTGAAGTAAAGTTGAATAATGTAATGTAATTAGAAGCAACCATCTGAACACTTAGGTTAGATATGCCAGAAACTCATGAAATCAAACTATTTGGGGTATCTTGCTTGATTTATGCATTGTTAAGTGATTAAACCTATGTGTCTGCTTGCTTGCTATTTGAGGCCAAATAGCTAGGATATGCATGTTAGGAAGATGATTCAGACATTTCTTTGTTAGCCCTTTCTTACCATTCTTTGCCTATCCCTGACAATAAATTGTATCCCTAGTCAGCCCCATTGAGCCTAAAAATAAGATCTTTTCTTTGACACCCTATAATTCTATATTTGTTCCATAAGTGAAAAAAATTGATATGTTTGGAATATAAAGTGTTGAAAAAGAGACAAAAGAGAGTGAACAATTTTTGATGCACCCCAATGAAAAAGTAATAATAAATAGGCAAAAGCCTAAGTTTGGGGGTGCCTTCTATTCATCATACACCTCATTCTCTCAAAACAAAAGAGGGGAAAGATAGGTATGAGGTTAAAAAAGAATCAAAAGAAAAGGAAAGAATCGAAAGCAAAAGAGCTTATGGTACGTAAATTGAGCCTAAATGCCTATTTTTACCTACCCCTGCCTAAGCCTACATTACAACCCTGAAAAGCCCTGAAGATCTCTAATATGTGTATCCATGATTATTGGAGAATAGCAAGTAAACATGACATAGGATTTTGAAATTGACATGCATAGTTAGGTATTCTTACTTCCATTGAGCATGATTAAATTGAATTTGCGAAATATCCGACTTGATGTGTTTAGAATGCAAAAAATCCATGCTATATGTTCCTGCATATTATTCTACTAACCTTCATGCTTTTCTAAGTAACAATGATGCAGCAACTTGATCAATGTCTTTGAGTCATTTTCTTTTCTTTTCTTTTCTTTCGTGTCTTTATTTCTATTTTTTATCTTTACTCGAGGCCAGCAAAGGTTAAGTTTGTGGGTGTTTGATCGGTGTATTTTATATACACCTTTTGAGTCATTTTTAGTTAGTATTTTGCCCAATTTTGTACAAATATGTGTCGTGTTAGGATAGATTTTCTTTCTTTTGAGTCACAACGGTTTAAAGTGGCACATTGGTGAGAAGGAGCGAAAAGAGGGCAGAAACAGAGGTTCCAGAGCTCAAAAAGCTGAAAAGTTGACAAACCGGGCGAGAAACAGGGCGGCGCCGCGGCGCCACCAACTAGCAGCAGTAGAGCGCTACGGCGCCCAAAGAACAGAGAGCTGCAGAAGTTTCGGCGCCACGGCGCCAAGGCGGAAAAATTGCCAAATCCGAATTGGAATGAGCCAAGACCAAGAATGAAAAGGTTTGGGACGTTTTTGAGGTTATAAAAAGGACCTTTTAGGTCAGATTTTGGGAGTTCAACACTTGACAATTCATCACAACTTGGAGATCAAGATTGGAGACTTACTTTTGTGTAATTTTTTGTTCTTTATTTTATTTCTTTTTTGTGTATGTTGGATATTAGTTTAGTTCTTGGCATGTCTATGACTAGGAACTAACTTAATTTAGGGCTTTCCATGTCGAATCGCTTGAACCTCGTTCTTATGAATTAATGCATGTTTTGGTTTCTTCTTATTATTATTGAGATTTATTCAATAATTGTTTTGATTGCTTGGTAATTAATTGATCACTAATTATCATAACTTATATGATTTCTGATCGAAATCCGAAAGGGAGATTGTGAATATGCTATAGTTGAATAAACATAGGTTTAAATCGTGGACGAAAGTACTCGGATACTTGTGTAGCTTAATAGGTTATTGCTCTTAATCTTCCTTTGTAGTCAATCTTGTCATCGAAAGATAGAAGGGTTCTACATTGGGGTTGAATGTTTATATTACCTTAACAGGAGTATAAAACGGCTTAGTTAACCTGCTATCTCAAAATAGAAGAAAAACCATAATTATTTACATTAACGAGTAAAGCGAGCGGATAGTTGAGGAGATTTGGAAGCCCTATTTCCACCATATCTGAAGTAAAGTAAAGTAAATTAGTTAGCATCTATAATCATAGCTATAAACAATTCATCAAATTATCGGTTACCAAATAGATACTACAGAATAGAGGTTGATAATTGAACATTAATCCCTGAGGACGATAACTCGGTCTTCTAGACTATATTACTTGTCACGACACGTGCACTTGCGTTTAGTGTGTGCATAAATCGCGCATCAAGTCGCCCACCGTTGAGCAGTGGGTAGATTTAGGAATAAGGGTGATGGTAGTGTGGTTGATCTGTTTGAGAAGCTTTCTGGAAGTGAAGAACTCTTTAACCGCTTCGCAGAACTCCCCGCCAATGATATCCCAAGCATTCTTGAAGAAACCCGAAGAGTAGCCATCCGGGCCAGGGGCTATGTCATCCCCAATACCGAATAAAGCCCCTTTAATCTCAGCATCCGTGACATTTCTAACGAGGTCATCCCCATGTTCGTCCGAGAGGCAATTGCCCGAAGATATGACACCAACATCAATAGGCTCGCAAGCGTCCCTAGTTCCAAGTAAACCTTTATAATAATTAATGAATTCCGCCGCAACTTGGTCACTGGAGTTCGTAAGAGAACCATCACTCTTGGTAGTGGCCGTAATAAAGTTCCTTTTGGAGTTACGTTTGACAATACCATGGAAGAACTTAGTGCACCTATCACTGTTCTTGAGATGCTCACACTTGGAAAGCTGCCTAAGGAAACTTATTTCCGCATCAATAAGAACCATGGACTTGCGCCTTAGCTCGAAAACCCACGTGTGTAAGTGGTCAAGCTGCGGGTTGCTCAAGGCATCCTGTTGAGAAATATCCAACTCCTCCTTTGCCCTTTTGACCCGCGTCGAGATATGGTAGAAGTCTTTCTCATTGAGCTGCTTCAAAGGTCCTTTGAGGTAAAGTAACTTCCGGGAAAACCAAAATTGAGCATTGCCATCGATAATTTGCTCCCAAACGTCCGTCACAATCCTACCAAAGTGCTCATGAGTAGCCCACATATTGAAGAACTTGAAAGGTCTATTATGCATCCTTGGACGATTAAAAATAGAGACAATGCACGGAGTATGGTCCAAAGAAGGCCCGGACAAACGGAAATGTGCATGGCCATACCAGCCCGCATGTAACCAATTGGCGTTAATGAGGGCCCTGTCAAGCTTGCTCAAAGTATTGCTACGACTGAAAGTGAACTCGCATCCCGTCGAAGATAAATCCGTGAGGCTTAAATCTCTACAACAATCAACAATATCTTTCGTGTCATAGCTGGTGATGGGTGCCATGTTGAAACGCTCATTATCCTTCATAACCGTGTTGAAATCCCCAATAACAAGCCACATCATAGTCATGGGGGTCCCGTACTCTCTCAATTTCTCCCATAAGCCCCGTCTATCAATAATCATGTGTAGCCCGTAAACAAAAGTGACTTGAAGCCTCTTGGAGGAGATAACACAAGTGACATCGCAATGAATGACTTGCGGGTTGATGTCAAGTACTTGCAAGATGACTTTGGCCGGATTGAATAAAATAAATATCCTCCCTGCCGGATGATTTGTAAAGTTATCCAACATCTCCCAGTTGCGAAATTTAGAAGTCCAGAAACGTTCAAGAGTCGAGTTGTTGAGTTTAGATTCCAGGATACCAAAGATGTCAATGTTGTTCTCACACACCACAGAGCAAATCTCCTTTTGCTTGGAGGGGCGGTGCAGGCCCCTTATATTCCATGAGGCAATGATCATTTTGATAACGGAGGGGGAATAGTCCCCTTCGTGCTATCTTCATAAGTAATAATAGAGCTTATGCCACCATAAGTACCCTTTTTTTAATGGGAAGGGTTGTCATTCTGCTCAAGGGTATGGGCAAACTTTGTCCACCATTATTAGTCTTAGCTTTTGCCCTCGTCCTCGCGTCCCCTTGCCCCTCCTCCTTCTTGGTCCCTTCCGTGTTCCGACCTTTTCCAACCTTAGCCGAAGGGCCGAAAGGTTGAGCTTCCAAATCTGTCCAACCTTTGTCAACTTCGGTCTGTGTCCCCGCAAGCTGGCCACTAATATCCGCAATTATTGAACTACCCGCATTGTCCGCGGGTTGTCCTATACCGTCAGTATCAGTAGGCAGTCCTGTGCCAGCCACGATTTGTATCCCCGCAAGCTAGCCTCCAATTCTGAACAAAATCCCTCCGTCATTCCCCCTTCTATCCTAGGGTTAGTCCGACCTTTGCCAACCTCGGTTTGGGACCCCAAAGGCTGGCCACCATGAGTATGAGGGACGCGAGTCGGGAGGTGAATGGGCCGATCATCTTGGATACACACGGGAGAGGTCAAATAGGCTAAGTTCCGACCTTTGTCAACCCCGTTTTGTGTCCCCGGAGGATGACCACCGAATCCGCTACCGCACCCATACTCCTACCCAATCCAACCTCATTATGAGACGCGGGTGAGTCTCCATTATGCGTGTCTCGTGATCACTCACTATAGTACCCTTGTGGCCCCTAGTGTCTCCCGCAACAAAGTTTCGACCTTTGTCAACCCTGGTTTGTGTCCACGGAGGCTGACCACCCGAATCCGCTACCACTCCTAAACTCCTATCCAAGCCAACATCGCTAAAGGTTGCGGGTTGGCTCTCCATACTGTGTGCCTCTACAAGTCTCCCCTTAGTATTCGCGGTGCCCCTAGGGTCTCCCGCAGTAGGGTTCCGACCTTTTCCAGCCTTTGTTTGTGCCCCAATAGGTTGGCCTCCCTCACCTGCAAAATCCGAATTCTGGCCTATGCCAAAATGGTTTGTGACCCCGATGGTTGGCCTCCTCCTTGTACCTCCTCCATGTTCCGACCTGCGCCAGCCCCGGTCTGTGTCCCTGAAGACTGGCCACCACTCTTACTTCCACCCTTACTCCCGCCTGAACTCGTAGGGGCAACCTCCCTCACGGGTGTGTCCAAGTAGGTATGAACCCCCTTTGGCTTGGCAATGAGGGTTTGTGTCTCGCCTTGCCTTTGCACCCACCTATTAGTGTCGGCATGATGCTTTTCACAATTCATAATGAAGTGTTCAATCATATGGCATTGCTCGCAATAGTCCGGAAGCTTTTCATAAACAAGCTTTTGGTCAATGATGGTGCCGTCCCAAAGCTTGAGTTCAATAGCATCAAGTGTACCTTTGGAGAGATCTATTTCAACTAGAGCCCGTGCATAAGAGAGAATGTCTTTTTCACTAGTGAGCTTGTCGGTCCCAATAGGCTTGCCAATACGGGACAAGATACGACTCAAAGCGTTAACGTTCCAAAGTTCTAACGGGAGAGACGGGAGCCTTGCCCATATTGGAATGGTACATATCTCATGCTTATCAAATGTGAAGCAATGAGGTATATCTTTCAGCAGTAGAGGAATGCTACAAACAAAGTGTGGCCCATTGGCCATGACCTTCTCTTTGTCACTTTTAGTATTAAATTTGAATACGATCCAACCCGAAGCGTGGACATTAAAGCGGTATGCAACTCCCCTTGAGCGACATAGCTTCCTTAATGTCAAGCTCCCCGGGTAAAACCCCATAAAATAACCAATCAAAAGGTGCCCCACAGTTTACGTAAGATCATTCAAATCCCCCATAGGTAAGTCAAGAGGCCCCACATTTCGGGAATCAGCAACGAAATGCAAACGTTTACCATTCAAAACATCACGGTTTCCTTTGACTATTGATGCATAAGCCTTCTTGTTGTTCAGGCTCACGTGATCCGTAGTCTTGTTCTTTCCATCCGTAACATTTCCTGCGACCGGTTCACAATTATTGCCACTCGAAGTCGAAGCAGTGTCTTGAGAGCCGAGGGTGCAAGAGGAGGGAATGAAGTCCGAAGTTCCCTCATTGGTAGATAACTCATCGTTTCCTGTGTGAGCGTCCCCCACTTGAAGACCATTGCTCACAAGCCCGGATGTGGTGGGTTCGTGAGCAATCGGGGGAACTCGACGCTGTTGGTGATTTCAATAGAAGCTTGCCCCATCCGGATGGGCAGTGGCGTGAAGTTCTTATGAGTCCGCTTCTTTTTCGCCATCCTCAAAGTTACCAAATACTATTACAAGCAAGAGATGAATACAATTGAGAAATGTGTTAATTTAAATCCGGACAGGCCCGGTTTATGAAGTACAATGCTTCTACTAATTATACAAACACTTGCCTATTTCAATATATAAACTAGAAAAGACCGTAAATGAATGTAGTTCGGACAGGCCCGGAGTTTAAATTACAAGGCTTTCTAATTTATACAAGGTTTATCTAATGCGTTAGTAAACATTCATTCATACAATATCTCGTAATCCTAATATTTGCCTATCGATACTCTTAGGTTTGCCTAGTGAATATAGATATTAAAATACTAAATTAAGGAATGAAATGTAATCAAGCAAGGATTTAGGAATACCTCGTTGTCGCGTGCCTCGTTGGTTCGAACGGTTTTACCGTGAACAGATAAGGACGTTGAACTACTGCGTGCGTGTAGCTATCCTTTTTCCCTTGCCTCACACTTAGGCAAATAACTCGCAAGGTCACTTAGAATAACCCGTCTTACCCCTACAATAATCTGCAAGACAAAGACACGCCAAGCCAGTATCACGGGAAAACAAGGATGTATATATACGTATGTGTATATTTATATAAGTACCGTGAATAATATATGGTATATATAAGTACCGGGGTACAAATATATAGGATATAATATGAGGTAATTATATATGATAAACTATGCCTTCAAAGTAAAGAAAAAGGACAATGCTTCATGGTAGTAGCAAAGCCGAGAATGGAAAGGGACAAGACAAGCAAGAAAAGTGAACCTAAAAGGCTATCACAAATATGGTAGACATTGGAGCAAATAAGAGCCTATATGCATGCTAGGGAGGTCTCGAACTTAGACCTTGCACCAAAATGGCATAAAGGACTGCACGACAGTCAAAGGTCAGCATGCTTGGCCAAAAATGGCAAAGCGCAGGGCCTAGACAGTGCACGCAGAGAGAGACTTGCACAAATAAGACAAAGGGTCAATGTCAAACGGTGCAATGGGCAGAGAATTCAAAATCTCGCCTAGAAGAACATAAATCAAAGGCGGGATAATGTCAACTAAGGATCAAAGTGTACTAATTGCTAAGCAATCCACAACAACGAATATGAACGCCAAGAACAACGAGAACACTTAACAAGAAGGACAATAAGCTCTAAACTTCGAAGACGCTAATCAACAAGACATGAAAGGATTATGAGAGATCGCTAAGAAATAATCAAATAACCCTCAAGTAGCAAGTTAACAAGGCCATTATGCACAAAATAAACACTAATACAGACTTGACCCACCCCGTAATTCACCCTTAAAGGCCCGGAAACTGAAGAATCCTAAAAACGAGCGTTTTAAGAAACTCAAGAACACGGATTAACAAAGACGAATCTAAAGCTAGACAAACCCAAAAACAGTGTTACAACAACTTAACAAACACAGATGAACAAGGACCAAGAATCGAATCCTTCGTAAAACACCCGTGAGGCCTAAAAACAAGAATCTCAAGAACAAGAAGGAATTATAAATTAGTAGCAATAAGCAAGAAAACGATAGAGGGAACACCAAGGAACACAAATCCAGAGATATCAACACTTAATTCTTAATCTATACAAGCGTAAAGGAGGAAGAAAATGAAGAGAAGTCACCCGGATGTGTGTTTCCTTTGCTTCCAGATTCTTGAAGTTGTTGAGCTCCAATGGAGTTGTTAAGTTTCCGTAGATGTTTCGCCTCAAGGTGATGGTCAGAAGATGGATTTTCTCCACCCCCAAGGGGGGGGGGGGTGTGAACTATAAACTTGTGATTTAAGACCCGAGAGAGATATATAGCAATGAGGAGAGATGTGTATAGAGGGGTAGATGCCCTTCTCTCCGGTGGTTGAGGAAGCTATAACTTCAAGAACCTTAAATGCTTCTCATAAATGAAAGCTAGAGCATTAACTTCCCTTCATAAATGCTACAAAGAAGGGAAAGAGTGATAATCCAAGTCTCAAAGCTCCGTATATAGCCCAAACTGATACGAACTCGCGCAAAACAGTCAAGTCTTCAAACACATCCGAAGCTCGTTTTCACGAATGTGGAAGATGTAGTGATTACCTATTGTGAAATGTGTTCCTACACTTAGATTCAAAAACATAAACAAAGCACTTGAATAAATCCAAGCCAAAAGATTCACTCTTGTAACTTTGTTAAGCCTTGGACCATCTATATATTGTAACCCCTTTACTTGGATACTCCACGAAATGTCATGTAGTAAATGGTGTATATATTAAAAAGGCACATACAATTTAATACAAATGTATTATATCTTTATCCGGATTTAACATATACATCTTTTACGTAGTAAGCAGGGAACTATTTATTTACTTTCAATGGGACAATAGTGATCAAGATATTATTGTGATTTAAATTTTAAACTCATCACAATATAGAATAGTGACCTCTTAGCTATTGTAAATTGATTTGTATATGCTCCTTTTAGTGAGTGTGCTTCCAAGAGTACATTTGTTAACAAACTCGGCATTAATTGATATATTATTCTAACCATGATAAAGAAATTTTACCAAGTAAAACTGAGTTGCAAAGTGTAAAAACCCATTATCAATGATGGTTTGACTTTAAGGAGAACTTAAATAATTTTTTGAAAAAAGGGAATAAAGGGTGTGAAATAAGTTGCAACACTACCAAAAGGAATTTGACTCTTTGAAGAACATTTTTAGTGAAAAAATAGGTGGGGTTTTGTTTTAAAGTAACGCTGGTCAGTGGGCCGGATCGGGATCGCCCCACCCCGATCCCAAAAAAAAAATCGGTGTTGGATTTCGAACTCGGGACGGGACCTGGGCTCGTCCCACCAGTCCCGATTTGACCCGACCCCGTCCCGCCCCGCCAGCCCCCCCCCCCCTTGCAAAAATAGTCGTTGCAACAACGGTCAAATTTCGATTTTGGTCATTGTGCAACGGCTATAACGACCATTTTTTTCCCCACCCCATAAACCCCCATACCCTCTTAATATTTATTTTTAACCCCTAAGTTAATATATTTACGCTTTAATCCTATTTCTCAACTATAAATACCTCATTTTACTCTTCATTTTTCTCACAAATATTCCTACCATCTCTCTAATCTCTCAATTCATTTCTCTACAATTCTACATTGCCTACTAAATATTATATTTTTTTGCTCGTTTATATTACAGTTAAAAAATTGGGAATGAAGTTGGCAACTAGCTTGAGGATCATCCATCGAGCAAAGTTTCAATTTACAACCTCGATTACACGTCGACGTTACGTCGGCGTTTGGTACCTTCGTTCCTTCTTTAAATTATTATTGTTACTTAATTTTAATTATCGCACTTAATTTCATTTACTTTAATTATTTATTTACATAATTATAAAAAAACGCCTTGGACATATGATTAAGGGTAAGGGTAAGGGTGCTTCTTCTAGTAGGGGTAACAAGGGTAAGGGTACTTCTTCTAGTAATCCTATTTCTAGTTCCGATGATTTGATTGATTTCACTCATATAGATGAAATTACTTTTTTTCATTATATAACACTAGATGATGAGGTATATATTCTGCATCTGAACCATACTTTAATTTTGACGATAATGTAGATGATACATCCACTAGTGCACCTCAACCTCAAGCTCGGACTGAGTCTCAGCCTCAAACTGAAATGTCTCATATTCCCCCTAGTATAAGTCGAGGCCCCACACAATGAAAATTAAAATCAGTTACATAGGATTTTTTGATAGGGACGTTGACAATCAAGTAGTTAGATGTACGATTTGTAAAAATATTTATAAATTTAAAATCGAAAAAGGTCAAGGTGGGACGAGAGGTTTATTGCGACATGTACAAGGCGAGCACACAACTAGATGAAATCAATACCAGACAAAAAAAATGGGTGTGTCAATTCCCTCTGAGTCGGGAGGAGGCTCACATAGTGTCTTCGACCAAGTACATGGTCAAATTAAACCGACGACGGGGGGAATTTTTTGTCCTAAATATGATAAACACAAAGATAGGGAAAATATGGCAAAATTAGTTGCGGTGGAGGGTTTGCCATTTTCATTTCCTTCCTCTCCTGATTTTATTCATTACATTAGAGAAATTTATAATCCTTCTTTTAACGATTTTCCTAGATCAATTGTTAGAATAGACGTTTTTAAATTGTCTCTGAATATCAACAATATTTACGTTATGCATTATATCATTTTAATGGCAAAGTGGTTCTCGCTCCTGATATAGGTCGTAATATTAACGGTAATGATTATTTAACTGTAACATGTCATTGGATAGATCAAAATTGGTCTATGCAAAACGTATTTTAGCATATAGATATATTGATGATAGACACAGTTGAACTTTTATTGCACAAAATATTCATGAAATTGGTGATTATTATGGAATAATTGATAAAATTATGACTATTGCATTAGGTAATGCTACTTCTAATGATTACGCTATAAGACTTAAAAGTTCGATTAACTCCATCTATTCTTGATCATTTTCATATAAGATGTGTGTGTTGTATTTATAACGTAGTTGTAAAGGATGACCTAAAACTTTTTGAAAACATTCTTGATAAAATACAGTTTGCTATAAATTTTATTTTTAAAGGTAATAAAATGCAAAGACGCAAAGAGTATAAAAAAACTTATCACAATTGTGGATTACCTTATAGAAAAATTCCTGAAGAAGTAGCGACTAGGTGAAATTCTCTATATGAACAACTACTTGTTGCTTACGATTATAGAAAATCAATAACATTATTATTTAACGCCCATAATAAAAATTCAAGGGATATGTTTGTTGATAATGATTGAATTTATTAGAGAAATTTTTTCAAGCTACTAAAGAATTTTTTGGTATTTATTATCCTACTATTTTAACTATGTTATTTTATATAGCTCTAATATTTTTGTTACTTAATGAATATATGAAAAAACAAACTTAAAAGGCATCTATTGAAAAAAATGTTTAAGAAATTTAAAAAAATACTTTTTTCCTATTCCCACTATTTATATTATGGGTGATGTATTACTATTAAAGTAGACGATGGTAAAACACTTGTAGACACAATTTATGATTGTAAAGAAGTACTTCCAACAGACCAAACTGAAGAACCAACTCACGAACCAACTAAAGAAGAAGTTATGTATAACATACACACGGAATGCAAACAAGTATATATGTATTACCAACAACAAAGTGCAAATAATCAACCGGCTTCTGTACCATCTTCTACTACTTCGCTGCAACCTTATAAAGCATGCGATTTCTGCTGCTAGTATTCAAGGCCTTAGAAATAAAATATTTTGTGGTTCAACTTCTTCATAAGTTAGCGAATTTAATGTTTATGTTTTGCTGGGTGTTTTATCGTATGAATTAATTGTCAATGTTGAAGGACATGAAGACTTGTTGAAATACTGGAGGGACAATGAAAAGACATTTTCGACACTAGAAAATATAGCCTGAGATGTGTTGAACACTGAATCGTCATCAACAACGTCTGAAAGAGTTTTTTTCTGTGGGAAAATTTCAAATAGGAGAGCACATGCATTCACTGTCGGGAGACACATTAGAGATTGTAGTTCTATTCAGAGATTAGATTCGAGCGGAGCGTAGAAGATGCGGTCAACCGAAGATCAACGAAGAAGAAGAGTACAACTACACCGAAATCTTTTCTGAGGGAACATTAGGCGACAACGAACAATTGATACAAGTTTTTTTTTATTTCATTTTTGGGAGTATAAATGTGTTTCTATTATTATTATTATATTTTTTGTATATATAACTATAGGTTCATTTTTTCATATTAGTGTGTACCCTTTTTCTTAATTCTTATATTGTATTAATATTACCTGTAGAGAAATTTTTCCCGAGAATTCACTTTCGAACAAAAAGTGGACTGTTAATTACGTAATCTATTAAACACTTGTCGCTCGATGATGATTTCTCTTTGATCCAGCTTTCCTTATCAAGAAAAGATTTAACAAGATTAGCCAATTCAAATTAAAGTGCTTAATTAATTGGTATTTAAAAGAAAAAAGAGGTATCCACGTGACTTGAGCTTAAACTTCACATAATCATTAGCTAAATCACAACTCACGCCTTAATACATGGGAGTAGGGCTGGCCAGTGGGCCGGGACGACCCTGTCTCGGCCCGGTCCCGCCCCGACCTCCTTTAAAAAAAATCGGTACAGGGACTCGAACCCGGGACGGGACATGGCCTCGTCCCGCCAGGCCCGCCACGTCCCCGCCCCCCGTCTCGCCCGAAAATCTGCTTTGCATAAAGAACCGTTGCACCAACGGCCATTTTACATTTTGGCCGTTGTGCAACGGCCATTTTTGGCCTCCCCCAACCCCCTACCCCCTTTATATTTATTTTTAACACGTAAGTTATTATATTTACACTTTAACCCAATTTTTCAACTATAAATACTTCATTTTCTATTCATCTTTCTCACAAATCTTCCTACAATCTCTTTAATCTCTCAATCAATATCTCTATAAGTCTACATTGTCTACTAAATATTCTATTTTATTTATTCATTTGGGAGTGAAGTTGACAACTAGCTTGAGGATCATCCATCGAGCAAAGTTTCAATTTTCAACCTCTCGAATACACATCGACGTTACATCGTCGTTTGATACATTCATTAAATTATTATTGTTTCTTCATTTTATTTAGCGCACTTAATTTCATTATCTTTAATTATTTATTTGCATAATTATAATGGATGGATTTAAACGTATTATTACGGGTATGGGTAAGGGTATTTCTACTAGTATGAGTAATAAGGGTAAGGGTACTTCTTCTAGTTCTAGTCATCCTATTCCTAGACAGGATAATATTTAATGATTTTGTTGATACTGAAATTTTCCTGAAGTACCATATGATTTAGACGATGAGATATTTTCTGGAACTTAACAAGACTTTAATTTAGAAGATGATCTAGATGATGACACACCCACTAATGTAGATGACACACCCACTAATGTAGATGACACACCCACTAATGCTCCTTCAACTGAAGTGCCTCCTATTCCTCCTAGTATGAGACGAGATCCAGCAAAACGACCATTAAAATCAGATGCATGACAATTTATTATTAGGGACGTAGCGAATCAAGTAGCTATATGTAAAATTTGTAAAGTGATTTTTAGTTTTAAAATTGGACAAGGTCAGGGTGGGACGGGGGTTTAATGAGACACATCAAACAGAAACACCCAACTAGGTATGCCCAATACGAGGATCAATAAAGGGGTGTGCAAACGTCCTCTTCATCGGGACAAGATTCACAGACAGTCTCGGACCAAGTACATGATCAAATTAACCCTGTGGCATGGGGAATTGTAGGCCCTAAATACGATAAACATAGAGATAGGTAAACACTAACAAAATTAGTTGTTGTGAAGGGTTTGCCTTTTGCATTTCCTGAATCTCCTGGTTTTATTCATTACATTAGAGAAATGAATAATCCTGCTTATAAAGGTTTTTCTAGATCAACTGTTAAAAGGGATGTATTTAAATTTGCACACGAATATCAACAATATTTATGTTATTCATTATATCATTTTCCTGCTAAAGTATCTATTACGTCGGATTATTTAACTGTAACATGTCATTGGATAGATTATAAATGATCAATGCAAAAACGTATTTTAGCGTATAGATATATAGATGATAGACACACTGGTAATTTTATTGCAGAAAATATTTATTTTGTTTGTCATTATTATGGCATAACTGATAAAATTATGACTATTACATTAGATAATGCTTCTTCTAATAATTATGCTATTAATATTTTAAAAAAAGTTTAACTCCATCTTTTCCAGATCATTTTCATATAAGATGTGCGTGTCATATATATAATTTAGTTGTAAAAGATGGTCTATCACTTTTTACAGACATTCTTGATAAAATATAATTTGCAATAAATTATATTTTTAAAAATAATAGAATAAAACGAATAAAAAGAATATAAAAAAACTTGTCACGATTGTCAACTACCTTATAGAAAAATCCCGAAGAAGTACCCACTAGGTGGAATTCTTTGTACCATCAACTACTTGTTGCTTATGACTATAGAAGACCTATAACTTTATTTTTTAACGCTCATAATCAAAATCCAGCTTATATGGTTGTAGATAGCGATTGAGACAAAATTGCCGAACTTATTGTATTTTTAGAGAAATATTTTCAAGCAACAAAAGAATTTTACGGTATATATTATCCTACTATTTCAACTTTGTTGTTTTATATAGCTCTCATATTTTTATTACTTAGTGAATATATGACTAAATCAGCTTATAAGGCAGCTACTAAAAAAATGTTTATCAAAATAAAAAAATATTTTATTCATACTCCCACTATTTATATTATTGGTGTTATATTAAATCCGACTATTAAAATAGACGGATGTAAATCACTTATTGAAACTATTTATGATTGTAAATCATACTTTGAAGAGGAAGAACAGAGGCTTGGAACAAGATTAGAGACTTCTACATTCAAGTTCTTTTCTCTTTTCTTTTATTAAATTCAGTTTATGTTGAAGACAATTAGTTTTCTTAGCATGACAATGTCTAGGAGCTAATTTCTTTATTAGGATTTTCCATCGAATCAACTTGAAACTATTTTCATAAGTTAATGCATTGTTAGTGATTGCTTCTTCGGCTATATTAAGATCTATTCAATTTGTATTGATTGTTTGATAATTAACCGGCCATTAATTGTCATAACTTATATGATTTGGAATCGAGACCTGAAAAGGGAGATTGGAATATGCTATAGTTGATTAGACATAGGTTAAAATCGCAGACGAAAGTACCCCGATACTTGTGTAGTGATTAAGGTTATTTTTTTTAATCCTCCTGTGTGGTAAAATCTATCATAGAAATATAGAAGGGTTCTGCATAAGGTTGAGTTTTATATGTTCTAACTGGAACATAGAACATGTTCGTTAACCTGCTATCTTAATAAGAAGAAGAATCATTAGTCTTGCATTAACAAGTGAAAGAGTGGATAGTTGAGGAGATTGGAAGCCCTAATTCCCTTCATAACTGTTTAACCCAAAGTATTATCATCTTAATTTATTTTCTGCACTTTATTTAGTTTTTAATTCTTAGTTAAAATCTCAAACACATGAACGTTAACCAAATAGAAACCATAGATTAGATAAACGGTAATTGATAAATCAGTCTATGTGGACGATACTTGGTCTTACCAAGATTATTACTATATTGAGATACATTGTCACGACCCGCCCCCGGGCCCGCGACTGGTGCCCTACCTGGGCACCCTTACCGGTATACATCAGAGAATAGTAGCGGAACATACATATAACTCAAAAGAAATAAATAACAGGCTAGCCGATAAGGCCACCTTCCAAAAGTATACACTTAACTCAAAAAGCAGTTTCCTTTTTTTTTTTTTTTACAACTCAATCCACAAGATATGACTCATGCACCTCTAAGAATTTACGACATAACAATCGTGGACGACAGGCCCCGCCATACCCCTAAATGTACATAAAACTACAACCTCAGGGAACTGTACCAAAATGCAAAGCCTCCGAAATAATGGAGCTTTCCAACCAGCTGAACAATGATCCTAAAAATGAGGATCAACAACCTGTATAACTCTACATGCGGATTTAACGCACTCAAGGCGAGGTCAAGACAACATGTACCAAGTATGTGAAAACTGAAAGTACTGTAATGAAATCATAAAGTCTAAAATAAAGCTGGAGACATGTATGATAACTCAAATAACGAGACATATCAGGCCTTACTAACAATGAGAGTAAACAAGAGTATACTTTACTGCATACAAATAGGAGGCTCATGATCAAAGTAGGGTCACCCGCCCGTAGTATCATTAAGCAATCCTACTCCTGTGACTATTTTACCCGCATAGGTCATGCGGACCCGCAATGGAGCGATGCGCTCCGCATGGGACTATTTTACCCGCACAAGACTATTTCACCCGCTTAGACCCGGTGGGCCCGCAATGAGTACAAACGCCGCACTCGCATCATGGGTAGAAAATCCATGGAATTAGTAGTAACCCGGGGCTTTACCCCGTAAGAATAACATAAACTAGCACAACCGGCTATCATACATAACATAAGCACTACCGGCTTATCATACATAACATAAGCGCTACCGGCTTATCATAACATAAGCAAGTTAAGAAATCTCCTAACTTCTTATTAACTTTGTTCATATACATTCTCATTTTAGTTTACTTAAGGCACTAATATGTCATTATAAAAATCCGGGAATTTAATCCAAAGTACTACGTACTTCTACTCTTTTAAAATGACTTTTTTCATATAAAATTTCCAAGATACTAATAACCGTAGTATCAAGTCATATCTACTTTTCAGGACAAGTCACAATACCTTTTAGGTATACATTTATAGGCTTCTAAATCAAGTGACTCCTTTCTTTTAAAATCTTAAGCAATTGATGCCTTCAAATCAATTTGTCTTTCATTATTTCAAGTCATTTATCATTATTTACATTACTAGAGTGAACCACTCTTTCATCTTTCCATAAAGCTATTATAACCAACTTCCCATAAAGTCGTTATACTAACTTTATACTTTAGGCAATTACATTCTTCCTTATATCCAAGGGACTTATACTTTCAAACAAAACAAGCATCATATACTTTCAAAAATACTTCAAGTCCCTTAACTTCAAAAACTAAGACATCCTTAATCTTTTTAACAAGTGAGTTAGTTTCCTAACTCAACCAACTTGGACATTCTTAAAACAAGTCAAGGATATCAAATGAAATTAGATTCATCAAAAACTCGTACGTCTACCGTACTATAAATTTACAATTACTCATGCTCAAGAGATAGGAAAGTTTCACATACCTCTTCGGTTCAATCCACTTGCTAAGTCCAATATGCCGTACGTAGTATGTCAACCTATAATGACCATAATACGTCTATTAACTTCTAACTTCAAACGTAGAGTATTCTAAGTGCAAAGTCACTAAATTCTACGGAAAATCGGACAACACTTTCTTTGTTTCTACATACTTTTCCACCTTTTTCAAGGCCCGAATTCAATAACCAAACACGCCACATTTAAGGCTCAACAATGTAGTTAACAATAGGGGATTACACGCCTAACAAGACGTGTAAAATTCCGTCCTACAATTTATATCAAACTAGTCCAAAAGGCAATGCCATTCTCGGCCAAAAGGTGTAACAACATATCATCCTTTCCAATTCCTTTTCAATTCAAGTTGTTTAGTATAACATGTTATAAAGCCGCAATCGATTATAACAACTATAATCTTCAAGTCGATAACATGCGACGATTCTAATTATCGACCAAATTGTATTTCAATTTCAAATGGCTAGCAATGTCATTTCGGATTTTAGGCCTCCAATATCCATAACACTTATCGATCTTTAATACATATACTTCATTCTAGTTAAAAATGTAAGGCTACAACAATATGTAATCTTATAACACTTAAGAGAACAAGATTGTTACCTCGACGAGCCTTAATCCAACTTCAAGATCCGAAGTCGCTCCCTAGCAACTTAGAGCCTCTCTTTGACACTCCAATCCGCCACTTGAAGCCCTTAGAAGATCACAACCATCTTTCCTTTAATTTCCAATTCAAACCTTATGAAAGTGACTTAGGTTTTCACCTTGCGACTAATACGAAAACGACACTTTTCCGGGATCTTTCTATTGAGATACCCTTACAATACCCTTATGAACCTTGGTTTAATGTGTGGAGCCTATTGAACAACAAACGAAATTTTTTCTCCTTGAAACCCTATGAAACCCGAGAGCTCCTCTTATGTTCTTCAAGTTTTCTTGAAAATTTGACTAAGTGTGGGAGCTTGTCTTGCTAGTAGTATTCATATATAACACTATGGAGGGTCAAGATTAGAACAAATGGGTGGCTTGGATGCATTTCACTTAAAGATCAAGCCAAGTGTCCCTTTGACTAAGTCAATTATCTCAAGCTCTAGCCTTAGCAAGACTTGCTCATCTTTATTATGGTCAAATGACCCTTTAACCCATGGTCCATTCGACCATGACCATCTAAGGGGGGTGACACGTGTCACCCTCCCGTTCGTCGCAATATTTCGTTTTCCGACATTTCCATAATTCCGATAAATTTTTACTAGTCTCAATTCTTAACATTTTTGAGTTCTTACGTACGTTCTTATAAACATGTCCTGGAATTACGGGGTGTAACATTCTTCCCCCCTTAGAAACATTCGTCCCCGAATGTTCTTTCGGAGCCAATCTTATAAATAGAGACATAGTCTCCTTTTACAACCCCTACTAACCAAATATGCCACACGTGGCCACATAATAGCACTTAAGCAACAATACTTAATTAAAACTTGACAAGTAGGGGAAATGAATTACCTGAAGGTGTAGAGAATAAGTGAGGATACTTCCTCAACATGTCCTCCTCTGCTTCCCAAGTCATCTCCTCCCTATTATCATTCCGCCACAAGACTTTGACGGAAGCCATATCTTTGGTCCGCAGTCGCCTGACCTGGCGATCGAGTATGGCTATGGGACTCTCCTCATACGATAAACCCTCTGTCACCTGGACCTCGCTAGTTGGGAAAACTCTCGATGGATCTCCGATACACTTCCGTAACATAGAAACATGGGAGACCGGATGTACCGCCTCTAAATCCGATGGCAGATCCAACTCATAGGCAACATTTCCTACTCTATGGATGATCTGGTAAGGCCCAATGTACTTTGGGCTAAGTTTTCCCTTCTTTCCGAACCTCATCACACCCTTCATGGGTTATACCTTAAAGAAGACCCAATCGTCTACCTGAAACTCCAAATGTCGACGCCGATTATCTACATAAGACTTCTGCTGACTCTGAGCTGCTAACAGTCTATCCTGGATAAGCTTCACCTTATCCACAGCCTGCTGAATCAAGTCTGGCTAACTAACTGAACCTCGCCCACGTGAACCAACTAACCGGAGACCTACACTTCCGCCCATACAAAGCCTCATATGGCGCCATCTGAATGCTAGAATGGTAGATGTTGTTATAAGCAACTCTACAAGAGGCAAATGATCCTCCCAGCTACCCCTGGAATCAATAACACATGCCCGCGACATATCCTCAAGTGCCTGGATAGTATGTTATGTCTGTCCGTCGGTCTGAGGATGAAACGCGGTACTGAGACTCACCTGTGTCCCTAACCCCTTCTGGAAAAGACCTCCAAAAGTTAGTCGTAAACTGGGCTCCTCTGTCTGATATAATCGATATAGGGACTCCGTGCAGTCTCACAATATCCCTGATATACAATCTGACATAATCCTCAGGCGAATACGTAGTCCTGACTAGAAGAAAATGGGTTTATTTCGTCAGCCTGTCTACAATAACCCAGATGGAATCACACTTCCTCTGAGTACGAGGTAACCCTGTAACAAAATCCATGTTGATCACCTCCTACTTCCATGTCGGAATATCAATCGCCTGCAATAGCCCACTGGGCTTCTGGTGTTCAACCTTGACCTGTTACTAATTCGGACATTAAGCAACAAACCCTGCTACGTCCCTCTTCAGGTCATCTTACCAATACATACATCTGAGGTCATGATACATCTTAGTCGACCCCGAACAAATAGAGCAATGAGCACTGTGTGCCTCCTCTTAAACCTGCTGACACCTCCTGCATCATCGGGCACACACAAGTTATTCTCATATCACAGCACTCTATCATGTTCTACCCAAACATATTCTTTTCCTCTCGGAGTGCCGTATCTCGATCCCGTACTAACATCGAATCCTCATATTGTCGCCTCTTCACCTCCTCGACGAAGGAAGACTCGGCAACCTCTCGGATCCAAACTCTATTTACCTTGGAAACAAATAATCGAGCCCCTCGGCTCGATAGCTGATGAATCTCACAGACTACGTCTTGTCTATCTGGCTGCCATCAGACAGACTACCCATAGATCCACGACTAAGAGCATCTGTAACCGTCTCGTCTTTCCCCGAGTGGTATAGGATATCAATATCATAATCCTTGAGTAACTCTAACCACCGTCTCTGTCACAAATTCAGCTGTCTCTACTGAAGATATATCGGAGGCTCTTGTGTTCTGCACAAATACCCACATTAAGTCTATATAAGGAAATGCCTCCAAATCTTCAAGGCACGATTAACTGTCGCCGACTCTAAATCGTGAGTAGCGTAATTCCTTTCATGCTTCCCTATCCGCCGGGAAACATAGGCTCTAACCTTATCGTGTTGCGTCAGCACAAAACCTAGCCCAACACCCAAAGTGTTTACAATAATAACCTAACCCTCTAGTCTCTTAGGATGGGTTAGAACTGTAGTCGTGGTCAACTTATCTTCCAATAACTGGAAGCCTTTCTCATACTTGCGAAATATTCGGGCATCCTTAAGCTCAATTATGGTTCCTGTTTCCCTTTATCTGCTGCAACCAAACTTGGTCACTATACTTATATTTGATTCCTTTGTTTGCCTCATGGCTAAGACTTCCTGCCAATCACAATTTAGGAGGGGAGATTTCCTTGATCTGGCCAAGTAGTAATCCTATTATTCTCTCTCGGCTCATAGAGCTTATAATCAGGTGTTCAACCTCAATTCATGGTATTACATAATCTAATGGCTTGTCAAGATTTCTTATCGTTCGAGTGTCTACTCGTCTTTCCTTTATAAATCATTTCGAGTTGTCCTGGGGTCCCTTACCCCCCGTATTTTCCTACTATCTTTCTCGTCAGTACATATGTTACCACCTTTCCTCGAGGTGTTCTTACTGCCCATCATTCACTAATGGTTTTTACACTAGTCTGGGGTAATCATATCTCGTGCAACTTACATAACCATAGTTGAATCCTCTTTTATCATTCTGGTCATAACCCTTCCTTATGCTTATTATTAGCAAAAATATTTCTATCTTGATTCATGATCATACAGTTCCATCCATGCATATTACCTGCATTTATATCTTTACGACACGTCCTCGACCATTTCCTAATGTCGTTCTCAATTACCCCAACACAATACTTTTTCCACGGTTATCTAAAATCAGAACCTATGGCGTAGCGATCACGAAGACCTTACGGTCATATCCTTCGTCTAACAACATGGGTGCACATAACCCCATAATACATAAAACTATCCTTTTACGCGAGGGAGAGAACTTATCTCCCTTACAAAAATCTTAATCATCAAGCGCCACCTTATAATCGTATAGATTTTCAAAACCTACAAACGATATCTTCTGTTTTCCGCAGGCAGCACTCGTACTTATCTTATTCTTGTTTGCGCGCTTTCCTGAAATTATCCGGAAGGTCGTGGCCCTGACCGCCACACCAAACCAACTCCAAGTACCTCCAAGGGCACTTAACATAAACTCCTCCAAATTCAAGTATTACTTACTTTCTGCGTCAATTTACCTCAAATGAATAAGTCACACCGACTTATTAAAATCAACAATGTCAAAGAAGGAAGGATAATTCACTGGTTACAACCACTTCCCTTCCTTTCCACTCGATGGCCAACTGAAACGAAATCGAACCAATCTCTCTGCGATCCAATGTTGGCATAACAAGAGGCCAACTAACCTGCACGTAATGACCTCAAAGTCCGTCATATTAGCTCTACTAGGTTGCGCTAGGTCGACGACTGTATCGTCACCGGGCAATTATTATATACCCGCTCAGCTACCACCCATCACTCACGGGTGTCGTCACTTGAAAGGTTCTCATGGATCCGGGCTCTATTCCTGTACACTTGGTTGCCGTCTTCCTTACTGGTCATACTCTTTCCGTACTCCCAAACTTATGCTAACATACGTACATAACCTCCATACTGATTATGGCCTCCAATATTTGGAGTTACAATATCGAACAATATAAGGCCATTTCCGGCTCTCACGACCTGGTTCCGGTGGAACGCGTCCACGAACCCGTAAAACAATTAACTAGACTTGGGCCTTGCACCCTCGTGACCCTGTCACGTAGCGGGACTACTACCAACTGATCCCACTCCATTTCAGGCTATGGGGCGACCCTTAATAGGTCTTCAACCCTACTCGGCGTCGCACTTAACTCTTATCCGTGGTTTGACTTAAATTTTTACTACCCGAGAAGGCCTTATATACCTAAGGTCTCGGTGGTTATCAATATTCTTAGGCTCTTAATTTCCATGCTCCAAGCCTACCTTATCAGTCCCCCCGTAAACGGGTACAATAACTTCTCATAATACCATAATCGTGTTGTCTTGATCATAACAACCATACTTACTCCATACGGATCTCATCCGTACCATTCTCTTAATCATACCACGAAGCTTAATTTATTAACATAGTCTTCCATTAAGTCCCTTAATTATAACTTCTTAAGGGTCCATTACCTTCTCAGACAGCTCATCATCTCCTAATTATCTCAAATTAGTACGTAAAACCTTGATGAGAATTCATTAAACTGTTTCATACCTTCCCGGTATCTATTAAATCCTTACCAATCCCTGGTAATCCAAAATCATTCTAGGCAACACGCGTCTGACCCTCATACATAAATCCGTATAGCTGAATGTCATAATAGCAACTATACTATAATTATTACCAACCTGGATACGCAATCCACATAATCTTTCATGGGTCACTACTGCCTTTCTCGTAGCTGCAATCAACATAACTCGTTAGGGAGAGACGACCCTAACAACACAGCTCTATCGCACGATCTCAAAGAGAGAAGAATGGAAACCAATCCTAAATGTCCTGCAGCCTCCTGATTATAGATGTGGTGCACAACACACCGATAATCAAGACTCTACTAGACACGGTCTGTAGACACTTTCTGAGGACTAACTGCTCTGATACCACTTTTGTCACGACCACGCCCGGGCCCACGATCGTGCCCTACCGCACCCCACGTATACATCAGAGAATAGTAGCGGAACATACATATAACTCAAAAGAAATAAATAACAGGCTAGCCGATAAGGCCACCTTCCAAAAGTATACACGTAACTCAAAAAGCAGTTTCCTTTTTTTTTTTTTTTACAACCCAATCCACAAGATATGACTACAGACCTCTAAGAATTTCTGACATAACAACTGTGACGGGACAGGGCCCCGCCATACCCCTGAATGTACATAAAACTACAACCTCAGGGAACTGTACCAAAATGCAAAGCGTCCGAAATAATGGAGCTTTCCAACCAACTGAACAGTGATCCTAAAAAAGAGGATCAGCAACCTGTATAACTCTACCTGCGGCATGAACGCAGCCCCCCGAAGGAGGTCAGTACAACATGTACCAAGTATGTGAAAACTGAAAGTACTGTAATGAAATCATAAAGTCTAAAATAAAGCTGGAGACATGTATGATAACTCAAATAACAGTACATTGTGCCTTACTAACAATGAGAGTAAACAAGAGTATACTTTACTGCATAAAAATAGGAGGCTCATGATCAAAGTAGGGTCACCCACCCGTAGTATCATTAAGCAATCCTACTCCTGAGACTATTTCACCCGCATAGGTCCTGCGGACCCGCAATGGAGTGATGTGATCCGCATGGGACTATTTCACCCGCACAGGACTATTTCACCCGCTTAGACCCGGTGGGCCCGCAATGAGTACAAACGCCGCACTCGCATCATGGGTAGCAAATCCATAGAATTAGTAGTAACCCGGGGCTTTACCCCGTAAGAATAACATAAACTAGAACAACCGGCTATCATACATAACATAAGCACTACCGGTTTATCATACATAACATAGCGCTACCGGCTTATCATAACATAAGTAAGTTAAGAAATCCCCTAACTTCTTATTAACTTTGTTCATATACACTCTCATTTTAGTTTACTTAAGACACTAACATGTCATTATAAAAATCCGGGAATTTAACCCAAAGTACTACGTACTTCTACTCTTTTAAAATGACTCTTTTTCATATAAAACTTCCAAGATACTAATAACCGTAGTATCAAGTCATATCTACTTTTCAGGACAAGTCACAATACCTTTTAGGAATACATTTATAAGCTTCTAAATCAAGTGACTTCTTTCTTTTAAAACCTTAAGCAATTGATGCATTCAAATCAATTTGTCTTTCATTATTTCAAGTCATTTATCATTATTTACATTACTAGAGTGAACCACTCTTTCATCTTTCCATAAAGCTATTATAACCAACTTCCCATAAAGTCGTTATACTAACTTTATACTTTAGGCAATTACATTCTTCCTTATATCCAAGGGACTTATACTTTCAAACAAAACAAGTATCATATACTTTCAAAAATACTTCAATTCCCTTAACTTTAAAAACTAAGACATCCTTAATCTTTTTAACAAGTGAGTTAGTTCCCTAACTCAACCAACTTGGACATTCTTAAAACAAGTCAAGGATATCAAATGAAATTAGATTCATCAAAAACTCGTACGTCTATCGTACTATAAATTTACAATTAATCATGCTCAAGAGATAGAAAAGTTCCACATACCTCTTCGGTTCAATCCACTTGCTAAGTCCAATATGCCGTACGTAGTATGTCAACCTATAATGACCATAATACGTCTATTAACTTCTAACTTCAAACGTAGAATATTCTAAGTGCAAAGTCACTAAATTCTACGGAAAATCGGACAGCACTTTCTTTGTTTCTACATACTTTTCCACCTTTTTCAAGGCCCGAATTCAATAACCAAACACGCCACATTTAAGGCGCAACAATGTAGTTAACAATAGGTGATTACACGCCTAACAAGACATGTAAAATTCGCCCCACAATTTATATCAAACTAGTCCAAAAGGCAATGCCATTCTCGGCCAAAAGGTGTAACAACATATCATCCTTTCCAATTCCTTTTCAATTCAAGTTGTTTAGTACAACATGTTATAAATCCGCAATCGATTATAACAACTATAATCTTCAAGTAGATAACATGCGACGATTCTAATTATCGACCAAATTGTATTTCAATTTCAAATGGCTAACAATGTCATTTCGGATTTTAGGCTTCCAATATCCATAACACTTATCAATCTTTAATACATATACTTCATTCTAGTTAAAAATGTAAGGCTACAACAATATGTAATCTTATAACACTTAAGAGAACAATATTGTTACCTCGACGAGCCTTAATCCAACTTCAAGATCCGAAGTCGCTCCCTAGCAACTTAGAGCCTCTCTTTGACACTCCAATCCGCCACTTGAAGCCCTTAGAATATCACAACCATCTTTCCTTTAATTTCCAATCCAAACCTTATGAAAGTGACTTAGGTTTTCACCTTGCGACTAATACGAAAACGACACTTTTCCGGGATCTTTCTATTGAGATACTCTTACAATACCCTTATGAACCTTGGTTTAATGTGTAGAGCTTATTGAACAACAAACGAAAAAATTTCTCCTTGAAACCCTATGAAACCCGAGAGCTCCTCTTATGTTCTTCAAGTTTTCTTGAAAATTTGACTAAGTGTGGGAGCTTGTCTTGCTAGTAGTATTCATATATAACACTATGGAGGGTCAATATTAGAACAAATGGGTGGCTTGGATGCATTTCACTTAAAGATCAAGCCAAGTGTCCCTTTGACTAAGTCAATTATCTCAAGCTCTAGCCTTAGCAAGACTTGCTCATCTTTATTATGGTCAAATGACCCTTTAACCCATGGTCCATTCGACCATGACCATCTAAGGGGGGGTGACACGTTTCACCCTCCCGTTCGTCGCAATATTTCATTTTCCGACATTTCCATAATTCCGATAAATTTTTACTAGTCTCAATTCTTAACATTTTTGAGTTCTTACGTACATTCTTATAAACATGTCCTGGAATTACGGGGTGTAACATACATACACTTGCGTAAGCACATAAATATCGCGAACACTAGCATACAAGATGAATGCAAAAAAAGTATATAAGTCCTACAAACAAGAAAGTGCTAGCAATCAACCGACTTCCGTACCATCTTCTTCTTCAACACAACCTAAAAAACAATATGATGTTTCTGCGGCTAGTATTGAAAGCCTCAGAAATAAAATGTACGGTGCTAACACTACTAACCAAATTAGCAAGTTTGATATTTTTGTTTTGCAGGGTGCTTTACCATACCAAACAGTTGTTAATGAAGAAGGACATGAAGACTTGCTGAAATACCAGAGGGAGAATGAGAAAACATTTTTGACACTTTCAATGATGACCCGAGATGTTTAAAATATTCAAGCGTCATCAACAGCGTCTGAAAGCGCTTTTTCTGCGGGAAGATTTCAAATAAGAAAGCACAGACATTCATTGGCGGGAGACTCATTGGAGATTGCAGTTCTATTCAGAGACTGGATACGTGCGGAACGTAGGAGGTGCGGCCAACCGGAGATCAATGAATAAGAAGACAAAAACTACAACGACATCTTATCTGAAGGTATGAGTAGCGACGTGGAGCAATTTGACCAAAAAATACCAATTACAACCGAAGAACTACATGAAATTATAAGGAAAATAGAACAGGTTTTTTTTGAAAATATAATTTCTTTAATTGCAATTTTACTATGTCATTTGCAACTTTTGAACGACACTACAAAGTTGTAAATTTTGACAATTGTATATGTATAATGTATTAGAAAAAATCATATTTCTATTAAATAATATAAGAGGCACAAAAACAGCATTAGGATGTTTTTATTACCCTAGCCAACGGGACCGCAACCGGGACGGGACTCGGTGTCGTTCAGCTCGGACCCGTCCCGCCCCAACTCGATCCCAACCCCTTCCCCGTCCCGCCCCCGACCCGATCCCGCCCCATCCCTCCCCGACCGTCCATGTCCGGCCCACTGGCCAGCCCTACATAGGAGAGCATGACATGGCAAATAGAGTACCATGGCTTTAGGGCTAGCCGATGTGGGCGGGCCGCCCATCGGGATCGGATCTGGTCGGGACGGTCGGGACGGAAGGAGGCGGTGGTCAGGCGGGCGGGCGGACCGGGACTAGCGAGACGATACCATGTCCCATCCTTGCGGTCGGTGAAGCAATGGTCGGGGCCTGACGGGACGGGCGGTTTTTTTTTAATTTTTCCACTAAACTAAAAATACTAAATTACTAACAAAGTAACATATAGTCATATAGTGATAGGCATAGACTCATATACTCATATTATACTATTATAGTAGTATACTCATATATATTTATAAACTAAATAATTAAACAAAGACAAGAAGAGTGTAAAAAAAACATCTTAAAGCTGTTTTTGTGCCTCTTATATTATTAATTATTTCATTGAAATATACAATATTCATAATTACAATATTGTAGTGTACTGTTGTTGAAAAAAATTGCAAAAGACATAGAAAAATTAAAAAATTGCAATGAAATACATTACCAATTTGAAAATATTTTTTCTAGTTTCTTTATAATTTCGTGTGGTTCTTCGGTTGGAATTGGTATATCTTGGTCAAATTGTTCCACGCCGCTACTCATGCATTCAGATAAGATGTCGTTGTAGTTTTCGTCTTCTTCTTCGTTAATCTCGGTTGTGCACCTTTCGCTCGCTCGTATCCCAATCTCGAATAGTACCGCCATCTCCAAACCTCTCGGCTAATGAGTGTATGTGCTCTCTATTTGAAATCGCTGCAAAAAGCGCTTCAGAAGCGATTGATGACGCTTGAATGTTCAAAATATCTCGGGCCATCTTTGAAAGTGTCGGAAATGTCTTCTCATTCTGCATTCAATATTTCAGCAAGTCTTCATTTCCATCTTCATTGACAACTGCTTGGTAAGGTAAAGTACCCTGCAAAACAAAAACATCGAACTCGCTAATTTTTTTAGTAGTGCTACCACCGCACATTCTATTTCTGAGGCTTTCAATACTAGCCGCAGAAACAACATGTCTTTTTTAAGGCTGTGTTGAAGCAGAAGAAAATGGTACGAAAACCGGTTGGTTACTAGCACTTTCTTGCTGGTAATGCCGATATACTTTTTTGCATTCATCTTCTACGCTATTCAACACTTCTTCTAGCGTTTGTTCAATAGGTGGCTCAACATTTAAATTTTTAGGAGTTGGAGGTGGTAGTACGTCCATACAGTTATAAATATTTTCAATAAGACTTTTACAACCCTCTACTTTAATAGTCGGGTTTAATACAACACCAATAATATAAATAGGGGGAATAGGAATAAAATATTTCTTTAATTTCATAAACATTTTTTTAATAGCTGCATTATAAGTAGGTTTTTCCATATATTCTTTAAGAAGTAAAAATAGTATAGCTATATAAAACAACATAGTTGAAATAGTAGGATAATATAAAGTAGAAATTTCTTTTGTTGCTCGTTGAAAATTCTCTAGAAATACAATAAGTTCTTTAATTTTGTCCCAATCATTATCCACAATCATATCATTTGGATTTTGATTATGGGCGTTAAAAAATAAAGTGATAGGTTTTCTATAGTCATAAGCAACAACTAGTTGGTCATATAAAGAATTCCACCTAGTTGGTACTTCTTTGGGAATTTTTCTGTAAGATAGTCCACAATCGTGACAAGTTTTTTTATATTCTTTTTTCTGTTGAATTCTATTATTTTTAAAAATAAAGTTTATAGCAAATTGTATTTTTTCAAGAATATCTTGAAAAAATGAAAGACCATCCTTTACAACTAAATTATAAATATGGCACGCACATTTGATATGAAAATGATATGAAAATGTTTTGGAAAATACGGAGTTAAAACTTCTTTTAAAATATAAATAACAGAATTGTTAGAAGCTGCATTATCTAATGTAATACTCATAACTTTATCAGTTATTTCATAATAATCGCAGACTAAATAAATATTTTCTGAAATAAACTCACCAGTGTGCCTACTATCTATATATCTATATGTTAAAATACGTTTTTGCATAGACCATTTATAATCTATCCAATGACATGTTATCGTTAAATAATCATGGCCGTTAGTACTACGACCTATATCAGAAGTTAGAGCGACTTTGCAATTTAAATAATATAATGAATAACGCAAATATTGTTGATATTCGTGTGCAAATGTAAACACGTCTCTCTTAACCGTTGATCTAGGAAAATCTTTATAAGCATGATTATACATATCTCTAATATAATGAATAAAACCAGGCGATTCAGGAAATGAAAAAGTCAAACCCTCCACAGCAACTAATTTTGCTAGTGCTTCCCTATCTTTATGTTTATCGTATTTAGGGCCTACAACTCCCCCCGTCATAGGGTTAATTTGACCCTGTACTTTGTCCGGGACAGTATGTGAACCTTGTCCCGATTGAGAGGACGCTTGCTCACCATCTTTTTCAATAAGGTATTGGGCATGCAAGACTTTGTGTTTTGCAATAGGTGTCTTCCTAAACCCCCCGTCCCACCATGACCTTGTCCAGTTTTAAAAGAATAAACATATTTACAAATTTTACATATAGCTACTTGATTCGGTACGTCCCTGTGAAAATATTTCCATACAACTGATTTTAATGGTCGTTTTGCCGGACCTCGTCTCATACTAGGGGGGATAAGAGGCATTTCACTAGTGGGTATATCATCATCTACATTAGTAGGTGTATCATCATCTACATTAGTAGGTGTATCATCATCTAGAGTGTCATCTAAATTAAAATCTTCTTCATTTTGAGGATAAACATCTGTGTCAAGATCATATGGTATTTCAGGAAATAGTTCAGGATCTATAAACTCATCTTGTCTAGGAATACTAGAAGAAGTACCATTGTCCTTGCCCTTCATATCCAAGGCCTGACCCAAAACATTTTTTGTTCTTTTCATTTTAATTATGGTAATAAATAGTTAAAGATTTAAAAAGTTAAAGATAATGAAATTAAATGTGCTAAATGAAATAAAAACAAAATAATAATTTAATGAGAGAACGAATGTACCAAACGCAAGCGTAAGTCGATGTGTAATCGAGAGAGGTTGAAAATTGAAACTTTGCTCGATAGATTAATCCTCAAGCTAGTTGTCAACTTCACTCCCAATTCTCAAATTAATAAATAGAGTGAATATGTAGTAGACAATGTTGTATAGAAATAGATTGATTGAGATTTGAGAGATTAGAGATTGTAGAAAGATTGTGAGAAATAAGAAGAGAAAATGGGGTATTTATAGTTGGAAAATTGGGTTAAAGTGTAGATATAATAACTTAGGGGTTAAAAATAAATATAAAGGGGGTAGGGGGTTGGGGGAGTGGGGAAAGCCAAAAATGGCCATTGCAATAACGACCAAAATGTAAAATGACCGTTATTGCAACGACTATTTTTGGTAATCAGGCGGGGCGAGACCGGACAGTCGGATCTGGCGGGGCCGGTCGGTGGGACTATACCATGTCCGTCGATGCGAGACCCGGGCCCGCTATTGTTTTTTATTTAAACGGGGTCGGGACGGGGTCGGGTCGGGACCGGATCGGCCTGACCTACTGGCCAGCCCTACATGGCTTAAATAATTAAGGCACAAGTCATCCGTGGTTACCTAAACTGGTCCACAAATTCCGTATAGACACCTTAACCACATCTTGTACCTATTGAACACCTAAATTACTTCGGATTGATACCACATAGACACTTTTTTAATAATCAACCAAAGTTTAAGATGTGTGTAATACACTCGCAATGACATGGCAATGTGACGAATAACATAATGACATGTGGCATTTTGATAAAATATAATTAAAAACTTAATTATAAGAAGAAAAAAACTATTTAACACCTATTTAACTAAGTAAGCATAAGCACGAGTAAAGCAAAAGAGAAGCAAGAGTAAAGCAAGGAAGAGAAACGATCAGGAAAAATTTAAAGCAGTATGAAAATGTTGGTATCAAAACTGAAGAAGTCATGATAGAGCATTCTAAAAAAGTATGCAGTAACTAGCGCAGATAAATAAGCTAAACAAAGTAGACTAGATGACACATATCAGCAGAATGACAAGCTACAGGGGACTATAAATCAATATTGTGTTTATTAGTATGATATGCTAAACAGACCTACAATAATAACACTATCACTATCAGTTTGCAAGCGTAAGTAGGACTACGCTCGACTACTCACTACCCTTATACCCTATCTATGACCTCTACAACCCCCTATCTAAAATCATGTTCTCAGTAAATTGCATCTGCGTCATAAACCTATTTTTAAAATACCACCCCTACCCAAACCCCACCGTCGGAGACTGCCCATCAGTAGCAATCCCCCCAACTTCACCTTCCTTATTTCATTTCCCAAATCCCAACTTAATAAAAGACTCTATTCGTACTCTTTCCCATCCCATTTCCCTCCCATTCTCATTTTTCATTAGTACAAGGAGCAAAAATGGAGTCTCGCCGGAAAAAAATCAGTGAATTACGTCGGAAATTTATTTAACCTATATCTGATTTTTTTTGCCTATTAATTTTGTTTAATGATGTAATTCATCATTGTTACATTATATTTATATAAGTACACCTTGGGATTGAACTTTGTCGGAAAAATAGAATTTAACCAGAAAAAAATATGATTGTAGTTGGTCGTTTGAAAGGTAAGGAGGAGGCAACTATGGAGGAAAATGAGGTGGTGTGGAGGAGATGATGACCAGAGAGAGAAGGGAAAGGAGCAGTGCCGATGGTGGCGATAGATCTGGAGGAAAAATGAGGTGGTGTGGAGAAGGTGAATGGCTGGAGATCGATAAGAATGAGAAGGAGCTGAGGATGGTGGTGACGTCGGCCGTGGAGGTGGCAGAATGGCAGTAAAGGAGATACACAATGAGGAAGAAGAGATTTTTTTCTTTTGGCTAAATTATGCCCTTTCACGTGCCTCATTTTTGTGCACTACACACGTTTTGACGTATCAACAAAAAGTGTCTATGTGGTAAAAATTCGGAGTGGTTTAGGTGTTTAATAGGTACAAGACGTGATCGAGGTGTCTATGCAGAATCTGTAAATAAGTTTTGGTGGTCGCGGATGACTTAAGCCAATAATTAATTGATTAGTAAATACATAATCTACTTTAATATATGATTATTGGATTTAAGTGTTATTTTATTAAAATTGGTACGGCTTCATATGACATGAGGCAATCTCTTTTTCTTGCCTTTACTTAAAACTAGGGATAGCCAACGGGGCGGGTCCCGATGGGACGGGGGAATGGTTGGGACCGGTGCTCCGATGGGATTAGCAGGTTGGGGGTTAGCAGGACAGGCATATGTCCCGTCCCACATCACGCAGGAAAAGGGGATTAGTGTTAGGGGGACGGGGCGAGGTCGGGTCGGTAACGGGTTTTCTGTTTATTTTTTTAGACACTTAATTTAAAAAATAATATATATAAAAACTTCAATAATTGAATAAGTAGTGTAATAAAAACATCTCAATGTTGTTTTTGTGTCTCTTGTATTATTTAATAAAAATATGTATTTTTTTTGTAATACAATTTCAAAATTGCAACTTTATGGAGTTTTTCAAAAGTTGTAAATCACATAGTAATTGTAATTAAAAAAATTATATAATTAACCATATTTTTTCTAATTTCCTCACAATGTCTTGAGCACTTTCGGTTGGAATTGAAAGTTGTTGGTTAGTAACCAAAACTAAAATATAAATATAATTATATATTCTTGTAAGAATATTTTCCTCCATTGTAACATTCCAAAGATGTGGTACGTTATAGCTCCGTTCATGCGCCAATCAATTGACAGTGAAGCAGAGAAGGAAGAGATTATACCACAAATACATCATCTAAGGCTAGGATTAGGCTATTAGTTGACTAACTTATCTACCTACCATATTAACATGATTCTAACATCAATTAAAATTATGACTAAATAATTACAATAAATATTCTATTAATTATAAATATTCTATTACACCCCCGCAGTTGAAGCGGGGTAGGCGTACGCTGAGATTGTCCTGAAAATATTCCAATAAAATCAGCGGAAGACCTTTAGTAAAATATCTGTAATCTGATAGCGTGACGGGACTAGTAAGACACACACTTGACCACGAGCGACCTTTTCACGAATAAAGTGAATAACTAGCTCAATATGTGTAGTGCATTGCTGGTTAACCAGATTCCTAGAGAGATAAATAGCACTAACATTATCACAGTACACCAATATTGCCTTAGGAATCGGACAATGGGGTTCAATACAAGAAAAATAGGCTACGGTGACATGTAAAAAATCATCATCTAACCCCTAAGATGACGGTTCCTATAAGTGTCATCTTTACCACTTTCACAAACAGATGACGGTTCTGTATCTGTCACACGATATGTGACGGTTTCTACCCGTCACACAATGTCACAAACAGATGACGGTTCAAACCCATCACACAAATGTCACAAACAGATGACGATTCAAACCCGTCACATAAATTTAAATTTTGATTTAATTTTTTTAATTTCTATTAAATTAATAATTAATTTTAATATGGCGGAAAATTAAATTTGGCTGATTTTTTTTTTTACAATTTAATTTCGATATTGCAAATTGAGTGCACCGATGAAATAGACTAAAAATTTAAATAACACCAAAAATATACATTGAATAGCTATAATCTATTGTACAAAGTCTTCCCAAAATGGATAATCATTCAAAGCGTTATTAAAGTGTTTAATTAAAGATTAAAACATTATTAATCAACTATCTTATCAATCTAAAATGTTCACACATTAGGACTCTGAACTACAACAGGCTCCCTTGTATACTCGAGCAATGTCCAGTGTAACGGTTCAGCTTTCGCAAGGCAGATCTCAATTTTGGTAGACATCACCTCATTATCTGCATTTTGCAGGTGTTATCTGCAATTCATGAGAGGACAAGCACGGGATCACAGAGTAAGCATCTTCAATTACTCAGTAAACAATTTTAGAAATTTTAAATGGAGCTCCGTCCTGAGACATCACAACCATATTTTAAGCTTAGCCTCACCATGCCAAACAGTCTAGGCTGCAAAGTATACGTTTCTTCGCTCGGCACATCAATACTAACACTAATGAAACAATAAAGTTGTTTTGAATCTTGAAGAAAATTCATATGGCTACTGAGCAGTAGCTCTTAGGCGTATGTTGTATACGCTTTTTGAGTCATTTTTAGTTAGTATTTTTCCCATTTTCATTTAAATAAGTGTAGTGTTAGGGTCGTTTTCCTTTCTTTTGAGTCGCAGCGGTTCAAAAGGCAAAATGACGAAAAGGAGCGAAAAGTGGGCATAAACGGAGGGTCCCGAGGCAGAAAAATATTAAAAATTGGAGATTTGGATGAAGGCAGAGCAACACCGTGGTGCCCAGCAGTCGGACCGCGGTGTCAGAAGATCAGAGAACCCGCATGACTTTAGGCACCGCGGTGCCATTCTGCAGGACCGCGGTGCCAATGCGGGGAATTTCAGATCCGAAGTGAATTTGATCAAGGGCAGAAGGGTCCATAGGGCACGAAATTTGTAACATACTTAAGCCCTCAGGATTATTCTATTGAGGAGAGTTGGTCATTCTAACACACATCACATCACATGGCAAGGATTGGAAGCTACAATTGAAGACTTTAGTTCGCAATACTTTTCTTTCTTTCTTTTTAATTCAGTTTATGTTTGAAATTGTATTAGTTCTTAGCGTGACTACGGCTAGGAGCTAAACACTTTATTAGGCTTTCCTTTTGAATCGCTTGAAACTCCATTTCATGACTTAATGCATTAGTTTGATTTCTTCTTCACTTGATTAAGATTTATTCAATAATTGGTATGAATGTTTGATAGTTAATTGATCACTAATTACCATAACCTATATGATTTCGAATCAAGAACCGAGAGGAGAGATTTAGATATGCTGTAATTGAATAGACATAAGTTAAAATCGCGGACGAAAGTATCCCGATACTTGTGTAGTATTATAGGTTACTATTCTTAATCCTCCTATGTGGTAAATCTTATCATAGAAATATAGAAGGGTTCTGCACTGGGGTTGAGCGATTATATATCCTAACCGGAATATAAGACAATCTAGTTAACCGCTATCTTAACGTAGAAGAAGAAGTCATTCTAGTTGCATTAAGGATTGCATAGAGTGGATAGTCGAGGATTTTGGAAGCCCTAATTCCTTCATAACTGATTACAACCCCAATAATTTATATTACTTCTCGCAATTATTCTAGTAGTTAGATAAAAACCCAAATCAATATCGTTTGTCAAATAGATAATCTAGAATGGATGTTTGGTAATTAGAAATCAGTCTCTGTAGACGATAAACTCGGTCTTACAGACTATATTACTTGTGAACGATACGTACACTTGCGTGAGCAATTAGACACGGTCCTAACAAATTTTTTGGCGCCATTTCCGGGGACTCGCGTACTTCTAAACTGGTACAGTCGCTACTTTAAGAACAACACCTGACACACAACAAAAGGCATGCACATCTATCAGTCAACCATATTTAAAAACAATATACCAATGTAGATTTTTTAATTTAAAATTAAACATATTGTAGCTCAGCAACGAAACCAGCAAAGCAATTTCTAAATTTCCAATACCGATTTTAGGGCTCAGAACGATTTTAAGGCTTAGATTTTGGTGTGTTATCGAAGGATGCTAGGTTAGCAACTCCCATCGAAAATGATGACATGCAAGAAGATGAATGAAACTACGAAGGAACGAAGAAGATGAATGAAAAATCAGTGGGTTATCGATGGGTTGGATCGGGTCAACTAAAAACAAATGGGTTATTCCTATAAAATCGTCACACAATATATGACAGTGCAAATACCCATCATATAACTGTCATAAATTTATGACGGTTTAAATAATTGTCACAAGTGTATGTTGATAAAAAATTCAAGGAAAAAACGGTCACACTATGTGATAGTTAAAAAAAACGGTCACACTCTGACTGTCACTGTATGTCATTTTTCTTGTAGTGCCATTAGCCACTAGTCTCGCCTTGTACCTCTCTAGATCAATATTGTCTCTGTATTTGTGATGAAAAAGCCACATGCATCGGATCACATTCACCCCCTCCGATATAGGAACCAAATCCCAAGTGTGTTGTTTCGTTAAAACATTAAATTTCGCACACAGGGCCGTATTTCAATTAGGGTCTAGTTTGGCGGATTTGGGGTTTTTGGGAATTGGGGAAATGATTTGGGTGGACAAGTTAAACTGGACTTTGAGTTTGAAATTTCCGTATTGGCATGGATTTCCATACGATGGGTGGGTTGATGGTAGATTGGATATTTGGGAGGGTGTGGGGTGTCGGGTCACTGGTGGCAGGAATTGGATGGGTGGGATCTGGGTTCGACGTAACTGGGTAAATAGGTTCTGGGTTGGATTCATCAGGTACGGTGACAGTGGAGAGGTGTTATAAAGTGGTTGCGAATCTCGATTGTGGTTCGAGTTCTGGTGAATGGTACATATGTTAGGTTGTTGGCAACTGATGGCGGGGACACATTCGATTGGAAGTGTGGTGGTGACATGACTGGAAGTGGTTGAGCGGACCGATGGGAAGATTGGGTGTCTACCAGAGGAAACTGGGAGACGGCGGGTGAGAATCCAGTGGTGGTGATTAGGACAAAAGTCAATTCTGACTGAGATGGGTCACCGCCAAAGGTGGCAGTGGTGGAGATGAGCAGACGGTGGCGGTGGAATGGTAGAGATCTTTGAGTATGACTGGGGAGGTGTCAAAATCGAGGAAGGTATAGTCCATGTTATGATTTTTTTTTATGTTGGCAAAGGGAAAAATCATCTCGTCAAACGTAACGTGATAGGAGATGTGAATTTGATGAGTGGACACGTCATAACACATATAGTCCCTATAATTAGACGAGAAGCCTACGAAGACACATGGAGTGGTTCAGGGTGCTAATTTATGAGGGGTAGTGGAGGCAAGATTTTGGTAGCACAGGCAACCGAAAATCCTAAAGTGGTCATAGGAGGGGACCCGACAGTATAAGATTTCGGTTGGAGTCATGTTACGAAGAGTACTAGTGGGTAAAATATTAAGGATATATTCTACCATTTTGACTGCATAAACCCAGAAAGAACGAGAGAAAGAGGCATGAAAAATGAGGGTATAAACCATGTTATTTGAGGAGACGTGTGGAGACAAAAAAACTGAAAACCATGCCATTATTTTTGCAAAATTTGTGAAATGGGGAATTATTGAATTCACGACCATTATTACACTGAAATGACTTGATGGCTTTCTCAAACTGTGTTTTAATAAAAATACAAAATTCAAGAAATTTACAAACACTTTCGACTTAAATTTAAGAGGATAAATTGAAATATAGTGAGAAAGTCATCTAATAAGACAAAATAGTATTTATGACCCAATGGACTAGAAATAGGAGAAGTCCACAAATCAACATGAAAAATATCAAATTGAGAAAACGTAACACTTAGAGATGACTTAAACGGAAGACGAACATGTTTGCCTGAAGAACAATAAACACAGTGCTGAGCAAGTTTCCAATTATTACATTTAATAAAATTATTCCCTTAAGAAAATTAAAACAGGAGCTCCTGGGTGTCTAAGCCTATTATGCCAAGTTGTCGGAGAGATAGCAGTGAGAGCGACGGGAGAGCAAGAGCTGGCAGCGGAGGTGGATGGGAATAGATATAGATCCCCCGTGCTATTGCATCTCGTAAGAGGTGTCCCCGTACAAATATCCTTCACAGTAAAATCAAAAGAGTCAAAGTCAACAGAGACATAATTATTACGAGTAAATTTTCGGACTGAAATTAAAATCATAATAATGTTTGGAGCATACAGGACATTATTTAGGGAGAAGGGTGGGTGAGGAGGTTTGGTGTATGTTGTACCAAAACCATGATTGGGATTGCGATGACCATTACCAACAGTAATAAATTGAGGATACTTTAAAGGAAATAATTGGGGAAGAGGTGAGATGTGGCCCCCGTATCCATGTACTAATTTTCATCGGGCTACTGCATGTTTAAGGAGCTGAAGGCCTGGCCCACATCAGTGGGGTCCAGTCCCACAAGAAACTGTTGTTGGACCGACATGTGGGCCTGTTGGTCGGTTGCACCTGTTGGAAATTGTCTCTGTTTTGGGCCTGGACCGGGATCCAACAAGCCCATATGTTGGAACGCCCCTTGGGCCTATGGAGGCTAGAAGGGATAACCAGCCCAGTGGGGGAACACATGCCACTGGGCATTCATGGGCCATTGACCCCTTCCTCTCCCCCATTTTCCGTTACCTTTGCTACGACCACCTCTGCCACCGCGGTTGTCCTGCAGCTGGTTGTCTGGTGGTGGCGGTTGGGCGGTGGGGGCGCCGTTTGGTGGTGTATTGTCAACCGTTAACGTCTTTTGATTATGTTCGTCATGTTTATCACGATGTGTTTCTTTCAATAATAATTGTGACCGAGCCTTATTAAAACTGGGTAAGGGATCGACCTATTCTATCATTGTGGCTAGGGTATCATACTCACCTATTTGAAGACTTGCGACTAATTGGAGAACCATCTTTGTTTCGAAAACAGGTGTTCCTACGTTTGATAATTGGTCCACCAATAGTTTCAATTGCTTGAAGTATTCTGACATGTTAGAAAATTTTCTAGATGTGTGTTCTTAAACTGTTCTTCCAAATAAACAACATGAGTGTGATTGTTGTCCTGAAAAATTTCTTCTAACCGAATCCATAACTCGCGAGCAGAGGCGCCAATTTTTAAAATAGTGAGGAGTAAGTCTTGAGAAATAGTGTCATAGATCCGCTTCTTGAAAACGACATACAGTCGGCGCCATGTGGTGTCGTCAACCTCAATGGTGCGAGGGAGAGAGTCGTCAATGTGATCCAGCATGTTGTAGACACATACATGGATACAGAAGAGTTCGACCCATAGAGACTACTGACCATTTTCTTGATCAAGAATTATAGGAATGAAGTTTTTGATATTAGTGACGGTAAGCGCTGGGTGAACAGATGCTGAGACGGATGGTTTGGGTATGTCAGGGATGATGACAGTTAAGGATGATGCTACTATGGGAGTTGTGGGAGGAGTCATTATAGTGGATTATTTTTGTGGGAGTATGAGAGAAAAGACAAGGATGAAGATTTGAGTTGTAGCCATGTTTATCTTTTTTATCATCCTCCGATCTAACACTGCCACATGTTCAACTAATGGTTGTCCCTCAGGTGAACATAAGAGAGGATCCACATATGTAATAATGTGATCCCCTGCCCTTTTCTTGAGTTGAGAAATATGAAAAATTGGGTGTATTCTTGCAGTGGTTGGTAGAGCCAACTTATAGGCCACATGTCCAATTCTTTGGACAATCTGATAAGTCCCATAATACTTGGAATCTAGTTTGAGGCTTCTCCTTAAAGGTATAGAGGTTTGCCTATAGGGTTGTAGTTTCAAGAAAACCCAATCTCTAACATTGAAATTTTTTTTAGTCATCTTTCTGTCAGCATTGATCTTCATTCTATTTTGTGTCTTCATCAAGTTTTCTTTCAACACTTTAGCCATTAATTGTATTTTCTTGAGCATCTGGTCCATAATTTCTATTTTTGACTGTGATATGAGTTCAAATGTCAACTGTGGGGGATCATATCCATACAAGACTTTGAAAGGGCTCATTTTCAGGGAAGTGTGGTAATTGTTGTTGTACCAGGACTCAGCTTGTGACAGCCATTTGTGCCAGTGTTGAGGTTTATGGCTGGTCATGCATCTCAAATAATTTTCCAGACATCTATTAAGCCTCTCAATTTGTCCATCAGTTTGAGGATGGTAAGTTGAGCTGTGATATAACTGAACTTGTAGCTTCTTGAATAATTCATTCCAAAAGTTGCTAACAAACACATTATGATACTATGCTATTAGGCATGCCACGTAGCTTGTAAATGTTATCAAGAAAGATCTTGGCTACTTGTACTGCAGTAAAAGGGTGAGCAAGGCTAATGAAGTGAGCATATTTATTGTACCTGTCTATAACCACTAGTATAGTATCATTTCCTTCAGACTTAGGCAACCCATCTATGAAATCCATGGAGATATGTTCCCCTGCCTTTTCTGGAATAGGCAAGGGCTGTAGCAATCCATGGTATGCTACTTGTTCCCCTTTACACCTTTGACAGACTTCATAAGCGTGCACTAAGTTTTTGACTTGCTCCATCATCCCAGGCTAATAGAAAATTGCCTTAAGTCTCTTATAGGTAGCTCATGCTCCTGAGTGTCCCCTTAGACCAGAACTGTGTATGTTTTGAATGAGTTGTTGTCTCAAGGGTCCATGTTGTCTTACCCAAGCTCTGTCTTTGTATCTTAGCACCCATTGCTTTAGAGATATAAGTTGATCATCATCTGGGATGATTGGTACCTAGGGTAGTCATGGATTGTAACACCTCTGCATCTCATGTGTAATTGTCTACAATTTCCTCAATCTATTTGGGTTGTATGTGAGTGACTATTGCACGTAATCTAGTCTCTATTTTTTGTTTTCTTCTCCATAATCAACTAGTCTCCTAGATAATGCATCAGCAACCACATTCTCCACTTCCTTCCTATATGATTCCAAAACTTAGCCCCACTAATTTAGCTAATCCCTTGTGCTGTAATGAAGTGGTAATTTTCTGGTCTTGCAAGAATTTCAAACTTAAGTGGTCAATTTTGATAATGAAGTGATTTGGGTGTAAATATTATCTCCACTTATCCACAACTTGCAATAATGCTATCAACTCTTTTTCATTGGTTGATAACCCCTGATGTTTCTTACTCAAAGCCTGACTCAAATGGGCTAATGGTCTTCTTTCTTGTATCAATACATCCCCAATGCCAGTATTGCAAGCATCTACTTCTACTACAAAAGTTTTAGTGAAATAAGGTAAGGCTAATACATATGTACTAGACTTAGCTCTTTTGAGTAGATGGAATGTTATTTCAGTTCTTTGATCCCACACAAATGCCCATTTCTTTAATAAGTTTGTCAGTGTCTTGCTTATTTGTGCATAGTTCTTAACAAACTTCCTATAGTACACTATCAGCCCCAAGAATCCTCTTAACTCCTTGATATTCTTAGGAGGCTGCCACTCTATCATGGCAACCACTTTCCCTGAATCAGTACCCACCCTTTTGTCATTTATAACATGTCCCAGGTACTCCACTTGGGATGTTCCAAATCGCATTTACTCAACTTTACAAATAGTTGGTTCTTCTGTAGTAACTCAATACAACTTCTAAGTGTGTCAGATGTTCCTCCATATTTTTGCTATAAATCAGTATGTCATCAAAGAACACTAAGATAAATTTTCTTAGTTATTCTTTGAACACCTGATTCATCAGGGATTGGAAGGTTGCATTAACATTTGTTAGGCCAAAGGGCATCACCTTGAATTTTCAGAAGGCATGGTGAGTCCTGAAGACAGTTTTGTGCTTATCACCTTCCCTCATTCTTACCTGATGGTAGTATGCCCTTAAGTCAATTTTAGAAAATACATTGGCCCCAAACAGTTCATCTAGTAAATCATCTATAATGGGTATTGGGTATTTATTTTTAACATTTATACATTTTAATTTCATGTAGTCAACACATAACCTCCAGGTAGAGTCCTTCTTTTTTTATTAACAGGGCAGGAGAAGCATATGTGATTGACTTGGTACTACAGTGGCAGCTTTGAGCATATCAACTATAATGTATTTTATGGTGTTCTTTTGATCATAGGAGTATTTGTAGGGTCTTAGGTTAAAGGGTTGAGAGCCTGAAAATAGGCTTATTTGGTGGTCACAGTATCTTTTAGGTGGTAGTTTAGTGGGTTCTTGAAAGAGTGGATGCTATTGTTGTAGAAGTTGGTCAATTGTTGGGTGTAATTTAGGTGTGTTTATGTCTATATTTTATGTTTGTACCATGAATATTCCAGCCACAATTTCACAGGTACCACATTTTAACATCCTTCTCAACTTCTCAGAGTTCAAGGTTTTTAGTCAAGAGCCATATTTCTCCCCACATAGGGTAATCATTTTTCCTCCAAACCTGAAGCTGATACTAGGAGGTTTGGTGTGTAAAATTATTGGGACAACTTGGTCTATCCAATCCATATCATGTCACAACCCCCCACCTTTAGTAGCCTCAGTCTAAAAGTGAATTGTTCTTCTTGCATCTTCCATTCAAATACTGGACTCTCCCAATGACAGACCATTTCTTGATCATTGGCTATTCTGACTCTCATTGGCTTTGTCAAGGGATGTATATGTTTCTTCACATTTCTGACAATGAACGGGTCAATAAAAGAATGGGTAGACCCACTATCTATTAGGATAGTCATATGGATCTTACTCACATATCCAATTATCTTAATAGTTGAAGCCTGACCCTGGGATGAGCTTTATCCCAGCAAGGCATTCAGGGACACTTCAGCTTATTCTTCAACCTCTTCCTCTAAAGTTTCAGCCACATCCACAAACTCTTCATTCAGACCTTCTTCACCCTCAATTTCTATCCTTTCCAAAACATGTTAGCCCATTGCTCTGCATTGATGACCTTGGGTATATCTTTCTTTACATTTGTAACACAACCCCTGTTCCATTAGAGATTCTAAGTGGAAATGAAGGTTGCTTGGTTTATTGGTGGGTTTTGTTGTTTCTGTTGAGGATAAGTGAGTTTAGGCAAATTGTGGTTCTGGGTTGGTTTATGGGCATAAATGGTTTGATTTTTTGAGTAGGTACTGGTTATTGGGTTGTGAGTGATAGGTTTTTGAGTAGGTTGTAAGGTGTATCTGGTATGTATAAAAGGTGTGAGTGCCTTGAAGGACTCTTCGTGCAGTTTGGATACTTCATAGGCATCCAATACAGTAGAAGGATTTGCCAGCTTAACTAATGACTTGATTTCAGACTTAAGACCATTAATGAAGCTAGCAACATAGTGTGCTTCATTAAGTAAAGGATTCAGGATGGCTATGTGACTTATTAATTCATCGAATATGTTCTGATAGTGATCGACAGTACTAGTTTGTGTAAGCTTGTTGAACTCCTCTACCACATCTTGAGGTCTCAGGTTCCCGAATCGTCGACATACTTCCACACAGAACCTACTCCAAGTTATGGTTCCCTTGAGATTCATAGTGTATCCATCCAACCATAAATCTACCATATCCCCAACATTCACAGCTGCATAGTTTAATTACTCATTGTCTGGAATGTTGTATAGTTCAAAAAACTTTCACATTTTCTCAACCAGCTTCTCGGGTTCACTCTGTCAAACTCCGGGAAATTGATCTTGGGTTTTAGGGTTCTGAGGTTGCTCGGTTTTTCGGGGGTGTGTATCACTACTCCGGGTGCAATGGGGGTGAGGATGAATAAATAGTGTTTCTAAAAATTAGAGGACTCATCAGTAATGGTGCGATCGAAAATGTAAACGCTCTCCCCACATTCGGACTCAACGGTGTATAAGAAAGTGAACTAGAGATAGGGGTTCTACTACCTGAAGCTTGGTCGAAGTCGTAGCTTGGTTGTACAGTCTGCATATTGGTCGGAATAGAACCGAGTGTGATGTTTGCATGTGTCGCCGCCGGTGTCGCCAATGCTGAGCTGTCGGACTGTAGCTGAGTCATTCCTTCCAGTAATAGTTTCAACTTCCGATGTACTTATCTGATGTCGTCGGATTGCGTCTGCTCCACGGCTTTGATCCTCCAATTAGTTTCTTCGGCGAAGGCTGCTAACTGTGTTTTTAGCATTCGCATGTCATCGTTGGTGGTTTGCCGCTCCGACGGAACATCGGTTCCCGGCGTCGGAATCAGCTCGGATGCCATTTGTAACAGAACTAAGGTTCTGCTACTAATTTTGGTAAGAAAGGGAGAGGAGAGGAGAGAGAAGAGAGAAAAAGAAAGGAGTTTGTTTATATTTCTGAATAATGAAACTTCAGTACATTTCTTATATTTATAGTCAAGGGCCAAATAGCAAATACTAACTAACGCATTAAAAACTTAAGAGACTAAATTGAAAATTCTCTAATTAAGGTCACAATGTACAATTGTGACAACAATCCTCACCCTATAAGTTAGCTTTTGAGGTTGAGTTAGGCCCAAAATCCATTTTTTACATGGTATCAGAGTCATGCTCATTCCAATTCTATGTTCACCAATGTTGGACCCTCAAATTATGTCATTCACGCTCCAGTTAATGGGGTCTGGGCGTGTGGGAAAGTGTTAAGAATCTCACATAAAAAATGGAATGGGAATATAGACTTCTTATATGAACTTGAACAATCCTCACCCTACAAGTTAGTTTTTGTGGTTGAGTTAGATCCAAAATCCATTCTTTAGACGGATAATGTAAATATTCTTTTTATGTTGCCTATACGTAAAAGTTTAACGCATCAAAAGAAATAAAAAGCAAGAAAAGGGTGTTGAATGATAAATTATCAAACATGCACGCAAGTTTATCTATCTGAACGTGAAAGCAACCATGTTCATTATTATGATGCACAAACAGTTGAGAAAATTTCACTTTTTTCAATTGAAATAAAAGTGTCTAAAAAGGTCCCAAAAAAAAAAAACAATTTCATTGGATAGAGATAGATTCGATGGTCCCACCCACACCTTAATACACACGAATTGAAATTTGCTTGACATTGTTATGTAATTTTACAGAGGCTGATGTGTCCACAACTCTCTCTTATTTCGAAACAATTTATGCTTTCAATGTTGTTGGCAAAAAACTAAACTGAATTATGCTTTGTTTTTAAGCAAAATCTCAAAGTTCCATATTCGTAGATATCTTTAGCTTTCACCAAAGAACTTTTTATATGGTGGTAGAAAATATAATGATAAAAGCTTCTTATTAGAACCTTGCCAGCGACGCCAAGTAGGAGGAGGTTTTTTGTTGTTTATTTAATTATTTATTTTTTAAGAAAAGGAATGATTCTTAAAGTCAAATAATTAGCCTTTTCAAATTAAAATTGTGCTGACTTTTTAACCAATATTTCCTAAAGAATATATTCACTTTTGAAGGCAGATAAAGCCATTGAGGAAAGGTTAAGTTTGCACAAAATAAACCACTAATTACACCAAAGCCTTATATATATATCACTTATAAAAGGTTCCAAATTTTATGTTTTTTTTATAAATGTTGTTCGAACGCTCTCCCATTCAATTAATATGTTTTTCTTCCTCTTCAATGCTATTTTTTCCGTTTCCACACAACTATTTATTCGCCTTTTAGGCTACAAATTCGCCCAAGTGGATTGAATAAAACACGGACGTCACCAAAATTCTACCAATAATTAAACCAAAGAATCTTCTTTATACAAAAATACAAGTATGTCACATGCGTTATTTAAGGTTTTTTTTTACCCTTTACAAATTATTTTTTAAATTTTATGACCCTTTAACAAGAAATCTTCATTTTTTATATATAAGAGATTTAAAAAGCACATAAGAGATCTAAAAAATTATTTTCTTTTATGCAAATTATAAGAGGCAAGGAGATCTTATTTCCTCGTTATTTAATTAATTAAACACATCTTTTGTGCATATAATCTTTGTAGAAGATCACATCAATGTAGAAGCAGAAACAGAAAGAACTGAGAGAAGAAATTGAACCAATATATGTAGATTGACTCAAGAATATTGCGGAAGAAAGCCAATTTTTGAGCTGTGGATTATGCTCTGATACCATAATAAAATAGTCACTACACACATGAGCAAGTTGAAGAAATATCAATGTAGAAGAAGAAGGTAATTGAAGAAGAAAGTAGAATAAATTGTAAACTTGTAAATAAATGATTCTCTGATTTTCTTCATTAGAATTATATTGTATCATTACATCTTAGGTCTATATATACAAGATTGAAGAATTCTCTTTAGAATTAGTTAGTTACTAACTACTTTAACTAACTTCTTAACTACACAACTAACTTATTGACTAATCTAACTAACTTTGCATTATTTGTTCTCTCAACAGAATAATGAATTAATTTTATTTTCTCATTTTCTTTTTTCATATAGTTTCACGGATAAGATTTTTTGGATCTCAACACGCAATTTCAAAAGACAATATGCCATATTACGACCATAGACGGATTCACACCGTAAGTTATGAGTTCGGCCCAGTTTAGTAATTATACTCTCTATTTATGTAATTGTTTTTATTAATTATTCAAAAATATTAAATTTCAAACTCAATTATGAGGACTTGAGGTTCTTATTCTAGTATCTCGAATTATAAAATCCAAATTCTAGATGTGCCCTTAATTGTAAAACACAACTAGAATCAACCTTTTTGTTCTTTTCTTTTTGAGAAGGGTGGTCGTGACACAGCATAGGAAAAAAGAAGAAATTTTTAGAGGTCTTCGTGAAAGTTACATTGAACATTCAAACGCCAAGGCAAAATTATAACTATTGGATGTAGGGGTGTTCAGGTCGAGCCGGACCGGGCCAGGACGGAACGAGAATCCGTAAATTTTACGACCGAGAGGAAAATTCGGTCGATCGATTTTGGACCGGTTGGACCGGTTTTTTTTTTTTTGTTAAATGCAATTTATAAATTAATTTATAAATTTTTAAGAATGTGTTCGTTTATCAATCTCATTAAATATGTTTGTTTTTTTCCTTATCCTTCAATAAACTTTATTTCATTAATATGACTAACTTAAAGAAAATCACCAATGTACTTGGTTCAGATACGAACTACGAACTACTCATTAATTAAAGTTACACACCACATTTATATTTTCTATTTTCTATTTTCTATTTTCTATTTGGAATTTGGACATTCCTGAAACTAGGGGTGCACAAAAGGTTAAAACCGGACCGGACCGAAGACCGAAATTACAGATTACTCGGACCGAATGATTTGCCCCCAGTCCCCCCCCCCGCCACCACCCCGCCAGCCCACCCCCACCACCCCGCCAGCCCATCCACCTAGCCACCACATTCGGACGTACGACATATCTAATATAGGTTGTAAATTGATCAAACTTTATACGGTCATAACTTTGCGCTCGGACGTCCGTTTTACCTAATTTTTTTTTTGATTTCATGTATTTTTTCGATACGGGGGTGGCTAAACTGCATAAGTGGTTTGATTCCGCCGATTTCTCCAAAAACGTCCGTCTTGCCCCTAATTTGACTTTTCCCCCAAATCGTTACGTTTTTTCCCTTTTCAAATCTAAATATCTCGCGATGTACAATTGATTTCAACGTAAAAATTGCGTGGCACCACATCCGAGAATGTCAATTTCAGTATTGGAAATTCAATTTTTTAAAAAAACTGGGCCCCGGAACCCCCAAATTGTTACGTTTTTCCTATTTTCAAAGCTAAATATCTCGCGATATACAATAGATTTCAACGTTCCAATTTCCTGGTAATGTGTCCGGGAATGTCAATTTCAATATTGAAAATTCAATTTATAAAAAAAAAAATATATCCGGTCCGGACCGGAAAATTCCGGTTTTTACCCGGACCGGACCGGAAAACCGGAATCCAACATTTTGACGGACCGAGGACCGGACCGGAATCCACCGGTCCGGTCCATTCCGGTCCGGTCCTGTTTTGTACACCCCTAATTGGATGTACAACTACAGTCCCACTGCGTTGGATGAAAAAAATTAGTCGCCTTGGATGGACTTCCACAAACTTGTTCCCGTGTAGGGCCCATCACATTTGACATATATTTAGAATTTGAAGGACAAATGTGAAACTACCTTAAAGGAGTAAAACATGACTCAAAGATTTGGTAACCAATATGATAATTTGTATAAATATGTTATCTAAGCCTAAATCAATCCCAAAAACTAATTCAAGAGGGGAGAATACATATAATCAAATTACTAATTCATTTTTCAATCAACGTGAGACTCTAACCCACTCTAACCCCCCCCCCCCCCTTCACGCCCACGACCCAACTGGAGCGTGGATTGGGAGTCCGAACGAGAATTGACCTGGTTTTGATATCATGTAAAAATATGAGACCTAACTCAACCCCAAAAGCTAGCTCAAGAGAAAAAGATTATCCAATTCCATATAAGCAAACCACTTATCCATTCTCCAACCAATATTTGGGAATCTAACCCACTAACATAATTCAAAGTAAGAAATATGATATGAATAAGTTTAATTTGCTTGCACATTATACAACTAACTCCACCTAATTGCCCTATTATGCTTACAGTATGAAAACTGTTGTTTGTTTGGTGCAACTAGTGAGTACATTGGGGCAAAGAGGTCACTCTCAAGTTTTAATTAGCAGGATGTCCGCTGAATTTCATTTTCATTTATTTTTTTTGGATTAGGATTTAGAAAAGGGGGCATGGGGTATATTTTATAATTTTAAAAAGTTTTTAGATTTAAATCTATACACTTAAGTCCCTTTAATTTGTATTAAAATATACAAAACCCCTCTTTCTTCTCCTAAAGTATGAATAAGTCTCCTTCTCTGTCTTCAGTGACGGCATATATTCTCACTCTCTTTCGTATCAAGACCTCAATCTTTTCAATCGATTTTTCTTCTCTCCAGAGCTCGAAAGCTTTCCAATCATCGTCCTCAAGCATGTTAATTAATTTTGCATCAATAGAGAAGCATTAGCTTCATATTACCTATATAAAAGTTCTTATTTTTTTCAAACTTGATAAATCTTAATGTTCATAAAGTTCTAGGTTTTTTACATTTTTTGGAACTTTAGCCATTTTATATTTTATTGAAATATGTGTTATTTCTACTTATTTTACTTGTTTCGATCGTATTTTTTTTTGTTTTAATTTTTGCAAATTCATCTTGGTCTAATACTAAACTTGAAACTTTAGCTTTTTTTGTTTATATGTTATTTTTACTTATTTTGCTTGTTTGGGTACTGCTTTTTATGTTTCTTTATTACTAGACTTATTGTCATTATTATTTTTATAGTGTGGTTGGTCTAACACCACTCTATTGTTTGCATGTAGATCACAAAAAATGGTAAGAATGAGAGGAGAAAAGTCCTTAACAATAATGACCAACCATGCCACTCAACATAAGAAAATGATGAAAAGGATTCACGCTCGAGCACGACGCACACTATCACCGCCGTCAACACCTTTCACCTGATGTACTCTTCTTGAGAAATGATATGGAGCGTCTCTTTATGGGGCTCAGAGATGACATACAACGGATAAAAATGCACATTCTCTGCGTGTAATCTTTGAAAGCCTCGGAAAAGAGCCTGATGATATGACTACCATCTTCCTACTCCTTAATAGACTATTATTTTAATGTAAGTTTTTGTAAAACTTATATTTATGAAAAGAGAATGGAAGAGTTTGATCAAGAAAGATAATTTAGGTGTTTGATCAAAAATATAATGGAGGAGTTTGATCAATAAAAGAGACAATGGAGGAGCTTGATCAAGAAAAAAGGCAACGGAGGAGTTTGAATTTTAGGTCGATTTTATAGAGGTAAGGATGTATTGTTACCGTTGTAAATTTAATTTTATTTTATTTTATTTTATTAACGTTGTAAAAAATATGTGGTCCGTCAGTCGAAATAAAACTAAGTGTGCTTGATCAATTATGTCACGACCCGATCCGATGGGCCGCGACCCGGTTCCCTACCTGGGCATCCTTATACCCACATATAATCACACGGATACCAAGGATAATGTAAACATCGGTAATAAACCTGTCTCCCGAGGAGTCACAGCTAATTTATATAACAAAATAGGCAAGTCGACGAGGTCGCCACTATACATAGAGATATCCAAAACGGCTCACAACCGTACACATATACAAAAACACATCTACCACCCACAATCGCTTCTGCACTTAAGAATACGATAATGACATATGACGGGACAGGGCCCCGTCGTGCCCCTAAATATGCATAAGTCCGAAAATAAGGTTCTATACCAAAATAACTAAGCTCCGAATTAATGGAGCTCTCCGAACAGCTGAACATGAATCCTAGACTGGAGGATCACCAAACTGAGTACCTGTGGGCATGAACGCAGCCCCCCGAGGAAAGGGGATCAATACGAAATAATGTATTGAGTATGTAAAACAAAAAGTACTGTAAAGAGGATCATAACTGGCCAAAAGATGTCAGGAGATAAGTATAATAATCAAAATACCAATACAACTGTGTCATATAAAAATGAGAGTCGAATGTGCCTTAAAAATGAGAGTCATGTGTGCCTTATAAAAATGAGAGTCATGTGTGCCTTATAAAAATGAGAGTCATGTGTGCCCATATAATATACCGTACCCGGCCCAATGTGGGACTCGGTGAATATAATCATATACATATACATACCGTACCCGGCCCCCTAGTGAGGGTCTCGGTGAAATCATAAAATATACCATATCCGGCCCATTATGGGACTCGGTGAATGAAGTCATACATAGATACATGTCCACAAACCGTGGATGACTGTCCACTTATATCGTACCCGACACATTTTGAGACTCGGTGAAATCATCATATATGTATACATACCCGGCCCGGGACTCGGTGAAGTCATATAATAACATCAGCACGAATAGAATATCATGAGTAACTTTATACAAATTAAATCATCATTTGACTCTCAATGGAATAAATAGAATAACTATTACTCAGAACATCAAGGCACTATCATATCATGTATCATTAAGAATTAGGATTTAATAGAATTATATACGTCTGTCATACACTCATTTTATATAAATCATGTCAAAAGAAGAAAGGATAGTTTCACATACCTTATTGTCGAACTAACCAACTCTATAATTAAAACTCGTCTCGATTAGCACTTCAACCTATAACAATAGTAATTCATTCGTCAACTCTATGATTTCTAACGTAAGTTATATCGAATGACGAGTCTCTTTTCTATAAAAATTCGGGCAGCACTTCCCCTATTTATATGCACATCCACAACTTACAAACAAAGCCAACAATACCAATAACCAAGCACAATTCCAGGATATAACAAAATCAGTCCATATACCATATCTACACCATAGTTATGCATTCGTTCTCTTTACGTTCATGGAATACAACAACTACAACAACCAAGGTGATTAATACACCTATTTCTCTTGTTAATTCAGCCACTTAAACCACATTAAAACAACCTTAAAACAGTACATCAACTCTAGCAACAACAACAAGGGTGCAAGTCTTATAGTTTGCAACATAACATCTTTCTACACTTTAATTCCTTTAAGACATGTATTAGTAATTACTACAATGTATATACATGTTCATAACTTATATTTCCAGCATTATAACTTAACAAAAATAGCCCCTAATACATCACAACAATGTCCAACAATTTGAATGTCACGGTCCACCCACAAAATTCCATAACTCTTCTCATAACATCCTTAAAATCCAATTCATATTTCAACACTTTCATATAACTAATTATCACTTTAAATATCAATGTTTCTTTTCAATTTCAACATGCAATTAGTGACAATGATAACAATAACAACAATTAAATCCAAGGTATACCACAACAATCCCCAAAATCAGTAATATCAATTTCATTCAGCACAACAACATCAACAACAATCACATGCAATCTCTTAATTCCAATTCTTCTTTAACATGAGTTTATCTCTTAACTACAACATCATTTAATTCCAATAATTCAAGTAATAAGAAGAAATCTTACCTTAGTTTAGCCCAAAACAGTCCCTAAAGTCACGACACTGCTCCATTCATTTTTGCACCATTTTCACCATTTCTTCAACCCAAAATGACATCCATGTATTCTATAAGTTTAATCCATCAATCTTACATGTTTTTCTTCCAAATAGTTCATCTCCAAAAATTATATTTCTGGGTTAAATTTCGGTCCAGCAATCTCGTGATACTCACTGTATTGGAGTTACCATGACTTAGAATTTTTGTAGAAGACTTGTTCTTGAAAGAGAAGTGAGTAAAATCTTCAATTGTTTTGCTATGGACAAGGGAGTGTTTCGGCTGAGAGAAGATAGGGGAGGGAGATGGAAGGTTAGAGTTTTGAAATAAAGTTAATGAAATGAGAGGGGTATTGGTTATGGAAATCTAAAAATTCTGCATGTTGGCCAAATGGCATGGGCACAAGTTCCCTAATATTTTGTCCACTTATTTATCCTCTCCACTAAAATTAATCTCCCACATAATCAATCATATATATAAAATCTAAAAATTCCATGTCTCCATATATATATATACACGGCACTAAGTCCATACCACATGTGTTGCATTCCAAAATTATTCCGGAATCACATCCTTTGTATACAAATTTCCGGATTAGCATATATAAATATACTCTATATCTAATATTAAAATCTTATTTCTTAATTACGTTATCTAATTATCGCCTTAAACTTACGAGATGTAACATCTTTTCCCCCTTAGAAACATTTGTCCTCGAATGTTCATAATAGGTCTTAGGCTATAATTTTTTTGGCAGAGTCTCATTTATAACTATACCTTCCAACCTATACACAGCGAACCCAAAGATTCCACATAGGGCCACAATATACCACATATGTTATTCACCAATCAAAATAGTTAAGTAAGGAATCAAATTACCTGTAGGCATAGAGAACAAGTGAGGATACTTCTTCTTCATTTCGTCTTCTGTTTCCCAAGTCATTTCTTCCCTATTATTGTTTCGCCATAACACTTTGACGGAAGACACATCCTTTGTACGCAACCTTCTAACCTGACGATCAAGTATAGCTATGGGACTCTCCTCATAAGATAACTCCTCTGTCGACTGAACATCATCTACAGGAAACACTCTAAAAGGATAACCAATACACTTATGCAGCATCGATACATGAAAAACTGGATGTACCGCTTCCAAATCAGATGGAATATCCAACTCATAGGCAACCTTTCCTATCTTACGAATAATCTGATAAGGTCTAGTGTATCTTGGGCTAAGCTTTCCCTTATTACCGAACCTCATCACACCCTTCATGGGTGACACCTTCAGGAATAGCCAATCACCAATCTGAAACTCTAAGTGTCGATGTCGATTATCGGCATATAACTTCTGTCGACTCTGGGCTGCTAATAATCTCTCCTGAATAAGCTTCACCTTATCAACAACTTGCTGAATCATGTCTGGGCTGATTAACTTAGTCTCGCCTATGTCAAACCAACCAATAGGTGACCTGCACTTTCTCTCATACAAAGCCTCGTACGGTGTCATCTGTATACTAGAATGGTAGCTATTATTATAAGCAAACTCAATGAGTGGTAAATGATCATCCCACCTACCCCTAAAGTCAATAATACATGCTCTCAACATATCCTCTAGAGCCTGAATAGTACGCTCAGCCTGCCCATCAGTCTGAGGATGAAATATTGTGCTAAGACTCACCTGTGTCCCCAATCCCTTCTGGAACGATCTCCAAAAGTTAGCTGTAAATTGGGCTCCTCTGTCTGATATGATAGATGTGGGAACCCCATGAAGTCTCACTATTTCCCTGATGTACAATCTCGCATAGTCTTCGGTCGAATAAGTAGTCCTGACTGGAAGAAAATGGGTTGATTTCGTCATCCTATCCACAATCACCCATATAGAGTCACACTTCCGCTGGGTGCGAGGCAAGACTGTAATGAAGTCCATATTAATCACTTCCCATTTCCAAGTTGGGATCTCTATCTCCTGCAATAAACCACCAGGCTTCTGATGCTCGACCTTAACCTGTTGACAATTCGGGCACTGAGCAACAAACTCCGCTATGTCCCTTTTCATGTCATCCCACCAATACAAACATCTGAGGTCATGATACATCTTCGTTGACCCTGGATGAATATAATAACGGGCATTGTGTGCCTCTCTCATAACCTGTCATCGTAGCCCTGCAACATCCGGTACACATAACATACCTTCATATCTTAGCACCCCATCAGGTGCAACCTCAAATAAAGTTTTCTCCTTTCGAAGAGTTGCATCTTTATACTATGCCAGAACAGGATCCTCACACTGATGTCTCTTTACCTCTTCTATGATATAGGACTAGACAACTTCTCAAACAAGAACTCCACTATCTCCAAAATCGGCCAACCGGACTCCAAGGCTCGCTAGCTGGTATATCTCACGAACCATCTCCTTTATGTATGGCTGCACATCCGTTAAGCTACCCATAGATCTACGGCTAAGAGCATCTGTCACAACATTTGTTTTTCCTAGATGGTACAAGATATCAACATCATAATCCTTTAGTAACTCAAACCACCGTCTGTGTCGTAAATTCAACTCTTTATGCTTAAAGATATATTGGAGACTCTTGTGATCCGTATAAATATCAACATGAACACCATATAAATAATGTCTTCATATTTTCAAAGCATGAATCACTGCTTCCAACTCCAAATCATGTGCAGGGTAATTCTTTTCATGCTTTCTGAGCTGTCGGGAGACATAAGTTATAACCCTGCCATGCTGCATTAACACACAACCTAGCCCAACACCTGAAGCAACACAATAGATAACATAAACATCTAGTCCCTCAGGAAGAGTTAGAACTGGAGCCGTAGTCAACGTGTCTTTCAACAACTGGAAGTTTTTCTTACAAGCATCCGTACATTGGAATTTAGCTGCCTTCTGAGTTAGCCTTGTTAAAGGCGCTGAAATCGAGGTAAACTTCTCTACGAACCTCTTATAATATCCGGCTAACCCCAGAAAACTGCGTACCTCAGTAGGGGTCGTATGTCTGGGCCAAGTCTTTACTGCCTCAATCTTCTGTGTATCTACCCGAATACCATAAGCTCCAACAATATGCCCCAAGAATGATACTGAAGTCAACCAAAATTCACACTTAGAAAATTTGGCATACAACTTCTGGTGCTAAAGCACCCTCAGTACCGTCCTCAAATGGTCTGCATGCTCCTCTTCTGAACGCGCATAAATCAGAATATCATCAATGAATACAATAACAAACATATACAGGAATGTCTTGAACACTCAGTTCATCAAATTCATAAACACTGCTAGAGCATTGGTCAACCCAAAAGACATCACTCTAAACTCATAATATATGTATCGGGTCCTGAATGCTGTCTTCGGAATATCTACATCCCTTACCCGCACCTGATGATAACCTGACCGCAAGTCTATCTTTGAAAAACACTTAGCACCCTGCAACTTGTCAAATAAATCATCAATCCTGGGGAGTGAATACCTGTTCTTTATTGTCACCTTATTCAACTGCCTATAATCAATACACATCCGCATCGATCCGTCTTTCTTCCTCACAAATAATACTGGTGCTCCCCAAGGTGATGTACTAGGCCTGATGAAGCCTTTTTCCAACAAGTCTCGCAGTTGTTCCTTTAACTCCTTCAGCTCTGCAAGTGTCATTCTATAAGGAGGAATAGATATAGGTTGGGTATCTGGCAATACATATATAGTGAACTCTATCTCTCGTTCTGGAGGAAGACCTGGAAGATCATCTGGGAATACATCTGGGAATTCACTAACTACCAGAACTGACCGAAGAGTTGGTACCTCTGCTTCCGTATCATGCACCCGAACCAAGTGATAAATATACCATTTTCTAATCATCTTCCTTGCCTTGAGGTATGAAATAAACTTACCCCTCGGCGATGTTGTATTTCCTTTCCACTCAATAATTGGCTGGCCTGGAAACTGAAATCGAACTATCTTTTCTCTACAATTGACAGTGGCATAACAAGAAGCCAATCAATCCATACCCATAACAACATCAAATTCAGTCATTTCCAACTCTATCAAATCTTCTATGGTAGGACAACTATTTATAACCACCGAACAATTTTTATATACTTGCTTAGCTATGACATAATCTCCTACCGGTGTAGCTACCTCAAATAGTTCTATCGACTCAGGTTCTATTCTGATTCTACTAGCAGCAAGGGGAGATATATATGATAATATGGAACCTGGATCTATCAATGCATATACGTCTCGGAAAAAGATCGATAATATACATGTAACCACATTTGGCGAGCCTCCTGATCCTGCCTACTAGCCAAAGCATAAATGTGATTCGAGGTACCGTCAGAACTAGAAACTCCACCACGACCTCTACCACGGCCTGCTGGCATATGAACACCATGCCCTGCGGGGCGCATAGCTATAGGAGATGATGAACCAGCAACCGATCCAGTAGGTTGAGCCATACCACATGTACCACCTCTATAAGGACACTCTCTCATCATATGACCTTGACGACCACAAGAAAAACAAGAACCCGTAGTAAAATGACATTCCTCAAAATGGGACCTACCACACAGATAACACCGAGGCAAATGTGGCCTCGACTGACTCGAACCCCTATTCGCCTGTGAACCTGCAGCTCTGGAGCTCTAACCAGCTCCTGAATACCCCGTGCGGTCAAATCTCCTACCTATAGACTGTGGGGATGCACTCTGTGCTGGCTGGGAAGAATATTTGACATGCTGTTGAGGCTGCCTGCCTCGAGACTCACCCGAATACCCAGCCGACCTAGCCCTCTTATGCTGGCATCTATTATGATCCCTATCTGACTGACGTCCTCTGTGTCGGTCATCTACACCCTGTGCATATGCCTGAATCTGGGAAATATCCATACCTGGCTGAAGAGCCATCGCCATACAACCATCAATCAAATAACGGTCTAGTCCCATCACATAACGATGCACTCTGCCTATCATCTCAGCTACAATAGTAGGCGCATATCTAGCCAACGAATCAAACTCGAGACTATACTCCCGAATGCTCCTACAATTCTGCCTCAACTGTAAAAATCTATTGACTCTAGCTCTCCTCATCTCTGGAGGCAGGAAGTGGCCAAGGAAGGCCTCTGTAAACTCATCCCATACCGTCGGAAGAGCACTCTCGCCCCTAGATAACTCCCAAGACTCATACCAATTAATCGCTACATCCTACATCCGATATGAAGCCAACTCAACAGACTCAGTCTCCGAAGCCTTGATCACCCCCAATGTACGCTGCATCTGTCGGATAAACTCCTGCGAGTCATCCTCGGGCTTTGACCTGAAAAACTCTAGAGGATTAAAACTCAAGAAATCACGAATCCTCAAACTGTCAGATCTGTGGTCAACTCCTAGTCCCTGCCTGCGGGCCTGCCCTGCCACTAATCTAGTCAGCAGGTGAACCGCATCTCTCATGGCTCGTCTTCCGCTTCGCCGGTGAGCCTGGAGGCTCAGTGTCGCTGGCCGCTGCTCTAAGCTCCTCTGGATGTGATGGTGTAGCAGAGCTCGCCGACTGGGGTACAGTCTCAAACATAGACTGGGTATTGGCCCTGGTAACTCTCCGGGTCTGGCTAGTAGCTCATGTTACTGATTACCCTTGTGGGCCGCTGTCGCCTTCTTCGGAGGCATAGCTGAAAACACAATAATACGTCAGAGAAGGATTAACCTAATAACATAACTTTATCACACGATCTTAGAGTAAGAAGAATATAAACCAGTCCTAAATGTCTGCCAGCCTCCTGCGTATAAGTATGGTGCACAATATACCCATACACAATACTCTACTAGACACGGTCTGTAGATATTCCGAGGACAAACTGCTGATACCACTAAATGTCACGACCTGACCCGACGACGGCTCCCTACCTGGGCACTCTTATACCCACCTGTCACATATAATCACACGGATACCAAGGATAATGTAAACATCGATAATAAACCTGTCTCCCGAGGAGTCACATCTAATTCATTTAACAAAATAGGCAAGCCGACGAGGTCGTCACTGTACATAGAGATATCCAAAACGGCTCACAACCGTACACATATACAAAAACACATCTACCACCCACAACTGTCTACAAACCTCTAAGAATACGATAATGACATATGACGGGACAGGGCCCCGTCATGCCCCTAAATATGCATAAGTCCGAAAATAAGGTCCTGTACCAAAATGACTAAGCTACGAACTAATGAAGCTCTCCGAACAGCTGAACAGGAATCCTAGATTGGAGGATCACCAAATTGAGTACATATACCTGCGGGCATGAACGCAGCCCCCCGAAGAAAGAGGGTCAGTACCAAATAATATACTCAGTATGTAAAATATGAAGTACTGTAAAGAAGATCATAACTGGCCAAAAGATGTCAGGAGACAAGTATAATAATCAAAATACCAATAAAACTGTGTCAGATAAAAATGAGAGTCAATTGTGCCTTATAAAAATGAGAGTCGTGTGTGCCTTATAAAAATGAGAGTCATGTGTGCCTTATAAAAATGAGAGTCATGTGTGCCCATATAATATATCGTACTCGGCCCAATGTGGGACTCTGTGAATATAGTCATATACATATATATACCGTACCCGGCCCCCTAGTGAGGGTCTCGGTGAAATCATCATATATGTATACATACCAGGCCCGGGACTCGGTGAAGTCATATAATCACATCACCACGAATACAATATCATGAGTAACTTTATACAAATTAAATCATCATTTGACTCTCAATGGAATAAATAGATTAACTATTACTCAGAACATCAAGGCACTATCATATCATGTATCATTAAGAATTAGGATTCAATAGAATTATGTACGTCCGTCATACACTCATTTTATATAAATCATGCCAAAAGAAGAAAGTATAGTTTCGCATACCTTATTGTCGAACTAACCAACTCTATAATTAAAACTCGTCTCGATTAGTACTTAAACCTATACCAATAGTAATTCGTTCGTCAATTCTATGATTTCTAACGTAAGTTATATCGAATGACGACTCTCTTTTCTATAAAAATTCGGGCAGTACTTCCCTTATTTATATGCACATCCACAACTTACAAACAAAGCCAACAATACCAATAGCCAAGCACAATTCCAGGATATAACAAAATCAGTCCATATACCACATCTACACCATAGTTATGCATTCTTTCTCTTTACGTTAATGGAAGACAACAACTACAACAACCAAGGTGATTAATACACATATTTCTCTTGTTAATTCAACCCCTTAAACCACATTAAAACAACCATAAACAGTCCATCAACTCTAGCAACAACAAGAAGAGTGTAAGTCTTATAGTTTGCAACATAACACCTTTCTACACTTTAATTCATTTATGACATGTATTAGTAATTACCACAACGTATATACATTTTCATAACTTATATTTCCAGCATTATAACTTAACAAAAACAACCCCTAATACATCACAACAATGTCCTATAATTTTAATGTCACGGTCCACCCACAAAAATCCATAACTCTTCTCATAACTTCCTTAAAATCCAATTCATGTTTCAACACTTTCATATAACTAATTACCACTTTAAATATAAATATTTCTTTTCAATTTCAACATGTAATTAGTGACAATGATAACAATAACAACAATCAAATCTAAGGTATACCAAAACAGTCCCCAAAATCAGTAATAACAATTTCATTCGGCACAATAACATCAACAACAATCACATGCAATCTCTTAATTTCAATTCTTCTTTATCATGAGTTTATCTCTTAACTACAACATCATTTAACTCCAATAACTCAAGTAATAAGAAGAAATCTTATCTTAGTTCAGCCCAAAAAAATACCTAAATCACGGCACTGCTCCATTCCTTTTTGCACCATTTTTCACCATTTCTTCAACCCAAAATGACATGCATGTATTCTATACGTTTAATCCATCATTCTTACATGTTTTTCTTCAAATAGTTCATCTCCAAAACTTAAATTTCTGGGTTAAATTTTGGTCCAGCAATCCGGTGATACTTACTGTTTTGGAGTTACCATGGCTTAGAATTTTTGCAGAAGACTTGTTCTTGGAAGAGAAGTGAGTAAAATCTTCAATTGTTTTACTATGGAAAAAGGAGTGTGTCAGCTGAGAGAAGAGAGGAGAGGGAGATGGAAGGTTAGAGTTTTGAAATAAAGTTAATGAGATGAGAAGGGTATTGGTTATGGAGATCTGAAAATTCTGCATGTTGGCCAAATGGCATGGGCACAAGTTCCCTAATATTTTGTCCACTTATTTATCCTCTCCACTAAAATTAATCTCACAATTAATTAATCTCCCACATAATCAATCATATATATAAAATCTGAAAATTCCATGTCTCTCTCTGTCTCTCTCTCTCTCTTTCTCTCTCTCTATATATATATACACACTAAGTCCATACCACATGTGTTGCATTCCAAAATTATTCCGGAATCACATCCTTTGTATACAAATTTCCGGATTGACATATATAAATATACTCTATATCCAATATTCAAATCTTATTTTTTAATTACGTTCTCTAATTTACGCCTTAAACTTATGAGGTGTAACAAATTATAAGTCAAACCGAAATAAATCACCTTACTCTATAATAACTCACTGCTTAGGATAATTTTAGATCATTTTGGTCGATGATAAATTAGAAAAATAAAGGTGATTGTTGGAATGAGAAACATACTGAATTTGCACTAGTCTAACAAAAGAAGTTAAAAAAATGAAATCCAAATCCCAAATTGCACAAATCTAAGGGACTGTGGATAGCTATTTCATTAACCTACCATAGTCAATATCTAACAATTATTATTTAGGCTCGACTTCACGCATGGTCAATAATTATCCACATATTATTGTTGAGTGTATTTTATACACTCTTTGAGTCATTTTTATTTAAGTATTTTCTCTTTTCGGTTATGATTAGTATAGTATTAGGGTTGTTTGTCTTTCTTTTGAGTCACAGCGGTCCTAAAGGAGGAAAACATAATGGAGGATGAAAGGAGCTTAATTGAGATGAAATTTCACAAGCACATCCAAAGAAATAAAGCCTAGGAAGTCCCAAGAAGAATAGAAGAAATTTGGCTAATTTCGGACGGAAAAGAGGTTAGGGCCGCGACGCAAGGTAAGGAAGCGCCACGCTTGAAGGGCCGAGGCTGAAGGAATTAGGGCCGAGGCATACAATTTTCAGAAAGTCCGAAAACAATTCACCGTCGAAGGAGCCACGACGCTTGGCAGCAGCACCGCGGCTCGTGAATTCCAGTGCTTCTCGGCTGAATTAGGGCGGCGACGCTTAGCAGCAGCGCTGCGGCACCGACGCGTGTTTTTCAGAAATTTAGGCCAAATTTTGATAAGGGTAAAAGGGTCCGAAATGCAGTTTTTCTCAGATATAAAAACCCTAAATCCTGTCATACTTTACAACAGACTTTTGGGAGGCAATAAAGGAGGCAAGACACAATTGGAGACTCTCGTTCAAGTTCTTTTTCTTTCCCTTATTCTTTCTTCAGTTTACGTTGAATTTTGTATTAGTTCTTAGCATGACAATTTCTAGGAGCTAATCTCTTTATTAGGGTTTTTCGTCAAATCGCTTGAAACTCTTTCATACAATTAATGCATAGTTATTGATTATTAAGATCTATTCAATATTGTATTGATTGTTTGATAATTAACAAGCCATTAATTGTCATAACTTATATGATTTCGAATCGAGATCCGAGATGGGAGATTTGAATATGCTGTAATTATTTAGACATAGGTTAAAATCGTGGACGAAAGTACCCCGATACTTGTGAAGTATTTAAGGTTATTGTTCTTAATCCTCCTGTGTGGTAAAATCTATCATAGAAATATAGAAGGTTTCTGCATAAGGTTGAGTTTTTATATGTCCTAACCGAAATATAGAACAGATTAGTTAACCTGCTATCTTAATAAGAAGAAGAATCATTAGCATTGCATTAACACGTGAAAGAGTGAACAGTTGAGGAGATTGGAAACTCTATTTCCTTCATAACTATTTAAAACCCAAAGTATTGTCAATCTTAATTTAATTTCTGCACTTAGTTTTAATTCTTAGTTTAAAATCTCAAACAAAAGAACGGTTACCAAATAGATACCATAGATTAGATATTAGGTACTTGACAAACCAGTCTCTGTGAATGATAATTTGGTCCTATAGACCTTTATTACTTGAACGATACGTACACTTGTGTAAGCATAGAGAAATATCGCAATAAGTTTTTGGCGCCGTTGCCGGGGACTGACGTACTATCAATATCGAATTATCTAGTCTTATTTCTAATTTGCTTTTTATTCTTTTTATTTTTTTAGAACATTTTTGCTTTGATCTGTTTGCTTGTTTTTTATCGATTTCAGGAAGTTTAGTGTATGCGAAGCAGAAGGGGAGCAGAAACACTTGTCCCTCTTAACCCGGAGATCGAAAAAAATTGCAAACAAAAGGATCTCTGACTCTTTAGCGAAGGAAAATCAACAGAATCAGAATGGGCTAAATGAAGGAGCAGAGATAAGAGAACGAGTCCAGGTTCCTGCTGAGAGGAGCTTGGAAGACTACGTTCTACCTACAATCACTGGTGTGCAGACTTGCATCAGGCTTCTAGCTATGGAAGACAATAATTTTGAGATAAAACCAGCCATTCTGCACATGGTATAGAGCAAAGTCCAGTTTAGGGGGTTGCCGTCTAAAGACCCACACATGCATATTGCTAATTTTCTGGAGTTGTGAGATACATTCAAGTACAATGGCGTTACTGATGATCACATTCGATTGAGCCTATTCCCATTCTCACTCAGGGATAGAGCCAAAAGTTGGTTGAATTCTTTGCCAACAAACTTCATCACTACATGGCAAGACTTAGCCCAGAAGTTCCTTACCAAATTCTTCCCTCCATCCAAAGCAGCAAAGCTCAGAGAAAAGCTTAATAATTAATATCAGATGGATGGAGAGTCACTCTATGATGCGTGGGAGCGGTTCAAAGATCTGCAGAGAAAGTGTCTCCATCATGAGATTGATGTCACGACCCGACCCCGGGCCCACGACTGGTGCCCTACCTGGGCACCCTTACAGGTATATATCAGAGATAATCAGCGGAACATACATAAACTTAACAATTAATGAATAATAGGTTAGCCGATATGGCTACCTCCCTGGATGTAAACAAATCCAAAAGCAGTTACCTCAAAAAAAAAATTATAAAGCGACCCACAAGACATGACTACAGACCTCTAAGAGTTTACATAACAACTGTGACGGGACAGGGCCCCGTCATACCCCTGAATGTACAAAAGTCTACAACTTCAGGGAACCGTACCAAAAGACAAAGCCTCCGGAGAAATAGAGCTTTCCGAGAACTGAACAGTGATCCTAAGAGTGCGGATCAGCAAGCTATGTACCTCAACCTGCGGCATGAACGCACTCGGGCGAGGTCAGTACGACAGGTACCAAGTATGTGAAACTGAAAATACTGTAAGTGAAATCATAACAGTCTATATAAAACAGGAGACATGTGTGATAACCAAACTACAGTACACAATATATATTAGCAGTCACGTCAAGTCAGGGACTCACGCCCGTAAAGTCATCACTCAAATACAACCCGAGAATTTGACCCGCACACTGGCCGCATGCCCCGGCATCTTACCTCGGTAAAAGCATGGACATGAAACCATCCTAATGGATGCATACCCGTGGACCATCCATCGTGTCAGTATGTCCAAAGGAAATAACAAGATAACACTCATAGTGGGAGCATACCCGTGGGCCCCCCAACGTGTCAGTATGTCCAAACGAAATAACAAGATAACACTACTAGTGAAAGCATACCCGTGGGCCACCCAACGTGTCAGTATGTCCAAATGAAATAACAAGATACCACTCCTAGTGGAAGCATACCCGTGGGGCCCCCAGCGTGTCAGTATGTCCAAAGAAAATTACAAGATAACACTCATAGTGGGAGCATACCCGTGGGCCACCCAACGTGTCAGTATGTCCAAAGAAAATAACAAGATAACACTCCTAGTGGAAGCATACCCGTGGGCCACCCAACGTGTCAGTATGTCCAAACGAAATAACAAGATACCACTCCTAGTGTAAGCATACCCGTGGGCCACCCAATGTGTCAGTATGTCCAACATGATCGAGAATAACATGACCGACCCTCCATCGAGAGACACGGTAGCATAAGGATACAATACTTGTACACCAAGACTATCACAAGCAAACATAGGCAAGTTATTCACACTCATGGTACTTTCATTCTATGCCAAAAATCTGGGTTTTAACCCCAAGGTACTACTTACTTTATTTCAAAAAAAAAAGGTCAATTTCTTTTTTCACAAAAGTCACATGATACTAACACCCGTGGTATCAAAATAGAGTAACCATTATTTTAAGTAAACCAAAAACAATTTCCATACTTCCTTTTCAAATAAACAAAGACAATACCATGTCTTCCTTTTCAAATAAACCAAGACAATACTATGTCTTCCTTTTTAAACCAAATCAATACAATACCATGTCTTTTTTTTATATCAAATCACTTCTTGAACTAGTATAAGTTTCAAAACTTCAGATTCTCAAGTCTCTTACTTTTAAATCAAATCCCATAACGGGGAAAATCAAGTCTCATATCTCCTTTTTTTCAATCAAATGTCAAGTTACCACTTTAAAGCCATTAATAAAACCATTCTTTCGTTTTCATAAAGTCGTTATAACTAACTTCCCATAAAGCTATTATAACACTTTATGTTTACAACCAACCAAATACAACTATAAGCATTTATGAGACCAAGAGGGCTTATTCTTTAACAACCAAGTACCCGTTACCAACGAATAAGGTTTTACCATTTTTCAACCCAATCAAGTCCTTTACACTTCATATCAAGTCAAGGGCACAAAAGGGGAATCAAACTCCTTTAACACACGTGCGTCTACCACACTATATATTTCACAAATAATCATGCTCAAGAGAATAGGAAGAATCACATACCTCCTCGGCTAAATCCACTTGCCAAGTTGAATACGCCGCGCGTAGAGTATCAACCTATAATAATCAAATACGTCTATTAACGTCTAGACTTCTTCGTCGAATATTCTAAGCATAAAGTTCCTTATTCTACGGAAAATTGGACAACACTTCCTTTATTTCTACATACTTTTCCACCTTTTCAATGCTCGAATTCACTATCCCAACGCCACTTTTAAGGCTCAACAATCCAACAATACTAAGGGGATTACACGCCCAGTCTTGGACATGTAAAATTCTGCCCCACAATACATATTAACTAATTCAATAAGTTTAAGGTAGTATCTTGGCTATAACATGTTCACATCTCATCTTTACCCAATCCTTTCAAATCCAAATCATATTCCCTACATGCAATATATCTAAGAGCAATATTGACAACTACAAGTCCTTTCTTCCACACATGCAACACAATTTACTAGCAAAAGAGAAAATATTGTTACCTTAGAGCTTACCCAAAATTAGTCCAACAATTTCACTTGTCTTCTTTCCACAATCACCACCACAACCTCCTACAAGCCTGTTAACATGTTTCCCTCTTGTTACCTTTCTGAAATTTCTCTAGGCCTTGATTTCTTCTTGAATTTCTAGAGAGAAGGGAGAGGGATTTAATTTTAGAGAGAAAGGAGAGCTTTGAAGAATGACCAAGTCTTCAAGACTTGGTCAATAAATAGGACATGCACAAAATCAGATGGGGGGGACACTTGTCACCCTCCCATGGCCTTTTTTTTTTAAAAAAAACAGTTCTGATTTTTCCCCCAGATTCGCAGAAACCCGCCTCGGCGCCGCGGCGCTGAAACCTCTGCAAACTTTCAGCACTTCCGGCGCCGCGGCCCTGCTTTCCGGCGCCGCGGCGCTGCAACTTCAGCGATTTTCAGACTATCCGGCGCCGCGGCGCTGTGGCCCCTGACCGAAAACACTTTTCTGCTCGACTGCGCACTGAACTTGTAACTTCCATAACTTTCTACTCCGATGTCCTATCGACGAACGGTTTGTTGCGTTGGGAACTAAACTTAACGAACTACATACTAGGCTTTTGAACCACCTAAGAACTCCTAATGTAACGGGACATAAACCGCCTCAAAGGAGACTAAAAACACGTCCGAAACATTCCGTCAACCTATCTTTCTAAATTTTAGATCTTAATTCCTTTCGTACGGTCTTATAAGCTTGACCTGAATTACGGGGTGTAACATTCTCCCCCCCTTAGAAACATTCGTCCCGAATGGTCCTTTTAAGCCTCCAAAACGCATGCGCCGGTATAGTCTTCACTACTACACCTACAAAATCAATTATGTCACACATGGCCATAATATAATAACCACGCAAAAACTTAAATCCCAGCCAATGAGGAATCACCTCTAAAGCGTATAACAACACTATTAGCTCTCACCCATGGTCTAAGGGTACACTCTTCACCTCTTCTCTTCACAAAAAAGATCACTTCCATTCTCTTAACACATGTTCGCTTCTTTTCTTACTCGTCGTATCCTTCTCGTACACTCGAACTCTTTCTAGTATACGTACCACATTTCCATCATTGCTTCAGTCCTCAAAATCTCGGGGTTACTATTTCCAACTTGGTCATTACTAGCCCCAATTTCCTTTAAGGGCATTCCCGGCCTTCATGATCCGATTCTGGTCGAACGCAGCCACGAACTCGTACGATGATTACCTAACTTGGGCCTAGCACCCTTGTGACCTTATCACCTAGAGGGACCCCCTCAACTTACCTCACTTCATTCCGGGTTGCGGGTTGACCCGCGATTGGTCCTCAACCCGACCCATTACGTACCAAACTCTTGTTCCCGCTCCGAGACAATCTCACTATTCAAGTCACGAAAACCTAATGGTTTCCTTAGCTTAGCTACCCACTATCATTTCCCACCACTCATGGACTTATTAACCAAGTATACCCCACGTATACTATGTTCCTCGACAAAGGTCCCCCGTAGAATATTTCACTCAAAATGGCCCTGTATCAAGGTTCCCACGGTTATCATAATTCTAAGGCTCACAACTTCCATGCCCCCAAACTTACCCCTTCTACAAACCAGGCTTTATAAATCACAATTTACATAAAATTACCCGCACATAACACTTAACATTTAACCATCTTATCACACCCACTAATCTTTAGAAGGTTAAGTATATACCTGTAACTATTGCTTCACTTTCCCTTTGTCGTTCTAATCATGATCCTGCCCTGCACGACGCATAGCAAAAGAAGGCGATGAACCAGCCACTGATCCCGAAGGCTGAGTCTCTACATCCGCGCTATCTCTGGTTGGAAATTTCTCGCAAAATGGCCCTGCTGGTCGCATGTAAAACAAACTCCCATACTAGCACGACACTGCCCATCATGGAGCCTACCACAACGGCCACAACGAGGTAGGGGTGGTCCCATCTGGCTAACATCCCTGTTCCCTCGAAAACCTGAAACCTTGGAGCCACGACCGCTTCCCGAATCTCGAACGCCCCAAGATCGTGGTGGAGCACTCCGTCTGGCCGAGGTATATATCGATCACGCCGAGGCCGCCTCGAAAGTCACCAAAGGACCTCGCCGCCCGCCTCTTCGTTGATCTTGGTTATTCTGCCGACCTACGTTCCTCACGCTGCAAGATAAGCCCGATGCGGCAATGTCCATGCCCGGCTGAAGAGCTACTCCTGTGCACCCCTCCGCTAAATAATCATCGATCCCTGTGACATAACGGTGCACTCTATCCTCCATGTCTACCACTAAAGTGGGGACATACCGAGCCAACGAGTTAAACTCTACATTGTACTCCCGAACAGTCCGCCTGTTCTGCCTTAACATCAAAAATCTATCTGCCCGAGCTCTCCTCACCTGCGAAGGCAAGAAATGTGCAAGAAATGCCTCTGAAAACTCGTCTCAACCAGCTGGAGGTGCATGCTCCCCCTGGGACAGTTCCTATGAATCAAACCAGTCGACTGCAGTATCACGCAGCCGATGTGAACCCAAAACTACCGACTCTGTCTCCGAGGCCTTGATCACTCTCATGATCCATGCAGCAATCGGATAAACTCACGAGGATCATCCTCGCCTTGACCCATAGAACTACGTGGGTCGCGACTCAAAAGTCTCAAGTCTCAAGCTATCGACTGGGTGAACTACGGTACAACCGAACCGCTGTCTCGCTCGTCCTCCCGCTTGCCATTATCACGGCTAATAATCGCCATCTCTCAGTAGCCCATATCCTTCGCCGTGCCGTAATCGAGGCTCGTGTACCGCGGTCTCAGTAGCCGTTGCTGCTGCCCCGAACTCTGTTGGGGCTAGCGACGTCGTGGAACTCGCCGTCCGAAACATCACCTCAGGTAAAGACTGGGCCTGTGCCCTCGTAACCCTCGTGTTCTACTAGCAGCCTCGCCGCTCTTGCCCTTGCCACTCGGGCCGCTTTGCGTGAAGGCATAACTGGTATAAAAAGAATATGTCAGAAGGAGCCCAACTTATAACACAACTATAAGGCACGATCTCAGAGTGAGAAGAATGGAAACCAATCCTAAATATCCTGCATCCTCCTGATTATAGGTGTGGTGCACAACACGCCGATAATCAAGACTCTACTAGATACGGTCTGTAGACACTTTCCGATGACTAACTGCTCTGATACCACTTTTGTCATGACCACCCAAGCTCGCGATCGTGCCCTACATGGGCACCCTTACAGGTATACATCAGAGATAATCAGCGGAACATACATAAACTTAACAATTAATGAATAATAGGTTAGCCGATATGGCTACCTCCCTGGATGTAAACAAATCCAAAAGCAGTTACCTCAAAAAAAAAATTATAAAGCGACCCACAAGACATGACTACAGACCTCTAAGAGTTTACATAACAACTGTGACGGGACAGGGCCCCGCCATACCCCTGAATGTACAAAAGTCTACAACTTCAGGGAACCGTACCAAAAGACAAAGCCTCCGGAGAAATGGAGCTTTCCGAGAACTGAACAGTGATCCTAAGAGTGCGGATCAGCAAGCTATGTACCTCAACCTGCGGCATGAACGCAGCCCCCCGAAGGAGGTCAGTACGACAGGTACCAAGTATGTGAAACTGAAAATACTGTAAGTGAAATCATAACAGTCTATATAAAACAGGAGACATGTGTGATAACCAAACTACAGTACACAATATATATTAGCAGTCAAGTCAAGTCAGGGACTCACGCCCGTAAAGTCATCACTCAAATAAAACCCGGGAATTTAACCCGCATGCCCCGACATCTTACCTCGGTATAAGCATGGCCATGGAACCATCCTAATGGACGCATACCCGTGGACCATCCATCGTGTCAGTATGTCCAAAGGAAATAACAAGATAACACTCATAGTGGGAGCATACCCGTGGCCCCCCCAGCGTGTCAGTATGTCCAAACGAAATAGCAAGATAACACTCCTAGTGGAAGCATACCCGTGGGTCACCCAACGTGTCAGTATGTCCAAACGAAATAACAAGATACCACTCCTAGTGGAAGCATACCCGTGGGCCCCCCAGCGTGTCAGTATCTCCAAAGGAAATTACAAGATAACACTCATAGTGGGAGCATACCCGTGGGCCACCCAACGTGTCAGTATGTCCAAAGAAAATAACTAGATAACACTCCTAGTGGAAGAATACCCGTGGGCCACCCAACGTGTCAGTATGTCCAAACGAAATAACAAGATACCACTCCTAGTGTAAGCATACCCGTGGGTTACCCAACGTGTCAGTATGTCCAACATGATCGAGAATAACATGACCGGCCCTCCATCGAGAGACACGGTAGCATAAGGATACAATACTTGTACACCAAGACTATCACAAGTAAACATAGGCAAGTTATTCACACTCATGGTACTTTCATTCTATGCCAAAAATCCGGGTTTTAACCCCAAGGTACTACTTACTTTATTTCAAAAAAAAAGGTCAATTTCTTTTTCACAAAAGTCACATGATACTAACACCCGTGGTATCAAAATAGAGTAACCATTATTTTAAGTAAACCAAAAACAATTTCCATACTTCCTTTTCAAATAAACCAAGACAATACCATGTCTTCCTTTTCAAATAAACCAAGACAATACCATGTATTCCTTTTAAACCAAATCAAGACAATGCCATGTCTTTTTTTTTATATCAAATCACTTCTTGAACTAGTATAAGTTTCAAAACTTCAGATTCTCAAGTCTCTTACTTTTAAACCAAATCCCATAACGGGGAAAATCAAGTCTCATATCTCCTTTTTTTCAATCAAATGTCAAGTTACCACTTTAAAGCCATTAATAAAATCATTCTTTCGTTTTCATAAAGTCATTATAACTAACTTCCCATAAAGCTATTATAACACTTTATGTTTACAACCAACTAAATACAACTATAAGCATTTATGAGACCAAAAGGGCTTATTCTTTAACAACCAAGTACCCGTTACCAACGAATAAGGTTTTACCATTTTTCAACACAATCAAGTCCTTTACACTTCATATCAAGTCAAGGGCACAAAAGGGGAATCAAACTCCTTTAACACACGTGCGTCTACCGCATTATATATATCACAAATAATCATGCTCAAGAGAATAGGAAGAATCGCATACCTCCTCGGCTAAATCCACTTGCCAAGTTGAATACGCCGCGCGTAGAGTATCAACCTATAATAATCAAATACGTCTATTAACGTCTAGACTTCTTCGTCGAATATTCTAAGCATAAAGTTCCTTATTCTACGGAAAATTGGACATCACTTCCTTTGTTTTTACATACTTTTCCACCTTTCAAGGCTCGAATTCACTATCCCAACGCCACTTTTAAGGCTCAACAATCCAACAATACTAAGGGGATTACACACCCAGTCTTGGACATGTAAAATTCTGTCCCACGATACATATTAACTAATTCAATAAGTTTAAGGTAGTATCTTGGCTATAACATGTTCACATCTCATCTTTACCCAATCCTTTCAAATCCAAATCATATTACCTACATGCAATATATCTAAGAGCAATATTGACAACTACAAGTCATTTCTTCCACACATGCAACACAATTTACTAGCAAAAGAGAAATGATTGTTACCTTAGAGCTTACCCAAAATTAGTCCAACAATTTCACTTGTCTTCTTTCCACAATCACCACCACAACCTCCTACAAACCTGTTAACATGTTTCCCCCTTGTTACCTTTCTGAAATTTCTCTAGGCCTTGGTTTCTTCTTGAATTTCTAGAGAGAAGGGAGAGGGATTTAATTTTAGAGAGAAAGGAGAGCTTTGAAGAATGACCAAGTCTTCAAGACTTGGTCAATAAATAGGACATGCACAAAATCAGATGGGGGGGACACTTGTCACCCTCCCATGGCCTTTTTTTTTTAAAAAGCTCGATTTTTCCTCGATTCGCAGAAACCCGCCACTGCGCTGGCTGGCCACAAGATCAAACCTCTGCAAAATTTCAACACGACCGGCACCGCGTCCCTGCTTTACGCCGCCGCGGCGCAGCAACTTCAGCGATTTTCAGTCTATCCGCGCCGCTGCCTCAGATCCGCGCCAGCGCGCCAGTGGCCCCGACCGAAAACACTTTTCTCGCCATCACGACCGAACTTGTAAATTCCATAACTTTATACTCCGATGTCCTATCGACGAACGGTTTGTTGCGTTGGGAACTAGACTTAACAAACTACATACTAGGCTTTTGAACCACCTAAGAACTCCTAATGTAACGGGACATAAACTGCCTCAAAGTTGACTAAAAACCCGTCTGAAATATTCCGTCAACCTATCTTTCTAAATTTTAGATCTTAATTCCTTTCGTACGGTCTTATAAGCTTGACCTGAATTACGGGGTGTAACAATTGAGAAGTGGATTTTGGTCCATATCTTCTACAATGGGTTATGTGGTACTACTCCACTAATAACCATCAGGGGGCCGATGAGAGAGCTACAAACAGCAGGAAAGTGGATGAGGTTCATTAGTTAGATGTTATCACTGCATTGACTGCCCAGGTTGCCACTTTGACAAAGCAGTTGCACCAAAGCACCATGTCTGTTAAAGTTGTCCAGACACCAGTAAGTTGTGAGATTTATGGGGGTCCCCATACTTTTGATAGGTACACAGCAGTGGATCCAAATAATGTGTCTATGGAGCAGGTTCAGGCAGTTGAGAATTTTCAGAGGTCATACAACAATGCATTCTCCAACACATATAATCAGGGGTGGAGAAATCACCCTAACTTTTCATGGAGGAATGATCAAGGGCAGCAACCTCAGCTTCATGAGCTATTTCAACCGACAAATCCAGCTCCTCAAGGACATATCCAATAACAGCATCCCAGGCCACCAGCTCCACAAGAGAAGCCAGATGAAATAAGAACAACACTGTTAACCTTGGCTAACTCCCATGTTGAAATAGGACATACCGCTATTTAAATATTATAATAATACTTTAATACATCATATGAGAGTTTCCATCCATTGAAAACACGATCAAAAGAGTTTTAGGACAAGTAATGATACTTAAAAGGTCAATATTTGTCTAAAAAGCCATAAATAGATTAAATAAAATAAACAAAAATACTTGATACTATTTAAACATTATAATAACACTTTAATACATCATATGGACCCATACATTAGACACATGATCCAAAGAGTTTAAGAACAAATAATGGTTGTGCTTTGAGCTTGTTGTCCGACTAATTGGATACTAGTGTTATGATCATCATTACTTGTCCTAAAATACTTTTGATCATGTGTTAAATATATGGGAAATATCATATTATGTATTAAAGTATTATTATAGTGTTTAAATAATATCAAGTCTTTTTATTTATTTTATTTTATTTATGGGTTTTTAGATAAATATTGGCCTTTAAGTATCATTACTTGTTCTAAAACTCTTTTAATCATGTGTTCAATTGATGGGGACTCTGATATGATGTATTAAATTTTATTATAATGTTTAAATAGAGTCAAGTCTTTTTATTTTATTTATTTATGGAGTTTTTAGATAAATATTGGCCTTTTTAAGTATCATTACTTGTCCTAAAACTCTTTTGATCACGTGTTAAATGAATGAAGACTCTCATATGATATATTAAAGAGTTATTATAATAATTAAATAATAGCATGTCCTATTATTTGTTTTATTTATAACTTTTTAGATAAATATTGTCCTTGGTCGATCTATAACATTTGGAAAATTATTGACCATGCAGAAAGTCGAGCCTAAATGATAATTGTTAGCTATTGACGGCGGTCCGTTTATGATATACCTATCTACGGTCCCTTAGATTTATGTAATTTGAGGTTTGGTGCTTCATTTTTTAAATTTTTTTTGTCAGTTACACTCTTCGTCATCACTATCAGGATTATCATGTCTCCTTGCTCATAGAAATTCAATTCCAACATTTTGAGGTCTCCTCTCATTCACTCATGTAATCACCATCTATTATAATATATTCTGCAATCGACGTCATAATAAATCTATAATAGATTATGGATATGATCTATGACTGCAATCGACACCATAATAAGTTGTTGAGGATTAATTTTCCGATGAGAAGTCAGAATTTTCGCCAAAAAAGAGATAAAAAAAGTGAAGAAATCGAAAGCTTTTGGAGGAAAATATTTAGGTTTTTATTTATTTTTGGATAATTAAAATGTTGGGAGTTGGGATTCAAAAGGTATTTTTTTAAAACATTGGGGCTATGGTTAGACGGAGCAAAACTCTGACACTGCTGACGTCACAGAACTAGAAAATATAACTCGTATATTGTATCCAAAATTTTAAGGATGATCCGCCATTATGTTACTGGTTGAAATTCTTCTATTTCTGATTTGTGATGGGAAATTTGAATTTTGAAGGATTTCCTATCTCTCAAGAAACAATGTATTATTAATTCCTTCGACATAAAAAAGTAGCTGCATCTTTTTCTAGATGTAACTTTAAAAAAAATTATTGAATATGTATAAATTATTGAATTTAGAAATCAGTAACTTTAAAAAACCATTTCTAAAATCCATAAACGTCAAATTCTGACTCCGCCTCTGCAAATAGATACAAATTGAGGTTCAAAATAGAGCCGTTAGTTAACAAAAAAAGGGAGCAAGTCCAGATTATAAGACGGAGGGCAAATCAACCATTTCGAAAACTACAAGTGTAATTTTAGTCCTTTTTCTTATCTTTTTACTTTTAATAATGTGGTTAGTTGAGTGGGAAAATAAAGGTAAATATGTACCAGTTTTTGAATGGTGAAAGCACAGTCCATCCAAATTTTAAAGGAAGGACAAAATTAAACCTTTTTGTACGACAAGAATAATTTTGGACCTTTAACTTTAAGCAATTCGTTTGCAACGAAAATGAGTGATTTTATAAATCTTGCTAAGTAGAAAACAATTGTCTATTCTTTTTTCTATTTCATTAAGGTTAGAACCATAAGATATTGGATGACATAACAGAGATGTCATGATAGACAAACCAAACCAATTCAGATCCAAAATCAACTGTTAATTTCAGCATAATCCATGGAACACCTGTCACTCGATTAATGATTAATTAGACTTGGATTCAAGTTTCCTCATCAAGAAAAGAATTATGGAGCTTAACCACTTCAAATTAAAGTGCTTAAATTGATATTATTATGTTAGTAATACCCGACTTGACATCTCACACGGCACGCCTTCATACATTAGGGGAGCATGTCTTCAACATTAAAAAAATTAACAGAATAAATACTTGCAATTAGATTAATCTAATCTAAATTTCTGACATGTGCTTGCTAGATGGAGATGCTATAACTTTTGTATCCAGCTAAGGTGGTGTTTGGTCAAGCTTCTTGAAGTGTTTTTTTTGTCAAACACCCTCTTTTCAGAAGTAAAAACGTTTTTTTCAGAAGCCAAAAAGTGTTTCTAAATGGGAAGAGAAGCAAAAACATCAATTTGGTGTTTCTGGAGAAGTTCTTTTTGTTCATTCATTGAATTTTTTTTGGACTCATTTAACATTTTATTTTCACAAAATTTCTTTTAATCTCATATTCTCATATAATATCCTCATATAAAATAGAAATTTGGGAATAGGGATAGGGTGGGGGTAGGGGGTAGGGCGGGGGAGGGGGGTAAGAAAAAAAATCATTTTTTTTTTTTATAAAAGTAACAAAAAATATGAAATAAAAATTTGAGGATGGGTAGGGCAATGGGGTGGAGGGGCTGAGAGCCCTCACAGCCCAGGCACAATGACGCAATTATCAGGGGCGCGCTCTACCACTGAGCTAATAGCCTGTCGTGCGAGCCTCCCGGGTGGGGGTAGGGATAGGGCGGGGGATAAGAAAAAAATTCATATTTTTTTTTATAAAAATAACAAAAAATATGAAATAGAAATTTGAGGATGTAGGGTAATGGGGTGGGGTGGTGGTAGGGGTAAAACAAAAATTCATATTTTTTAATAATTTTTATAAAAGTAACAAAAAATATTAATTAGAAATTTGAGGGGGGGTATGGCATTGAGGAGGGGCGGGGGTAGGGGTAAGGAAAAAATCATATTTTTTAATTTTTTTTATAAAAGTAACGAAAAATATGAAATAGAAATTTGAGGATGGGGTAGGGCAATGGGGTGGGGTTGGGATAGGGCGGGGGATAAGGGGGGAAGAAAAAAATTCATATTTTTTATAAAAAGTAAAAAAATATGATATAGAAATTTGAAGATGGGGTGGGGTAGGCGTGGGTAGGGCGGGGGTAGGTTTGGACATATTTGAGTCATTGACTATCATATTGTCGTTACATTTCTTATGTACAATATAATATTATTTTTTGATTAAATGTTGCAATTAAATAATTTAAAAAAATTTTATTAAATTGTAAAGATATACTAATTTTTATAAACATGTGATAGAAAAGAATATTTTAAATAGTTTTAAATCTATTAAAAAGAATATTCTAGTAAATTTGCATAAATGTTGGCCAAACAGGAAACTGTTTTTGTTTCTCAGAAGCACTTCTATAATTATAGGCCAAACACTCTAACTAATTCTTTAGAAACAATTTTTACAGAACTACTTTTGAAAAACAGAAATATCTTTTCAGAAATTTGGTCAAATATACCCTAAGTTTTAATATTGGTAATGTGACTTAAGTCATGATTCCCAAGTGATGAGGTAATATTTTGAGTTTTGGCTTTTACTTTACAACTAGTTAACCCCACGTGTTAGTTAATGTTCTTTAAAGAGTCAAATTCTTTTCATTTTGGTGAAATTTGTTGCAACCTCTTTTACACCCTTTGTCCCTTTTAGTTCTTTTAACTTCTCCTTAATCAAACATCTACTGAAGAATGGACCTATTACACTTCGGAATTCGGTTGTTAATTAAAATATAATATAAGTTCTTTATTCTTGCCAAAATATATAGTTAATGTCATATGTGTCGTGCGTGTATTTTATCTAAATTACTTCCCCTGTTTCAATTTAAGTAACACTTATTCAAAGAAGGTAAATTTTGACCGAAATATATTTTTTCATCATATTGACACGAGAAAAATAGTATTTTTCGTATAATTTTTACATATTTAAATTTTAATTTTAAAATATTACGTTGACATAATTCAATTTAGCTTTACAGTTTAGTAATTGACTCTCAAAAATAAAGAGTGCTACATAAATTAGTACATAAGAAATACTAAATTGGAGTAGAATTTCGCTGCAGTTGGTGTGTGCATTCAACTGAAATTAATTAATTCTTTAAAAATCGGCAAAGAGAAATTAATACATCCGTAATTTGGTATTGAGAGTCTGAATTACCCAACTTCTTTAATGCGTAACCATTTGGACATGACATTTAATCTGTAAATTGTTTTACCAAAAGGGTTATTTTATTATGGGTAGATGATATGCTTCTTATTGAAGAAAACAGGCCTTAATAGAATATTATTTTCATAATAATTGTACATTTTCTATATTAGATAGAATTAAATTCTTCTTGTAATTAGGACTGATTAGTTACCTAGTTTGTATCAAAGTAGATATTCTTGTAACATTATATATATTGTAAATCATTGATGAATAAAATCAAAGAAGAATATTTCCAACATGGTATCAGAAGTCTAGAGAAAGTTCCAGAAACCCTCACTCCCCTTCCTTGTTGCTTCCGCTGCCCCTCCCCTTTTTCTTTTTTTGGCCGCCGACCACCACTCTTCTCCCGTCAACCATGTCTAACTCGAAATCGTCTTTTCATCCAGCCCTCACAGTTAACAACATTAAATCACATGTTTCCATCACTCTTGAGATGGAAAACGTCCATTATGCAATGTGGGCGGAACTCTTCAAGATTCACTGTCGATCTCACCGGGCTATTCATCACATAATTCCCCCGAAAAAACAAGGAGAAGGTGCCAAAAACCGACGACAAAAGAGAATTATGGTTAACCCTCGATGTGACAGTTCTTCAGTGAATTTATGCCACTATTTCTAGCGATTTGATGCATACAATCATTGAATCTGACTCCACGGCGATGGAAGTTTGGGATCGCTTACGCGAATATTCCAAGACAACAAAAATTCTCGGGCCGTTACTCTTGAGCAGAAATTCTCAACCACCGACATGACGTATTTTCCCAATGCAACTGCATATTGTCAACGACTCAAGGTATTATCGGACCAACTTAAGAACATCGGCGCACAAATAACTAATAATCAGCTTGTATTACCACTAGTGGTCGGCCTCACCGACACATATAGTGGAGTGGGTACGCTCATCCGCCAAAGCAATCCCCTTCCACCATTTTATCAAGCCCGCTCTATTCTTATTCTCGAAGAAGCGGGTTTTGCCAAGAAGCCAACCACCGTATCAAATTCCGCCTTGGTTTCCGCTCCATCCAATGAGAGTTCGTCACAATTTAAAAATTTACTACCAAATCGTGGCCAGAAGGGCCGAAATGGCGGTAATAGGAGCAAAAACCGCGACAGCGGCCTCGATGGTGGTAAATGTGGCGACAACCACCACGAAGAAGGTGGAAATAGTGGCGTGGCCAGCAGTACCCGCCAACCCAATGGAAGTTGAGCCGACACTATGGGCCTGTCAGTGGCCTTGGAGCATGTCGCCCTGCCCCTATCCAGTCGGCAGTAACTAGTCCAGGCCCAGGTCCCAACCAGCAACCCATCAGGCCCAGCAGCAACAGCAAGGACTTCTTGGGCCACTATTGAGCAGCAGGCCCACTCGGTAGTGGCGACCCCGACATATATCGAGGGCGCGATGGACACTCTTGGGCTTACTCCGTCCGACGTAAATCAGTACATGGACACCAGTGCAATATCTAACATGACGTCTTCACAAGGTAATCTCTCATCTTACTTTAATTGAGCAGTAATCGTGGTATAGTTATCGTAAATTGTCATTTAATTCTAATTTGTGGTTATGGTACTACAAAATTGTGTCCTCCGAACCCATCGTTAATTTGAAAAATTTCCTTCAGGCACCTCAATTAATTAAAAACATGATTTCAGTCAAAAAAATTATCACTTATAATTGTCTTTCTGTTAAATTTGATCATTTTGTGTTTTCCGTAAGGGATTTTCGCACCGGGATGCATCTAATGAGATGTGATAGTCGGGGCGAGCTGTATCCAATCACCACAATCACACATCAAGCCAATTTACCATCCACTTTTGCAGCTTTAGCTCCTTCCTTATAACATGAACGTTTGGGTCATCCGGGAGCACATGTTTTTGCTTCCCTTAAATAAAATAAATTTATTAAGTGTACTAGACCTCATAGTTCTCGTTTTTGTCACTCTTGTTCTCTTATAAAACATGTTAAGTTGACTTTTGTTGCTTCTAGTTCTCGTATTGTTATGCCTTTTGATATTATTCATAGTGATATATTGACCTCTCCCATTTTGAGCTCTTCGGGTCATCGATATTATCTTCTGTTGTTGGATGATTACTCTAATTTTTTGTGGATGTTTCCTTTGTTTAAAAAGTCACAAGTTTTTTTCACATTTCTTTCTTAGAGCATACATCCGCACTCAATTTGAACAGGCTATTAAAAATATTCAGTGTGACAATGGTAGAGAATTTGATATGGGTCTTTTTGGAATTTTTGCAAAACTAATAGTTTGTCATTTCGTATCTCGTGTCCACAGACATCATCTCAAAATGGAAAAGCAGAAAGAAAAATTTGAATCATTACCAATATTATTAGAACCTTACTTGCCCATATATCTCTACCACTATCATTTTGGCATCATGCGTTACAAATGCAACCTATCTTTTGAACATACTTTCAAGCAAATAAATAGCCTACGAATCACCACTCAAAATTTTATACCTAAGGGACCCATCATATTCTCATTTATGGGTTTGTGGGTGTTTATGCTATCCTCTATTTCCTTCTACTACCATCAATAAACTTCAACCCCGGTCCACTCTGTGTATTTTTTGGGATATTCGTCAAATCATCGTGATTACAAATGTTTCGACTTATCCTCTAATAAAATCATAGTAAGTCATCACATAATTTTTTATGAAACAAATTTCTCTTTTGCCAAATTACAGTATTTCGGGTCTCCTACCTATGATTTTTTTTACGATAACATACCCCCGTATTTGATCCACAAAATTAGCCTCCCAAGCAGGCCCAACGTTTCCCAGTGTCTTGGTTTGATTACCGAGCCCCACGACTGTTTGCCCAGTTGAGCCCTCTCGCTGGCAGCCTATTACTGAGAGGCCAAATTGTCACGCCCCGAACCCCGGGCTCGTGACTGGTGCCCTACCTGGGCACCCTGCTACCTTAACAACTAAGTAAACTGCGGAAATTAAATAACACCTTATTTTTTTTTAAAACCAACGTACGTGCAAGGGCAAAGCCGTCAAGGCTGCCATAATATACATAATCAAAAGACACTACACTGTACATGATTCCAATCCCACATATGAATACAGACCTCTAAGAGTTATACTGAACTATGACGGGACAAGGCCCCGCCGTACCCATAACTGTACAAAAGCCTGTACTGAAAAAACTTATACCAAAAAGATAAACTCCCGAACAGAAGGAGCTATCCAAAAACTCTGAGCAGGGTCCTACACCTGCCGATCACCAAACAACGTACCTAAACCTGCGGCATGAACGCAACCCCCGAAAGAGGTCAGTACGAAGAATGTACCAAGTATGTGAAACAGTAAGTACTGTAATGAAATCATAACAGTCTAAATAAAACAGGAGACATGTATGATATCCAACCTACAGTACACAATACATAAGCAGTCATATCAAGTCAGGGACGCATGCCCTCAAAGTCATTACTAAAATATAACCATGGGTCTCACGCCCATAATATCAATCATGTCGTGGGATCCTTCCTCACTGCCGGCAGTCCATGATATAATAATCCAATTACAGTACACTGTGCCTTACTAACAATGAGAGTAAATAGTAGTATACTTACAATATAAAATAGGAAATTCCCGATCAAATCATGGGTAATAAATCCATGGAAACATGTGGTATAACGTCTTGGGGGTTTACCCCTCATTTATACTTTTACCCTGAGGCAGGTGGTATAATGTCTTGGGGGTTTTTCCCTCACTTATACTCTTATCCTGGAGAAGGTGGTAAAGCAGGTGGTATAATGTCTTGGGGGTTTACCCCTCATTTATACTCTTACCCTAGAGAAGGTGGTATAGCGTCTTGGGGGTCTGCCCCTCACTTATACTCTTACCCTATCTCAAACCGGCCGTCATACAATAAATAAGCAAGTTAGAAATCCCCCTAACTTCTTATTAGTCTTATTCATCTACACTCTCATTTTAGTTCACTTAAGGCACTAACATGACATTATAAATCCGGGAATCTAACCCGCCTCCTGGTCACATGCCCCGGAATCCCACATCGTAAGCATGTCCAAGGAGTAACACAAATAATGGAAGCATACCCGTGGAATCCCACATCGCTTCAGACGCTCCAAGTAAACTTACAACAAGACGGTAATTCTCCAACCGAGAGTCGCAGCAACGTAATAAAACATAATACTTGCACTCAAGGCTATCACCAGGACACATAGGCAAGTTCATAAAATCTATAGACTTTCATTTTATAAACTCAAGGCACTTATAGAATAATTCTCAATTAAACAAGCCAAAGTACTTATCAAGGCACCCATCGAATAATTCACAATTAAACAAGCCAAAGTACTTATCAAGGCACACATAGAATAATTCTCGATTAATCAAACCAAAGTACTTATCAAGGAACACTTAGACTAATTCTCAATTAATCAAGCCAAAGTACTTATCAAGGCACACTTAGACTAATTCTCAATTAATCAAGCCAAAGTACTTATCAAGGCACACTTAGAATAATTCTCAATTAATCAAGCCAAAGTACTTATCAAGGCACACTTAGAATAATTCTCAATTAATCAAGCCAAAGTACTTATCAAGGCACACTTAGAATAATTCTCAATTAATCAAGCCAAAGTACTTATCAAGGCACACTTAGAATAATTCTCAATTAATCAAGCCAAAGTACTTATCAAGGCACACTTAGAATAATTCTCAATTAATCAAGCCAAAGTACTACGTACGTACATTCTTTTCAAAAGACTCTTTTTTATGTAATACCCCAAGATACTAACACCCGTAGTATCAAGGTGTGTCTATTTTTCAAAGTAAGTTACTACACTCTTAGAAAACTCATTTCAAAGCTTGAAATCAAGTAACTTCAAATTTTCACAATCAAGGCAACTTATGCCCATTAATCAAAATAGACAACTTTCTAAACCTTCCATAAAGCCGTTATAACCAACTTCCCATAAAGCCGTTATAACCCTTTATGGTTTTTAGACAATTTCATCTTTTTTATAACCAAGAGACTTATACTTAAAACCAAGTATCACAAACTTTCAAATCAAGTTTCTTAACTTTCAAAAATACTTCGAGTCTCTTAATATATAGAAAACAAGTTTCTTCTACTTTTAAACCTTAAGTAACTCACACCTTTAAAACAAGTTACTTCTCTTAAATCATGTCATTTCTCCTCTTTTAAAACAATTAAGTAAATCACTCCTTTGACTCCCCTAAAGTCATTATAATGACATTTAGGTTTTGGAATTAAGGCACTAGCCAAAAGATTTGGAAACCACTTCCTTTTCAAGACTCTATGTACTTTAAGAAAAATACTTTCACTTATAAGAATCCAACTTCACTAAGGAAATGGATTTTACAACTTACAATTTACATATCGAAGTACAATCAAGGAAGTACATAGAACAAATTCTATTTTAGGCAATCCAAATACAACCAAGGAATGGATCATTTAAGGAGTAGGACGTACTTTCTTTATCTTAAGGAATCGTGCTAGAAGAGGAGATAGTTCACATACCTTTTCGGCTAAATCCACAAGCTAAGCCGAATACGCCGTACGTAGAAGTGTCAACCTATAATGGTCACAACAAGACTATCAACTTCTAGTCTCTAACGTAGAATAATACTAAGTATACGGTCTCTAATTCTACGGAAAATCGGGCAAAGACTTCCTTTGTTTCTACTCACTTTGCCACCTTTTCAAGGCCGAATACAATAACCAAACATGCCACATTTAAGGCTCAAAACAACAACCAACCAAAGGGGATTACACGCCTTACAATACGTGTAAAATTCCGCCCCACAATTCATACCAAGTAGTTTAAAATCCAAGCCATTCTCGGCCAACTTATAACCAACAACACTAAGTCTTTTCCAATCCTTTTCCAATTCCAAGTTCTAAGGTCTAACATGTTATATAGTCATAAACAACTTCAACAACTACAATTTCCTTCTTTATACAACATGCGACGACTTAAACCAATAATCAACTTGAAATGTAATCTAAAGGCTAAACATGCTAGTTTTCAGATTAGGGTTCCAATAGCCAATATACTTATCAAACTTCATAATATATAACTCATGCTTGCTAATATCCATAGCTACAATCAATAAGTAAACTTAATTGCTAAAACGACAAGATTATACCTTTATAAGCCCTTAAAATTTCCAAGATTCAAAGTCGCGCCTTAGCAATTCTTAGCTCCTTTCCTTAAGTTCCAATCCGCTCCAAGCACTCCTTAGAAGCCTATGAAGAACCCATCTTCAAGTTCCAACTTCAAAGTTGAAGAACTCCTTAAGTTTCCGCCTTGCGACTAACGTAAAAATGCGTTTTTTCCGAAATCTTTCTATTGAGATATCCTTACAATACCCTTAGGGACATTGGGTTTAAGTCTTGTGAATAATGGATCACAAACTAAAAAAATTTGTGTGGGAAATCTATCAAACCCGAGAGCTAGTCTCCAAGAACAAATATTTTGTGATATTTTCTAAGTGTTAAATGTCAAGTCTTGCTACTAGTTGGGTATATAAAACACATTGGAGGGTCTATGTCACGACCCGAACCCGGACCCGTGACCGGTGCCTTAACCCGGGCACCCTAGTGACACAACATCAGAGAAAACCAGCGGAATGTAAACTCAAGATAAACAACCATTAAGATATAGAATAGTCTAGCCCAAAATGGCTAACCCAAAGGTACATAAACCAAACAGTTACATCCTTAACGAACCAAGTTCTGACAAGACTACAGGCCTCTAAGAATGAATAACACTATGGCGACAGGCCCCGTCGTGCCCTGAATGTACAAAATATCAACGACTCAGGAGAACCATACCAAAAGTCGAGCCTCAGAAGGAATGAGCTCCTAACACTCGAGTACAAGATCCTAGGAATGAGGATCTACCACTGCTTTCCCTTACTGCGCAGATGAACGCAACCCCAGGAAGGGTCGAGACACAACGTACCAAGTATGTAAATCGAAAATACCGTAGTAATATCATAAGTCCAAAATACCTGACCAAGTTATAGATAAAACCAAATTATGTTGACCGTGCCTTGCTAATAATGAGAGTAACAAGTATACGTTTTATAGCATAAAAATAGAGGCTCGTGATCAAAACAGGTACCTCGCGTAGTATCATTAAGCAATCCTACTCGGGACTATTTCACCCGCGTGGACTATTTCACCCGCGTGGATCTGTGGATCCGCATGAGTACCATCGCGCACTCGCGTGGGACTATTTCACCCGCGTGGATCCTATGGTCCAGATCCGCGTACAAGCGCCGCACTCGCTCGCGTCATGGGTAGCAAATCCATGGCATAAATAATAACGGGGTTTACGTAACAATATAAATATATATAACATAGCTCATCCGCTAATACACATAACATAAGCACTACCTACTATCACATCACAACATAAGCACTACCGCCTATCATAACTTAAGCAAGTTAAGAATCACCTAACTTCTTATTAATAGTACTAATACATCCTCTCATTTTAGTATACCTAAGGCACGATCATGTCTTTTAATAAAAATCAGAATTTAACCCAAGTATCATGTACTTTAACCTTTTAAGAAATAACTCTTTTATACAAAAATTCCAAGATACTAATCACCATAGTATCAAGTTACGATTTCTTTTCAAAACAAGTCACATTTCCTTTTAAAACTATCTCAAGCTTCTAAATTAAGTGACTTCATTTCTTGTAAAACCTTAGGCAATTCATGCCTTAAAACCATTTTCCTTCCACAAGTTCAAATCATCAAAACCTTTCTCCATTAAACTTTCACAAACTAATATAACCAACTCCCATAAAGCCGTTATATTAGAGTTAAACAATAGTAAAACACATTCCCTTAAGTCGAGGATTTTTATACTTTTCTTTTAAAACGAAGCAAGTATCAAATACTTATAACAAGCGAAGATTTCCAAATCTTGACGTCTACCGTACTACATGTGTACAACTAATCATGCTCAAGAGATAGGAAAGCTCCACATACCTCTTGGTCAATCCACAAGCTAAGTCCAATTTACCGCACGTAGTATGTCAACCTAAAATGACCACAATACGCTTATCAAGCTCTAATTACAATGCAGAATTTTTCCAAGTTAAAGTCACCAATTTCCTACGGAAAATTGGGCGTTTCCTTTGTTTCTACATACATTGCCACCTTTCCAAGGTCGATTTTTAACGCTCAAATGCCATGTTTAAGGCTCAACAACCAACCAACACTGAGGATTACACACCTAAACTTTGGTGTGTAAAAATTCAGCCCCACGATTACAACAACTAACCCAACAAGTCTAATGTAGTATTTAGGCAACATCATGCTCATAAAATCCCCCTAACCAATTCTTTCATAATCACACCCCATTTCTTACATGCAACTACTCTAAGTGCATTTTTTTCCAACTACAAGTTCTTCCTATTAGACATGCAACACCCAATACCAACTACAAGAGAAGAAATGTTACCTTAAGTTTTAGCCAAACTTATTCCAACACCTTGCTAGCCTTTTTCTCCAAGAACACCACCACAATAGCACTTCTAAGCTAGTCACAAGCTTCCTTCTTGCCTTTAACTTTTCAGATTTTCTTAGGCTAGAACACTTCTTGAGGTTTTAGAGAGATGGGGATCTCAAGCTTTGGAGAGAGAGAGAGAGAGAGAGAGTAAAGATGAAAGATGGAAAAGTGACCAAGCCTTGGTCAATTATATTGCATGCATTCTGAAAATCAGATGGGGGGGGACACTTGTCCCCCACTCAGGCCCTTTCAAAATAAAAATCTGACTTTTCCTAAGTTTTTCCGCCTGATTTCCGCCTCGGCGCTTGGCGCGCGCAGAACTCGCGGACTCGGCTCTTTCGGTTGCCGCTTCGCTTCCTGGCGCATGCTGCACTTCAGCGCCACCGCACTTCACCCGCTGCGCGCGCCGCCTCGCGCCATGGCTCGAGGCCACGAGCGTGTTTCTCTAATTTCTCGACGGCCACACGCACGGCCGAACCACGGGTATAACATTCTCCCTTAGAAACATTCGTCCCGGATGTTCCTTCTAGCCTTACACAAAACACAACATAAACATATCTTCTTAACTATTCCTTTGCAAATAAGAATGCTCCCCGAGCCACAACATTACTCAAGCATAATCAATTAAATTAACACCAATCGAGGAAGGGGTTACGGAGGTATAGGGAATAAGTGTGGGTATTTCTTCATCATATCATCCTCCGCTTCCCACGTCATCTCCTCTCTGTTCTCGTTCCGCCATAAAACCTTGATGGAAGCCACTTCCTTCGTCCGGAGTCGTCTAACTTGACGATCGAGTATCGCTATGGGACTCTCCTCATACGACAACTCCTCTTTCACCTGGATATCCTGAATCGGGTGCACTCTAGACGGATCTCCAACGATTTCCGTAACATAGACACGTGAAAATGGATGTATCGCCAAGATCGGACGGCAGATCCAACTCATAGGCAACCTTGCCCACTCTTCGGACAACTGACACGCCCAATGTACTGGCCGAGTTTACCTTTCCTCCCAAATCTCATCACACCCTTCACGGGTGACACTTTCGAAAGACCCAATCATTAACCTCAAACTCTAAGTGTCGACGCCGATGATCCGTATATGATTTGCCGACTGGGCGCCAATAACCGCTCTGGATAAGCTTCACCTTATCCATCGCTGCTTGAACCAAATCCGCCCGATTAATCGCGACTTCTCCCACTTCAAACCAACCTATGGGTGACTGCACTTCCTCCCGTATAAGGCCTCATAAGGCGCCATCGAACACTAGAATGGTAGTTGTTGTTATAAGCAAACTCCACAAGAGGTAAATGATCCTCCCGGCTACCCCGAAATCAATAACACAAGCCCGCAGATATCCTCGAATTGCGGATAGTGCGCTACTGTCCGTCCGTCCGAGGATGAAATGTCGTCTTGAGACTCACTGTGTCCCTAATCCTTCTCGAAAGACCTCGAGAAGTTAGCCGTGAACTGGGCTCTCTATTCGATATAATCGACACCGACTCGTGCGATCTCACAATCTCTCTAATATATAATCGGCATAGTCCTTGGTCAAAACGTCGCCCCGATCGGAAGAAAGTGGCTGATTTTCACCACAACAATAACCCAAATGGAATCATGTCTCTCCGGTGCGAGGTAACCTGTAATAAAGTCCATGTTGACCACCTCCCACTTCCACATCGGAATATCAATAGCTGTAATAGCCCACCGCTTCGTGCTCAACCTTAACTCGCGACAATTAGGACATCGGGCAACAAACCGCCACGCCCTCTTCAAACCATCCCACCAATACACGCACTGAGGTCATGGTACATCTTAGTCGACCGGATGAATTGAATAACGAGCACCGCAGGCTCTCCCGAATCCGACGAAGTCTGTCACATCGGAACACACAACCGCCCTCGAATCTTAGCACCCCATCCGGCTACCTCAAATAGACTCTTCTCTTCCCGAGAGCTGCGTCTCTGATCGTACCAAAATCGGATCCTCATAATGTCGCCTCTTCACCTCCTCGACGATGGAAGACCCGACCTCGAACCCGAATTCCGCATTAACGGAATCAACCAAACGAACCCCAAGGCTTGCTAATCGTGTAACTCGGACCGTATCCCTTTCTCTGCGCTCAACATCGATAGACTACCCATCGATCTGCGACTAAGGCATCTGCAACTACATTGCCTTCCTGGGTGGTACGAATATCAACATCGTAATCCTTAAGTAGCTCCAACCACCGTCTCGCCGCAAGTTCGGCTCCTCCGGTGAAGATGTCCGAGACTCTTGTAGTGCGTGTAAATGTCCACATGAACTCCATATAAATAATGTCTCAGATCTTCAAGGCATGAACCATCGCCGCTCCAAGTCATGTGGGATAGTTCTTCTCATGTTTCCTAAGCCGGACGATAAGCTATAACCTTGCCGTCCGCATCAAGACGCACTCAAGCCCGACACCGACGGCCACAATAAACCACATATCCATCTAAACCCTCCGGAAGAGTAAGAACGGGCGGTCGTCAACTTCTCCTTTAGCAATGGAAACTTTCTCACAAGTATCCGTCCACGGAACATAGCCGCTTTACGAGTCAACTTAGTCAAAGGTCTTTGAAATAGAAGCAACCGCTCCACAAACCTCCGATAATAACTCGCAAGGCCCAAAAGCCGCCTGGCCGTCGGCGTAGTAGGTCAGGCTAAGTCTGATCGCCTCGATCTTTCTCAGATCAACCCGAATACCATCGGCCCGATAACATGTCCTAAGAAAGCCATCGGCCACCAAAACTCGCATTTCGAGAACTTGGCATACAATCACGGTCACGAGGACTCCAACACCGCCTCAAATGATTTGTATGCTCGCTCGTGCGCGAATACACCAAGATATCATCGATGAAAACTATAACGAACATATCCAAGAATGGCTCAACACCCTATTCATCAAATCCATGAATACTGGAGCGTTGGTCAACGAAAGACATCACCACGAACTCATAGTGCCCATACCGGGTCTGAATGCGATCTTGGATATCTGCTCTCTAACTACTTTGATGATAACGAACGCAGTCTATCTTGGAAAAACATCTCGCACTCGCAATCGGTCAAACAAATCATCAATCACGGGAGGATATCTATTCTTGATAGTTACCTTGTTCACCGCTCAGAATCAATACACATACGCAGCGGCCCCATCTTTCTTCTTTACAAATAACAGGTGTTCCCGGGGAGAAACACTTGCTGATAAAGCCTTTTCCAAAGAAATCTTTCACCGGTCCTTCAATTCCTTCAACTCGGCGGTGCCATCCTGTATGGCGGGATAGATATCGGTCGAGTGTGCGGTGCCAAATCGATGCAAAACTCAATCTCCTCTCGGGAGGATACCTAAGCTCGTCTGGGAAAACGTCTGAAACTCTCTAACCACGGAATCGATCAAGGTCAGATCTCACCTCGATGTCGAATACCCGAACCAAATGTTAAATATACCCAATCCGTACCATCTTCCTATCCATTAGGTAAGAAATAAACCTACCTTCGGCGATGCAGATTCCCTTCCACTGAGCAACCGCTCACCAAGAAACGGAACCGAACTAACCTCTCTCTGCGGTCACATTGGCATAGCAAGACGCTAGCCAATCCATACCCATAATCACATCGAAGTGCATGTCCAACTCTATCAAGTCGGCAGAGTCCGACGACCATCGATAGTCACTGGGCAAGCCTTATATACCCGCCGCCTAACACCGGCACCGATCGCGCAGAGCCACCTCAAAGGATTCTATGGACTCGCTCTATCCCTATTCTACCAAAGAATATGAGGAGATATATAGGGCGGTAGAACTCGGATCTATCAAAGCATAAACATCACAAAGAAGAAACCAACAATGTACTGCGGACATCGTGGCGCCCCAGTCCCGGGCGGCCGACATAGCATAAATGCGGTTCGAGGACCGCTGAATCGAACCTCTACCACGACCCGCCGCGGCACGTCTGCGTGAATACCTCGCCTCGGCGATCGCCATCGACGATGAAGATCCACCATCGACCGCTTACCGAGCCATCATATTCCCGCCACTGACGGACAATCTTCTCAAATGGCCCGCTGCCGCAAGAATAACAAGCTCACGAGGAACACGACACCCCATAATGGCAATCACCACATCGACCACACCGAGGCATAGGTGGCCTCATCCGACCGAACTCGTCCTTTGAAAACCCGGCCACGGAACTCGCCCCGCTCCGAATACTCAGACGCCCCGAAGATGGTGGAGCGCTCGACCGACTGTGATGCAAATCTGGTTTCTTCTGGGTTGTCTACCCCAAAACCACCGAGGACCTGCATCACCGCCCTCTTCGCTGATATCACTGCCGATCCGTCGCCTCTGCGTTCTCACACCCGAGAGCATGTGCTGCGACGCGGCAATGTCCATGCCCTACCGAGAGCCACCCCAGCAACTCTCGCCAAGTGATCATCGAGTCTGTGACATAGCGGTGCACCTCGTCCTCCATGTACGCTACCAATGCGGGCACATACCTAGCCAATGAATCAAACTCCACGTTGTATTCGGACCGCCCGCCCATTCTGTCTCGGCGTCAAAAATCATTTCCGCCGAGCCCTCTCATCTGCGGTGGCAAGAAATGGCCAATAACGCCTGCGAGAACTCGTCCCCAAATTTGGATGCGCATGCTCCCCGACGATTCCACGAATCATACTACCAATCTGCAGTGTCCCCGCACCGATGCGAACCTAATACCACCGACTCGGTCTCCAAGCCCCGATCACCTCGTGATCCTCTCCGAATCGCTTGATAAACTCCTGCGGATCATCCTCGTGCTCGACCCATAAAACTCGCGGTCGCAACTCAAAAGTCTCTCGCCTCGTTAGCGGCTGGCTGAACTACGGTGCACGAATCGCATCTCAAACTATCCTCCGTTCGCCACGATCACCGGCGAATCGGCTATCTCCTTGTAGCCCATATCCTTCGCTCGCCGCTGGATGGAGGCTCGTGTACGCGGTCTCGCAGCTGCCGCTGCCTCCGACTCTTGGGGTTGGCGACGTAGAACTCGCCGTCCAAACACCTCGTCGTAGGACCGGCACGTGCTGGTGACCTCGGTGCCCTGCGGTAGTTCTCATCGCTTGCCCTTCGGGCTGCGGTTGCGCAGCGGAGACATAAGCGATACAGAAAATACGTCGGAGGAAATTCAACCTATAGCACAACTCTATTGCACGATCTTAGAGTGAAAGAATGGGAACCAATCCTAAATATCCTGCGCACGATTATAGATGTAGTGCATAACACGATAATCAAGACTCTACTAGATACGGCATGTAGACTCTTTCCGAGGATTAATCGCTCGATACCACTTTTGTCACGACGAACCGGACGTGGCCGGTGCCTTAACCCGCACCCTAGTGACACAACATCGGAGAAAACCGGAATGTAAACTCAAGATAAACAACCATTAAGATATAGAATAGTCCAGCCCAAAATGGCTAACCCAAAAGTACATAAACCAAGCGATTACATCCTTAACGAATCAAGTTACGACAAGACTACAGCCTCTAAGAATGAATAACACTATGACGACAGGCCCCGTCATGCCTGAATGTACAAAATATCAACGACTCAGGAGAACCATACCAAAAGTCGAGCCTCCAAGAATGGAGCTCACGACACTGAGTACAAGATCCTAGGAATGAGGATCTACCACCGCTTCCTTACCTGCGACATGAACGCACCCCGAGGAAGGGTCGACACAACGCATCAAGTATGTAAAATCGAAAATCGTAGTAATATCATAAGTCCAAAATACATGAAGTTATAGATAAAACCAAATTATGTCAGACCGTGCCTTGCTAATAATGAGAGTAACAAGTATACATTTTATAGCATAAAAATAGGAGGCTCGTGATCAAAGCAGGTACCTCGCCTGTAGTATCATTAAGCAATCCTACTCGCGGGACTATTTCACCCGCATAGGTCTGTGGACCCGCATGAGGCCATCCGCCTCGTCATAGGACTATTTCACCCGCACGGGACTATTTCACCGCATGGATCCCGTGGATCCGCATGAGTACCATCGCACTCGCGTGGGACTATTTCACGCGCATGGATCCTATGGTCGGATCCGCGTAGTACAAGTGTCGCACTCGCGTCATGGGTAGCAAATCCATGGCATAAATAATAACCGGGGTTTACGTAACAATATAAATATATATAACATAGCTCATCCGCTAATACACATAACATAAGCACTACCGCCTATCACATCACAACATAAGCACTACCGCCTATCATAACTTAAGCAAGTTAAGAATCACCTAACTTCTTATTAATAGTACTAATACATCCTCTCATTTTAGTATACCTAAGGCACGATCATGTCTTTTAATAAAAATCAGAATTTAACCCAAGTATCATGTACTTAACCTTTTAAGAAATAACTCTTTTATACAAAAATTCCAAGATACTAATCACCATAGTATCAAGTTACGATTTCTTTTCAAAACAAGTCACATTTCCTTTTAAAACTATCTCAAGCTTCTAAATTAAGTGATTTCATTTCTTGTAAAACCTTAGGCAATTCATGCCTTAAAACCATTTTCCTTCCACAAGTTCAAATCATCAAAACCTTTCTCCATTAAACTTTCACAAACTAATATAACCAACTCCCATAAAGCCGTTATATTAGAGTTAAACAATAGTAAAACACATTCTCTTAAGTCCAGGATTTTTATACTTTTCTTTTAAAACGAAGCAAGTATCAAATACTTATAACAAGCGAAGATTTCCAAATCTTGTCGTCACCGTACTACATAGGTACAATTAATCATGCTCAAGAGATAGGAAAGCTCCACATACCTCTTCGGTCAATCCACAAGCTAAGTCCAATTTACCGCACATAGTATGTCAACCTAAAATGACCACAATACGCTTATCAAGCTCTAATTACAATGCAGAATTTTTCCAAGTTAAAGTCACCAATTTCCTACGGAAAATTGGGCAGCGTTTCCTTTGTTTCTACATACATTGCCACCTTTCCAAGGTCGATTTTTAACGCTCAAATGCCATGTTTAAGGCTCAACAACCAACCAAACACCAAGGGATTACACACCTAAACTTTGGTGTGTAAAAATTCAACCCCACGATTACAACAACTAACCCAACAAGTCTAATGTAGTATTTAGGCAACATCATGCTCATAAAATCCCCTAACCAATTCTTTCATAATCACACCCCATTTCTTACATGCAACTACTCTAAGTGCATTTTTCCAACTACAAGTTCTTCCTATTAGACACGCAACACCCAATACCAACTACAAGAGAAGAAATGTTACCTTAAGTTTTAGCCAAACTTATTCCAACACCTTGCTAGCCTTTTCTCCAAGAACACCACCACAATAGCACTTCACAAGCTAGTCATGAAACTTCTTGCCTTTAACTTTTCAGATTTTCTTAGGCTAGAACACTTCGAGGTTTTAGAGAGAAGGGAGCTCGAGCTTTGGAGAGAGAGAGAGAGAGAGAGTAAAGATGAAAGATGGAAAAGTGACCAAGCATTGGTCAATTATATCATGCATTCGAAAATCGGATGGGGACACTTGTCCCCACTCAGCCCTTTCAAAATAAAATCGACTTTTCCTAAGTTTTTCACTGATTTCGCTCGGCGCGCTTCGCTTTCCGGCGCGCCGCAACTCGCGACTCTCGGCTTTTCGGCGCATGACTTCCTTTCGGCGGCTATTGCACTTCAGCGCCACCGCACTTCACCGCGTGGCGCGCCTCGCTCCGCGCGCTCGAGCCACGAGCGTGTTTCTCTAATTTCTCGCACGACCCCACACGCACGGCCCGAACCACGGGGTATAACAGTCTAGATTACAACACATGTAAAAAATTGGATGAATGGGATCAAGCCAAGTGGCTCTTGACTTAGTCAACAATGTCAAGCTCTACTTGCAAGACTTAGTCTTCTACCATGGTCAATGACCATTCTATCCTTACTAATTTCGACCAAGACCAAGTGTGGGGGTGCCACATGTCGCCCTCTCATTCGTCCATAAAAATTCTGTAACCCTCGTGGGCCCCACAAAACGTAAAATTCCTCGGGTGGGCCCCACATGACCAAATCCGTAAAAAAATAAATTTCCATAAGGTTAAGAGTTCCATTCTCTTCAAATAATGCATTTTGAGAATTCAATTCTCAACAACGAACATTTTTCCTTTCCGACGTTCGGAAGATTTTCCGCCGGAAAAACAATTCTTCCTTTCGTACTAATTTCCAAGTCTTGTTTCCTTACGTACATTCTCTTATACATATCCTGGACTTATGGGGTGTAACACAAATGGTGGGCAGTCTGTTGGGTCTCGGCCCAAGCATTCAACCATCCTCGCCCATCGCTCGTAGTCCGATCCATTGGGCGATCGCGATGTCGTTCGACCCGACTCTAATTCCGGCCCAACGGCATATCACTCATAGTCAACGTAGGATTTTTAAGGCAAACAAAAATACGGTTTTCACACCCATGTTGCCAAATCACCGTTGCTCCATAATCCTGTGTCTGCCCTTGATGACCTGAACTGGAAAATGGCTATGGATGATGAATTTTATGCTCTTATTAATAATAGGAGGTGGTTTTGGTTCCCCTTCCCCATAATGTTAATGTGATTCAGTCTATGTGGATTTTTAGTCAAAATGAAAAATGTAATGGTATATTTGAGAGACATAAAGTCTGTCTTGTAGGTGATGGGAAGACTCAACAAGTTGGTGTGAATTGCGGTGAGACTTTCAGCCTGGTGGTCAAATCGGCAACTATCAGAACGGTCCTCAGTCTGGCTTTTTCGAAGGCATGGCCGCTTCATCAGCTTGATATAAAAAATGGCTTCCTACATAGTGACCTCAATGAAATAGTGTACATGTATCATCTCATGGGTTACAGAGACACTACTTATCCTAATCATGTGTGTCTGCTAAGAAAATCATTGTATGAGCTCAAATAAGCTCCTAGGGCCTAGTACAAGAGGTTCACAGATTATGTTCACATATTGGGTTTTCTAACTGCAGGTCTGATCATTCTCTATTCATATACCGTCAGGGTAATGATATCGCTTACATTCTTTTGTATGTGGATGATATTATATTAACGATCTCATCTGATGCTCTTCGCAAGTCTATCATGTCACTGCTTGGCTCTGTGTTTGCAAAGAAGGATATAGGGCCACTGAATTATTTCTTTGGGATAGTTGTGATATGTCATGCAGGTAGTTTATTTTTATCCCAAAATAAGTATGCGACAGAGATTGTTGAAAGAGCTGACATGTCATCGTGTAGGTCGTCCGCTACTCCGGTTGATACTAAACCAAAGTTGAGTACTTCATCCAACAAACCATATGTCGATCTATCACATTACTGCAGCCTTGCAGTGGTCCTGCAGCATCTCCCATTTCTGAGGCTAGACATCTCTTATGATGTACAATAGGTTTGTCTATTCATGCATAACGCGATTATTTCATATACAAATGTCGATTGGAGTGGTTGTCCGGATACTAGACGTTCCACGTCTGGTTATTGTGTATTTTTGGGTGATAATTTGTTCTATTGGTCCTCAAAATGGCAAGAAACCTTGTTCAGATCCAGTGCCGAAGCAGAATACCGAGGAGTTGCCAATGTGGAGTCTAAATTCTATTGGTTACGAAACCTTCTTTTAGAGCTCCATTGTCCAGTTCCGAATGCGACATTGGTTTATTGTGATAATGTTAGTGCAATTTATCTCTCAGGAAATCCGGTTCATCACCAACGTACTAAATATATTGATTTGGATATTCACTTTATTCGTAAAAATGTTGCTCGTGGACAATTACGTGTCTTACATGTCCCGTCATGTTATTAGATTGCCGACATATTTACAAAAGGTCTTCCGCTAGTTTTATTTGAAGACTTTTAGGACAGTTTCAGCATACGCCGATCTCCCGCTTCGACTGCGGGAGTGTAATAGAATATTATTTTCATAATAATTGTACATCTCCTATATTAGGTAGAATTAGATTCTTCTTGTAATTAAGATTGATTAGTTACCTAATTTGTATCAAAGTAGATATTCTTATAACATTATATTTTTTATAAATCATTCATAAATTAAATCAAGTAACAATATTTCTTACAGACTTAGAAGGGCATGTAGTTCAAGGCACATTGTAAATTAGTTACTAGTAACAGTTAAAAAGTCGGCATCTGATGGAAATTTGAGGTTTGATCGGTGCACCTTTTATTTTAAGCCAAAAAAATAATAATAGTTTGCCACATTGGAGGATAATTATCTTGAATCACTGATCTGTGTTCGTAGGTACACATTAGATCAGTGTATTTATGTCATGTTACTGAATTTTATTGAACCAGAATCGAAAATGGAAGAAGAATGAAGAAGAAGTGAGAGTGGAGAAGAGAGAAGGACGAGAGAGGGCGGCGAGAGTGTTCCAGAAGAGAGAGTATATTCAGAGAAAAAAGAGTTAATTGTTTTACATAATCTTATGTATTTATACACATCTACCTTACTAACTTCCACAAATATCTACTAACTTTCATAAATATCTAATTATTTAGTGTGTGTATGGAATTACAGTGGTCTTCAAATCAGAGACTTGATTTACAAGTTAAGAACCACTACTAGTAAATAGTAATAGTCCACTTTTTAGTCACTGTTTAAACATCAAGGATTCCAAGTATGATTCTTGCTTTAGCATGACGAGAAAGCAAATTCTGTTGTTATTCTAGAAGGTGATTATGCCTTTTCAAATAGCTAGCTTATTCTTATTAAAGTTAATTATCAAAACTTAATTCCGTTTTCCTCCAATCCCTTCATTCAACGTAACTAATTTGTAATGAAGCCATTTTTTCCTTTTGAAAAATGCCTCTTGTTGAAAGACTAAACTATCTTCAAGATATTTTAATTGATGGACCTTATGCTTGTCCGATTCTAAGCTGTTTAAAATATATGAAAAAATTTAGTGGATACTCCATTTGTATTCATTGCCTATCAAGAAAGGGAATATATCCAAAGATAGCGTCCATTTTGTTACTCTCACATAAAGATACGTAACAAACACCAAACTCCCAAACAAATCAAAGGATCCCTATCCCATCCAATCTACCCCATCCAACTTCTTTCCTAAAAGATAATCTAAAACAATTAAGTTGACCGTAGCTTGCCACATGGCAACAACACAGTTGGCCAAGTAATTTTAGTCCTTCAGCCTACTCAAACTGCCGTATAGCCACAAGCATTTTGCCACATTGTAAATTCTTGATAAAGCAATCACCAAACATTTAAAGAGAAAAAGGGTGGCCACCTATGCTCCACCAACTAATTTGGAGACTATATTATATATTGTTGGTATAATAATCTGTATATGGCCAAAATAATGTTTCAACACAATCTGTTTAAATACTTAGTAAAAACAGATTTCACGGTATAAAAAATACTTAATTGAAATTAGTACAATAAACAGAATATGTTTTGAATAAGAAAAAATAATTTCAGAATATAATCGAGTCCACTTAGTTCAAATTGTGTCCTTAAGAAATTATTCTCGCGATCGAGGTTAATGGAATATCGCCTTGAGGATAGAACGATTATCTTACCGAATAGTAGTACTCAAATTAGGTAGGAACCAAAGATATCCTGAACGCTGTCTCTGGTCGATCCGTTTGGATTTATTTTTAATTAAATAATTAATTAATTAAAAAAACGTTTGTCCAAAAATATTATCAATCAATCTTTTGACAAATCCAAATCCAAAGCCGAAGCCGAGCGAGCGACGACGACGGCGCGAGGGGTCCTTGCACTCTCAACTCTTTTAGCAACTAGAGAGGTAATGTAATATATACACCTCTCTTTCATTCTCTTTTTTCGATGTGGGACAAAATAGTCTTTTACTCCCTTTAATTTTCATCTCATCATTTTCCATTCACCAATATCAAAACCCAGCAATCCCCCACATGAATGGGGAATGGCTATAAGATAAAAGAATGTACGGACGAGTGTGATATACAAGTAGGTTTCCTTTTGAACTTTTCGTGGTGAACTTATATCGGATATACTCGATCAATCGGTAGATTTGATATCTTTGAACCGTCGAACTTTGTTGTATACCTAGACAAAATAAGACACACAATCAACCCACAACCGTTTATGGTTCTCACGGTTGTGTTCGTTTCAGCCATGAACACCGCCTGGTCTCATGAGTGCATAGATAATGGACATTTACTGTCATTCCCCTTTAAAACGACTTACACTTAACACTCACATAAGTGATTTCTAAACATGTGGTCCTATAACCACATTATCTGGTCATACATTGTCAGATTTAGATAACCATTAAAAAACTTTAATGTTTTTATTAACTCATTAACAAGCCATAAAATCTTATCCTTATTTCTGAACATTGTCTTCATCCGAGAATGAGTTGAGTTATTTGACAATGTTGAACCGTCAGCCACAACTTTGTTTGATCTCCTTGAACCTAGCTCTTGGGATCTCCAGTCTGCTAGGTAGAGTTACTGCCATGATGACTTGTCATTGGCCTTAACCCCATTCCCATTGATGATCTACTAACTCCCTCTCTATATAAGCCTTTTGTAAGCGGATCCGCCACGTTATCTCTTGACTTTACATAATCAATTGTGATAACGTCACTAGAGAGGAGTTGTCTAACGGTATTGTGTCTCCGTCGTATGTGACGAGATTTTCCGTTATACATTACGCTCGCCTCTACCTATTGATGTTTGGTATCGCAATGTATACATATAGAGCCAAAGGTTGGGCGAATGGAATATCTTGTAAGAAATTCCGAGTCATTCGAACTTTCTTCACCGGTCTTGTCTAAAGCTATAAATTCTTATTTCATCAGAAATGGGCGATGTATGCTTTGATGATTTCCAAGACACTGCTCCTCCGCCAATGGTGAAAACATATCCACTCGTGGATTTAACTTCAAACGATCCGGTGATCCAATTTGCATCACTATATCCCTCAAGTACTGCAGGATATTTATTATATTGTAAATCATATTTTTGGGTGTGTTGTAAATATCCCAAGACTCGTTTCATTTCCATCCAATGAGTTTGATTGGGATTACTCGTGAATCGACTTAGCTTGCTTATAGCACATGCTATATCTGATCGTGTACAATTCATAATATACATCAAACTTCCCAAAACTCGTGCAAAGTCCAAATGTGAGTCACTTTCACCTTCATTCTTTTGAAGTGCAAAACTTACATCAATTGGAGTCTTTGCAATATTGAAATTTAAATACTTGAACTATCAAGTATTTTTTCAATATAATGTGACTGTGATAATGCTAGACCTTGTGGAGTTTTATGGATCATAATTCCTAAGATCAAATCAGCAACCCCTAAGTCTTTCATGTCAAATTTGCTAGTGAGCATACACTTTCGTAGCATTTACATCGACAATATCTTTACTCATTATCAACATGTCATCAACATACAAAGAAACAATGACTTCATGATTTGGAGTATTTTTAATGTAAACACATTTGTCACACTCATTAATCTTAAATCCATTTGCCAACATTGTTTGGTCAAATTTCGCATGTCATTGTTTGGGTGTTTGTTTAAGTCCATAAAGTGACTTAACAAGTCTGCACACTTTTCTTTATTTACCAGGAACCACAAAACCCTCAGGTTGTTTCATGTAAATTTCTTCCTCCAATTCTCCATTTAAGAAAGCTATCTTGACATCCATTTGATGGATTTCAAGACCATATACGGCCGCCAGTGCCACTAACACCCGAATAGATGTTATTCTTGTTACCGGCGAGTATGTGTCAAAGTAATCAAGACCTTCATTTTGTCTATAACCTTTGACCACAAGTCTTGCCTTATATTTTTGTCAATAGTGTCATCAGCTTTCATTTTCCTTTTAAAAATTCATTTTGATCCTAAATGTTTATTTCCAGGAGGAAGATCAACTGATTTTCATGTATGGTTGTTTAAAATTGATTCAATCTCACTATTGACTGCTTCTTTCCAAAATGTTGAATCAGAAGATGACATTGCTGCTTTAAATGTTTGAGGCTCATTTTCAAGCAAGAATGTTACAAAATCTGGTCCAAAGGAAGTAGATGTCTTTTGACGTTTGCTACGCCTTGAATCTTTTTTGCTTGGTATACTTTCCTTTGGTTCTTCCCGCAGTCATTTAAATCTTTCACTTGACGACTCACATTCAGTTTTATACGGATAGATGTTTTCAAAGAATTCAGCATTATCTGATTCAATTACCGTATTAACATGAATTTCGGGATTGTCCGATTTGTGAACCAAAAACCGACAAGCTTTGTTGTTTGTAGCATAGACAATAAAAACATAATCCACAGTTTTTTGTCCGATTTTTACCCTTTTGGGCAAAGAAACTTGGACCTTCGCTAAACACCCCCACACTTTGAAATATTTCAAGTTGGGTTTTCTTCCTTTCCATAGATCATATGGAATAGATTGTGTTTTGATGTAGGGTACTCTGTTGAGTATTCGATTAGCTGTAAGGATAGCTTCCCCCCACAAGTTCTGCGGTAAACCGGAACTGATTAGTAAGGCATTCATCATTTCCTTTAATGTTCGGTTTTTCCTTTCCGCAATTCCATTTGATTGTGGTGTGTAAGGGGCAGTAGTTTGATGAATAATTCCATATTCCAAACATGTCTCTGCAAAAGGAGATCCGTACTCTCTACCCCTATCACTTCTAATCATTTTGATCTTTTTATTCAATTGATTTTCCACTTCGTTCTTGTATTGCTTAAATGCATTAATTGTTTCATCCTTACTATTAAGCAAATACACATAACAGTATCGAGTGCAATCGTCAATGAAAATTATAAAATACTTTTTTCCACCACGAGATGGTATTGACTTCATATCACATATATCTGTGTGAATTAAGTCTAAAGGATTTGAATTCCTATCAATAGACTTATATGGATGTTTAACAAACTTAGATTCAACACAAATTTCACATTTTGATTTGTTACACTCGAATTTAGGCAATTCTTCTAAATTGATCAATTTTCACAAGGTTTTGTAATTGACATGTCCTAAACGAACATGTCATAAATCATTTGACTCGATAAGTAAGCACGGTGAATTTTCATTAATACCAATAACCATTACATTGAGTTTGAAAGGGCCTCATGAGTAGCCCTTTCCTATGAACATATCATTCTTACTAATTACAATTTTCTCATTAACCAACACACTTAAACCCGCTTCGGCGAGTAGTCCGGCGAAACTAAATTCTTCCGAATTGTTGGAACGCGTGAACATTGTTGAGTCGAACCTGCCTAAGTCATCTTCAAAAGTATCTTCCCATATCCTTCAACCTCGTTGCGGATTTTCCATAAACAGTACATCTTCGGGTCCAGCGGGAGCATAGGTTGCAAATGCTTCTTTTGCAGAGCAAACATGTCGAGTGGCACCAGAATCAAGCCACCACTCTTTTGGATTTCCAACCAAATTGCACTCTGACTGCATTGCACACAGATCATTCATTTCCACCATATTGGCTTGTCCTTTTCCCTTGTCCTTTTTCGGGAGACGACAATCTGGGCTTTTGTGGCCAGCTTTCCCACAATTAAAGCAGTTGCCCTTGAACTTTTTCTTGTTAGAACCTTTCTCTTTTTCAGAAGGCCTCTTTCTTTTCTTGTTCATTTTCGGAGCAGCATCTTCAACGATGTTGGCCCCTTCAATTGGTGAACTCTTACGATACCTCTTCTCAGTGGTATTGTTATCTTCCTCGATCTTGAGACGAATCACAAGATCCTCCAACTTCATTTCCTTTCTTTTGTGCTTAAGATAATTCTTGAAATCTTTCCACGAAGACGGTAACTTCTCAATCATTGCAGCCACTTGGAATACTTCATTCACTACCATACCTTCAACAATAAGGTCATGGAAGATAAGTTGAAGCTCTTGAACTTGGGTTCCAACGGTTTTTCCATCAACCATTTTGTAGTATAGGAATTTGGCAACCACAAACTTCTTCAAGCAAGCATCTTCTGTCTTGTACTTCTTTTCAAGTGCACTCTATAGTTCTTTGAAGTCTCATCTGACCGTAGACATTGTACAAGTCATCTTCTAAGGCACTTAAAATGTAGCCTTTGACAAAAAATCAGTCTGTTTCAAGCCTGAACCGTGAATCTGGTTGTCGGGCATGTCGTGGCGAGTACGGGAGGTCTCACCGGTGAACTTTTGCAAACCAAGGGTGGTAAGCCAAAAGAACATTCTTTGCTGCCATCCTTTAAAGTTGGCACCGGTGAACTTCACATGTTTCTCATCCGGGTAGCGCTGATGCAGAGTAGTAATCACGTGCAAAGATTTGCAGAGGTAGTTCCAGTTTCAATTGCCATTGTTTGTCACTGTCAAATCGACAAACTGTTTTAGTTAATAAAACCAAAAATAGCAATTAATTCACAGACTTCAACGATGAAGATTTTATTTCTTCAAATCGCAGTCGAATTATAAATTTAAACGATGAAGATTTTATTTCTTCAAATCGTAGTATAATTATGAAATTTTAGTATTCCAACAAAGTTTTTATATCTTCGAGTCAGAATACTAATATTCATATGGAGTAGAAAGCTACACAAGTTTTAATCTCCTTAAACAGAACGACGAAGATTTTATGTTATTCAAATCGTTGTACAAGTATCACATGAGTAAGTCAAATTCATTCTTACTACCTTGAAAATAATCTTCACGTATTTCATGCAACAAATATAATACACAACGGTGAAGATTTTATTTCTTCAAACCGAATCAATTTTGATAGCAACAAATATAATACACAACGGTGAAGATTTTATTTCTTCAAGCCGAATCAAAATTACTTGAAACGAAGTGCAGTAGATTGTTGTTGTATACTTGATGAAGTTTTTATATCTTCAAATCAAGTACCCAAATGGGTAGAAAGTTATGAAAACTTTAATCTCAACCGGAGTAGAAAATCCGAAGATTTTAGTCTCCAAACAACATACAAGAAAAACACTTTTTTTCCTTCTGGAAAACACCTTTTTTTTCCTTTTGGAAAACACTTTTTCCTGGACTTTAATATTCCAACGAAATTTTTATGTCTTCAAGTTAGAATATGAAATTTCATACGGAGTACAAAACCACACAGGTTTTAATCTCCAAACCAGGATACATATTAAAATAAAATAAACATAATTTTCTTAAGATTGTTGGTATAATAATTTGTATATGGCCAAAATAATGTTTTAACACAATCTGTTTAAATACTTAGTAAAAACAGATTTCACAGTATAAAAATTACTTAATTGAAATCAGTACAATAAACAGAATATGTCTTGAATAAGAAAAAATAATTTCAGAATATAATTGATCTCACTTAGTTCAAAGTGTGTCCTTAAGGAAATTATTCCCCTCATAGTACTCAAGGTTAATGGAATATCGTCTCCCATGATAGAACGATTATTTTACCAGAATAGTAGTACTCCAAATTTCGGTAGCAGCGAACCACTCAACGGCACGGCAGTATATCACACAGATTTAGGAAGAGAGAATTTTTCAGATGAAGAAATCCGTATTGAATGAATTAGTGATAAATTCTTGGAACAAACAAGAATTTATAGGTGTTGGAGGTACTTATTCTGAATGTTTGCAACCATTCAGAATAGTCACCAAAATTTTGGAGGGAAATTCGAAAAGAAAGGACTTAATCCGGACGGGTCGGTCGCGGGTCTTGGGTCGATCCGTTTGGATTTATTTTTAATTAAATAATTAATTAATTAAAGAAACGTTTGTCCAAAAAGATTATCAATCCAAATACGAAGCCGAAGCCGAGCCGAGCGACGACAACGACGCGAGGGGTCCTTGCCCTCTCAACCCTTTTAGCAACTAGAGAATGTGTAATGTAATATATACATCTCTCTTTCCTTCTCTTTTTTCGATGTGGGACAAAAAAGCCTTTTACTCCCTTTAATTTTCATCTCATCATTTCCCATTCACCAATATCAAAACCCAACAATCCCCCACATGAATGAGAAATGGCTATAAGATAAAAGAATGTACGGACGAGTGTGATATACAAGCGAGAATCGACTGCATCTGGATAAGTAGGTTTCCCTTTGAATTTTCCGTGGTGAACTTATATCGGATATACTCGATCAATCGATAGATTTGATATCTTTGAACCGTCGAACTTTGTTTTATACCTAGACAACATAAGACACACAATCAACCCTCAACCGTTATTGAAAGAGGAGCAGAAAATTCTGTCCGAATTGAGCTCACCTTACATAGTTACCTACAAGGGGTACGATGTTACAAAAGAGAACGACAAACTCTTCTTTAATCTTATGATGGAGTACATGTCGGATGGTACACTTTCCGATGTAATTTGGAAACAAGGTGGTCGGATCAAGGAGCGGTTGATTGGGTATTATATAAAGCAAATTCTGCAAGGACTAGAATACATACATTCAAGAGGCATAGTACACTGATATTAAGGGACACAACATTTTGCTAGGTAAAACCGGTGCCAAAATTGCTGACTTTGGTTGTTCTAGGTGTGTTGATCCGGAGGAGCAGGACAGTGGTGCGGTTGCTTCTACCTCCGAGCCAATTGGAGGCACACCGATGTTCATGACACCGGAGGTGGCGCGTGGGGAAGAACAGGGGTGTTCTGCTGATATTTGGGCACTGGGATGTACGATTATTGAAATGGCTACGGGTGGATCACCCTGGACTAATGTGACTAATCCAGCAGCATTGCTTTACCAAATTGCATTTTCTGGACAATCACCAGAAATACCAAAGTTTCTTTCTTTAGAAGCAAAGGATTTCTTAAGTAAATGCCTGAGAAGAGATGCAAGAGAAAGATGGACGGCTAAAGAGCTTCTCAAACATCCATTTCTTGAAGAATCAAATTCGAATTCCACGGAAATTCAAGATTTTGTGACAAGTTCCCCAACAAGCATTCTTGATCAACACATTTGGAATTCAGAAACTATGGATTATTCAATCCAAACAGTAAGCTCAATGGACTCTTCTCTGCAAAGGGTAAGAGAAATGGGTATAAATTCAGGAGAACCGAACTGGAGATGGACCGATGAGAGATGGGTCACAGTTAGAAGTAGCAGTGAATAATTCATGGAACAATGAGTCAATGACAGTTAACACTCTTGCTGTAGATTTTTTGTACTATACAGCAGAGCGCCGCACACACCAATGTGCAGCGATCGAGAGTGACACATCAGAGGAAGTATTGGACCTCTTGAAAATCTTCTCATCATCCGAGAAGAAAATGGTTCAGGTCCATTAATAAAGATCGACCCGAATTCGATGGAGGATCAACCTACAGCGAGAAAAATCTGAGACCATTCTCCCCTCTTGACTATGCAAAAAGCGAGGCAAATTTGCCTCCCCGAAATATATTTAAACATGGCAGTAGTAGCTTTGAGTAAATATTTGCAATCTTTAATAATAATTCTTAAAAGGGTGACACTATATGTCCTATTTGATAAGCTTGACAGCTCCAACTCTTTATGTCTCAATTTTTTTGATATTCCGATATACTTATATAACTGAACGTGAACGCAAACAATTGGTCACTATTGTAAGTTGTAACACACAAAAAGTTAAGAAAGTTCTCCTCAACCTTATAGAAAGAAAATAAACAATTTTATTGGATAGAGATAGATTTGGTGGTCCAACGCTCCCAACCCCACCTTCATAAGAAAAAGAAAAAAGATGGTCCCATAAAGATTGTCTATAAGATTTCTTGGCGCAAATAAATTACAAGATATTATCACACCCAATAAATTCCCTTGAGAGTTTAGGTTTGTGTATTTCAGGTCCACTTTGGAAGGAAAATAAGGTGAAGTCGAGTTAAAATAAGTCATTTAGACGTGATTGTTGTTTCTAATATAAAGGGCAGTCAGATATCCTAAAGCTCTGGCTACGTGTAAATCCCGAAAAATGCATTTCTACACCATATTTAAAAACAACTATTTACCTGCACCAGTCGCCCGATTTTATCCATCCAGTAACACATCAGTATGTATGTCGTTTCTGTAAGTTACTATATGATTTGAAATTGGCCCCTGGAGTGTGGCATGACCACTTTGCACATTACATTAGGCGAATTGGGTTTACATGCATCAAGTGTGATAATTTTCTGTTTATTTTTCATAGAGGCAGTGGCATTGCTTATTTGTTGCTATATGTGGATGACATTGCTCTTACTGCTTCTTTCGATGTGTTAGAAAATGAGATAATTGCACTGCTCAAAACTGAATTTGCTATGACTGACTTGGGGAAGTTGAGTTATTTTTTGGGGATCTCAGTTACTAGGACTGCAGACACTATGTTTCTTTGCCAATGTAAGTATGCATAGGAGATTGTGTACATGTCTAAGATGGATAATTGCAAAATAATGTCCACTAAAGTTGACTCTAAATTGAAGCTTAGTGCAGTTGACGGTGATCCAATGGCAGATCCACTCTTTATAGGAGTCCTGCAGGTGCACTTCAATATTTTACTTTCACCAGACATGATATTGTGTATGATGTTCAGCAGATATGTTTATTTATGCATGCACCCATAGAGCCTCATTTTACTACTCTTAATTATTGTATCAATTGATATGTTAAGGGTACACTTGATTATGGATTACACATATACCCCTTAGCACTGATCAGGTTGTTATCGTATGCGGATGCTGATTGACAGGCTGTCCGGACACGCGACGCTCCACCTCCGGCTACTGCGTATTTTTGGGGGATAATCTCATCTCTTGGTCTGTCAAGAGGCAATCCATATTATCCCGTTCGAGTGCAGAAGAAGAGTATAGAGGTGTTGCCAATGTTGTTGCTGAGATAAGTTTGCTCCAAAACCTTCTTTTGGAGCGTCAGTATCCCTTGCGTAAGACGCCTTTGATTTACTGTGATAACATATTGGCTATATATTTATCTCATAATTCGGTTCATCATCAGCGAAACAAACACATTGAGATGGATATACACTTTGTTCGTGAGAACACTACTACATTTCTAGGCTAATGCGAAGCCCCAAAATCGTCGCATTAGGGCCTTCTGGCCGTTGCATTAGACCAAGTCATTGCATCCGTAGGTGTTGCATTAGGTCTAATGCGACTGCCAGAAGGCCCTAATGTGACGGCTGTTACAGCCGTTGCATTAGATGTGCATCTAATGCGACAACTGTATTTAGCCGTCGCATTAGCTGCACATCTAATGCAGCGGCATTCTAACGCGACGGCGGCGATGCCGATTAGATATCCAACTGTTGAGAGGCCTATTTTGACACCTAATGCGACGACTGCCCTTGGTCGTCGCATTAGATATGCACCTGTTTGATTGCTAGATTGTTCACAAATTACAAAATGTACAATATTACAAAAGGATTAGCTCACAATATTGCAAAATAAATAATAAAAAGAGAAAATAATTATAAAAAATAATTATATTACTAATTGTTCACAAATGTACAATATTACAATATTACAGGGAACATAATCACACAAATCTATTAAATGGTTTCCTCCCAGCTACATCAAGGCGTCAAGCAGACCACACTCATATGATCTCCCATAGACTCATGATCCTTTAGAGAAGTAGCATCCTTGTCAGACCATTTGTTTCACTTGACGGACCCACACTACTACATTTCTCTACTATAAAAAGAGAAAGATAATAACAAAAAAATGATTCATTGACATAAAAGTACGATATTACAATATTAGACTTTACAAAAAAAAACAATTGGTACTATCAGGTAATGTTTTCTGATTAGTTGGTTCAGCCAACCAATTCTTTCCCATCCTCAGTAGCCTCGACACCAGCAGTTATAAACAAATCAGTCACCACTCCATTACTTGTTGGACTAGGAGCCACTGCAGTCTTATTTTCAATTCCCCCGATCGAATTTGAAGACAAATTTGAGGACCCTTGAACTGCTGCAGTAAGAGGAAGAAAGATTAGCTAAGAAAGATTGACACTTTATTAGTTTCTTTCCTTATTATTAGTTTCTGCTTTTCTGTTTTGGATAGTTGATGTACTTTAACTTATTATGTTAAATATTGTTACAGGGGGGAATTGATGTTGTCAATATGCTTCCTAAAGCACAACATAGATGGTGTGTAAGGCACATAAAATCTAATTGGAGCAAGGCATGAAAGGGTGTAAAGCTGAAGAAGTTATTGTGGTGATCTGTTTGTGTCTAAGAAAACTGTCAAGGATCTGGTATAGTATCCAACACAACACTGGTGCAGGGCCTGTTTTGACACGGTTTGCAAGAACTACTCATGTGAAATAATTTTATTTAGTCATTCAACAAATGAATTCTAGAAGCAAGGATAAAACCAATAATTGAGATGATGGAAGAGATTAGAATTAAGGTATTCCTCACACTATTTTTTCAACAATTGCTCATTGTTTTTTCAATACCATCAACTTTTTGTAGTACCAAATAAATATCACATGTAACTAAAGAGAAGTAAAATATTGTTAACCAAAGAAGAAAGAACAAATGAGAGAACAAAGTTAGAGGATGCTGAAACGTTATAAGTTCTTTATTAGAGCAAACAAACTTAATAATCTCCTACTCCTAAGCAACAAACAACAGTACAAGGGTAAAGAAAAAGATCAAATGGATCCAGAAAACATTGAAACAATATGTCATCCTGTTAAAGTGATTTAAGAATACATGAACAACAATTGCAACTGCAGCCAACCATAACCTAACAATTTTCAAGTATTCACTCAAGCCTTAAAAATTTGTAGTTCTAACTGATGTGGCATCTTCATGCAGATAACATCCACCCATCAAAAGCAGACACTCATGAATAGAATGTTGTAAAACAAGAAACTACCTTAAATGAGAAGTTATTGAAATGATAGTTGACAGAAGAGCCTGACTCAAATTCTGTAATACCAGGCATTTCGATAAAGTGGATGCGATGACGACGAGCAGTGAGGGAAGGGGATGCGACGGCGATGAGCAGCGGGGGAAGGGGGTGCAACGGCGAGCAGTGGGGGAAGTGGATGCGACGACGAGCAGTGGGGGCTAGGAATTAGATAACCAAAACATAGCTACAACAGGCCACCAATTTGCTTCATTTCCATTTCACAATGAAAAGTAAATGACATGAATACTAATAATTGGTCATTCAATGATTCAAATATCCAATATGGAAAAGAGGAGGCATCAGAAACATACCCCTAGGACCAAGTGTAAGACCGACATCATCAACAACGTGAGAATCGATTGGGTGTTGTGGCGTTTTGGTGAGAATCGAACAACGTGGGGGTGTCAAAATGACGGGAAGGTGATGCCGAGTGTGATGGTACCAACGCCGAACCTTGAAATTGCCGGAATCGGTCGGAATTTGCAAAAAAACGACCGAAATCGATGGGCTTGCAGTGGGTTTTTCGATCTGAAATTGACGGAGATATAAGATGAATCGATGGGGGTAATTGGTATGGAAATGACGGGCTTGAAGAGACGAAGCTATTGGACTAAGTCTCATCCACGATGAATGCCGGAATTGGCCGAAAATGACAAAACTCCGACGGTTTCACTGTTCACTCGACGAAATCGCCGAAAATGAGAGCATTTCAGGTTTTTGGGTAATATTATACTCCAAATATTGTGTAATATTTAGTGATGTATAATTATGATAGATTTAAGATATTTATTGAATTATAATTCCACATTATACACTATATATATTTATATTAATGAAAAAGACTCTACAAGAGAGATTAATACAATCTAACAACTATCCCAAACGCCAACCTAATTCAAAGTCCATCAAAAGGGGAAATACCTAATAAGCAACATGTATATACAATACCCCAAAATAAGTCCTAATATAACCGTCAACATTGTTTGCACACAAAATAACGATATTTATCCCAATCCAAATAACAGTGCTGTTACAGTCATAGCCACATTGATAAGTGATAATAGCCTCAAAAGCCATCGCCGCGTATTAGAGAATTGTCAGCCACAAAGGGGTAAGCTAATGACAACACCATGTTGGGAGAACCTGTGCTAGACATGATACAAAGGCAAAATATATGGTTGGGAGTGCGCGCAGGTACAAACGTGGGTACATGCCCAACTTAGTTGATGTCTAGCTGTCCCTGTAGTGCAAAGCTAGCAAATTTAGTTACTTCACTTAACAAAAGCATTCTTCTACAATAGGAAATCATTAATACCACACACAAAAATCTCCAACCAACAATCCACAGTTGGCATAAGATTGTGAATATTTTTTTAATCTCTTCGATAAAGATCCTAACCTCTGTTCCTAACTCCTTCGAGTATTCGACTACTGGTATATAGTGTAGTCTTAAAGGACGACGTGAAACCCAACAATTAAACAACATAACACCCTACTTTTCCTCTAGCTGCTTCATTTACAATTGCCTACAGCCAACCAACTCCTGCCTATCATCTTCCCATGTCCCATTGGATTTAATTTGTATATACTTTTTTTATTGAAAATTTTATTATAAAAAAAATATGGAGGAAATTACAAAGTGAGAACTCGAATTCTCATAAAAAAAATTGAAAAAAGATAGATGACTACTAAACTACTGCTGCCTATCTCTATACTATATATATTCGATTACTTAAAATAAGAGTAAGTATAAATAATTATTTTAAACATTGAAATAATTGCTTTTTATTTCTTTTACTTATCTGTATACTAAAAATATTTTTTTTTCTATTAAATCAAGAAATAATTAGTTACTTTTTTCTCAATTTTACTTTTATCCTTTTAACTAATCATTTCTCAATTTTACTCTTATCCTGTTAACTAATCATTTCTCAAACTAATTGGAGTAGTAGTCAAATTATATTTCGAACGCTCAGTAAACATGTGTAATTTAGTAAAATAAACACTTTATGTTTTTTCAAAGAAAGCACAAAATGCACAGTGAATACTTTCTTATTTAGAAATAATTTAATTTTAAATATCTAATTTTATCTTCAATCCATGAGATAATTTCTATAATTATTTTAGATTTCAAATTTTAAAAGTTTATTTTTTTTAAAAAAAAACTCTATGTCCAATCAATATCACTACATAAATGTGAAGAAGGGAGTAATTCTTTCCCGAGAGAAACTCAAATTCAGCAAAGCAAAAAATGAATGATTTTGTACGTTTATTTCACAGGGTTTTTTTCCTCACATGATGTACGGAGGAGAGGAATTAATTCATTTGGAGATATATTAGTGGCCCTTTCTTACTTTGCTTTTGCCTTTTTCAAGCTTTAATAGATACCATGTGGCATACAATTATATGTTAATTCATTTCCGGCCAAATCATCGATAATATCTCAACTAAATTTTGTTTCATTTAAATATATGAGGTGGACTCCCATAGTGTCATACTTTTGCTGAATAAGTCAAATATGTAATATGTGTAACATACTCGATAATGACATACAAAATGACATATTAAATTATGATGAGAAAATAATCAAATGCACCCCCAATATACGACGGGATTATCAACTATACATATTTACACTACATGGAGTCCTATCACTTAAATTATTACCTCCCTAAATGCTGACATGGCCAGGTGAATGAAGGTGAGTGTATTTCACTTTCTTGAGCGAGTGAGCACAAAAATAAATATTAAAATTTTATTTTTAATATTTCTTTTCATAAATCTATGTATTTTTTCTCCCTCTTCCTCTTACTGTTGCCGCCATAGCTGATCGGCCGGTGACCACGAACCTTGATTAAATTCACACCTGCAAATACGATCCTTGAATATCTGTAACCAGCCTCAACCCATCAATTCAACCAATTTCTCATCAAACACAAAATACCCACTTACAAAGATCTCTTTTAATTTCAAGACTAAAAAAGCAAAAAAAAGAAAAATGTGTTATTGAATAATCAATCACTAGCTGGGGGAAATATTAGAGGAACTTTGATCAAATTTGTATTTTTTCAATCTGGACAATCTTTTCAGATCTGGCCGAGTTTTAATTTTTCCAATAACGTTTTCGGCCGGATTTGCATTTCTCGGTGGATCTACAGCGGTCTCCATTGTAGCAATGCCATCAGATTATCGCTCTCTTTCTCCTTCTCTCCCCCTCTGCACTATCGTCGCCGAGTTGTGTAGCCACCAGAAATGCTTTTCTTTACATTCTCCACCCTAAAAACCCATGTTCCACCATTAACGCCCGTGAGCGTCGCGATGCCTCAGAGGCTCAGCCGTGGCGCAAATTCTGGCCCAAATTACGGGAGTCGCGGCGCTACCCAGGTAGAAAGTCTGAAACGAAAATCTAATTTTAGAGACGTTTGGGCTGCCCTCATGACATTCATTCCATCATTATTCAGTCATTATTTGGCTGATAAATGAGTGTCATTACTTGGGCAATTTATGGACAATTCATTGTCATTACATGGGTGATTCAGTGTCATTACTAGTCACTTGAAGAGACAATTTTTCACTATAAATTGAGGCATTTGGCTCACTTATACTTCAAAAAATCTTCTTCCTCTTTAGCATTCTTTCAATACTCAAAAGTTCTTCAAAGAGAAACACTAGAGTTTCCTTTGTTCAATTGTGTTAGTAGTTGTTTTATCTTGGAAAACTATTGCCTAGCAATGTAAAATGATATATACGAGACAATCTTGTCTTAAAGACAGAATGTCATCACCCGACTCGACAAATATTCAGATCAAGTGTTGTTTCTAATTTCCAGTTGTTCGTTAAAATTATTTCTTTTGTTGTAATCTTTTGTTCTTCATTTTTCTTAGTTCTTGTAATAGGTGTTTGCTATTTTCCCTTTGTTATTTTTATTTTTACTAACAATTTTAAGACAAGATTGTATTAGTACTTAGTGCAAATGGCTGGACAAGAACAATTTGTTTCTGAATCTGTCGCTGCTACTCAAGACAATATTTTTGCCTTCCCTACTGTTGCCCAAGGAACAACCAATGGCTTTCCTGCTACTCAAGGAAATGTCAGAATCCCTCCACCTGTCGGGTTTCACTATGAACGCCCTGAAAAATTCATGGGCATTGATTTCAAGAGATGGCAACAGAAAATGTTATTTTTCTTAACCGTGATGGGAGTGACACGTTGTGTCACAGAAGAGCCTCCTAAAACAGGAGATGGTGTGGACCCTCAGTTTACTGATACGACTGAAAGGGCCAAGGTTTCTAGGCTCTCCTGAAAATAACTCTTGATGCATGGACTCATAATGATTTTATGTGTAAGAACTACACTCTGAACTGCTTGTCAGACCCGCTCTACACTGTGTATTGCACCGTAGGCTCCGCCAAAGAATTATGGGAGAAGCTTCAGAAGAAGTACAATGCACAGGATGCAGGTACAAAGAAATTCACCGTTGGGAAATTCTTGAAATTCAAATGGTGGATAGCAAGACAGTGATGTTTCAAGTCCAGGAGTTCCAAATGATTCTACATCGTTTGGATTTGGAGGGTATGAAACCAAATGAACAGTTTTTTGTTGCATCACTGATTGAAAATTTCGACATGAAGGATGTATTGCAGATGTAATCTTAGGGATCGAGGTCTCTAAGACATCTGACGGACTTGTCTTATCTCAGTCTCACTACATCGAGGATGCGTTGAGAAAGTTTGAGATGTTCGACAGTTCGCCGATGAAGTCACTACTTGATATGAATCAGAAAATTGATAAAAATCATGGTGCGTCCATATACCAGGAGCGATATGCGCAGGTGATTGGGAGTTTGATGTACATAACAAACTGCACCCGATTGGATATCGCTTATACAGTCAACAAGTTGGCTAGGTTTACCCGTAATCTGAGTAATGATCATTGGAAAGCGTTGAATCGGGTTCTACGGTACCTGAAATACACGCTAATTTACGAATTGCATTATTCGAGATATACAGCTGTACTAGAGGGGTAAAATGATACAAACTGGATAACTGATATAGAGAATACCAAGTCCACTAGTGAGTATATATTTACAATTTGTGGTGGGGCTGTGTCTTGGAAATCATCTAAGAAAACTTGCATCGCCCGATCCATGATGGAGTCGGAGTTTATTGCTTTAGACAAAGCAGGAGAAGAATCTAAGTGGCTTTATGACTTCTTAGAGGACGTCCCATGTTGGAACAAACTCGTACCTTCTGTAATGTTCTACTGCGACAACCAGTCGGCTATAGAAAGGGAACTGAGTTCTATGTATAACGGCAAATCTCGTCATATTCGACGGAGACATAAGACCGTTAGGCAGCATATCACCACGGGTATTATTTCCATTAATTATGTAAAATCAAAGGATAACATAGTAGACCCTTTGACTAAGGGCATACCCAGAGATCAGATGTTCTGCCTGTATAGGGGAATAGGCCTAAAACCCAAACAATAAGGACTTATACGGTGGTAACCCAACCTTACTGACTGGAGATCCCATGAATTAGGTTCAATGGAAAAACTAAGATGTAAAGGTTCAGTTGAGCGCTTCGGTGAAAGCAAGAGTACTCCGGGTTATGATTTTGTAAGGAACATAAACCCAAAGTCGTTCCCGCTATAGACATTAAGTGCTATCTGCAGTTAGGGATGTTTAATAAAATTGTTTTAGTCACCAAAATGAAAGTTATATAAGAAAAAGGAAAAAAAGAATCTTTGAATATCAATTCTAAAACCTTGTCAAAATATTATGAATATTAAAAAAAGATGAAAATATTTAACAAAAAAGGAGAACAAAGAGAATAAGAAAAGAAATGTAGTGCATCACGGTGCGGGTTAGCTCAAGTCACATTTTAATTCAAGAAAGAATAAACTAATAGATGTATCTGCGGCTGGTAGAGATTAAATTTCCAAAACCTTTAATGATCCTCAACGGTTGAGGTTAAGTTTGGAGAATTTTTTAATGGTTCCTAACATTTGTGAAGTGAGGTATAAAAGGATATTTTGTAGGATACCATCTATTTAAGTGCGAGGACATGCCGCCTCAAATGAATGCATTTAAGAATTCAAGAGTGTCCACGACCACAACGGACAAAACATTAAAGAAGAACAGAGTAAGGGAAGTTGTTGTGTTGGTGACGTTGACTTGGCTTACACTAAATACTGACGGTTTAAGACATCACGTTAACCGCACAGTAAGTAAGTCCGATGGTATTCAACTAAGGAAAGTTCAAAGCAGAAGTCACCTCTCCTGATGCAACATCGGTCCGCTGAAAGATTGCTTGAAATAGACACGTTTTGAGTGCGGCAAAATCTCTTTCGTGAGAGGATTGTTGGAAGTTTATTAATGTGGAATAAAGTTTATCCCATTATTTATGACTCGAATAATTGAGGACCCGCACGTCGGAAACATCGTTTTCACACATGTGCACACGTTGTACCAAAGATCGTAAATTTCATTAGTGAAAGAGATATTGGTACGTAAGTAAAGTGTTTGAGACATAGAATGATGGACGGTCATTGGTCAAATGACAATCGTTCTACATTGATAAATGAAGGGAGAATTGTACATAGTGTAAAAATGGAACGGGTCGGAAAGGGTCGTGAAGCCGAGAAGGGTTGCGGCGCTACTGCGGCACCAGTGAGCGTCGCGATGCCTCAGAGGCTCAGCCGCGACGCAAATTCTGGCCCAAATTACGGGAGCCGCGACGCTACCTAGGCAGAAAGTCTGAAACAAAAATCTAATTTTTGGAGACGTTTGGGCTCCCCTCATGGCATTCATTCCAGCATTATTCAGCCATTATTTGGCTGATAAATGGGTGACATTACTTGGGCAATTCATTGCCATTACTTGGGAAATTCATTGTCATTACATGGGTGATTCAATGTCATTACTAGGAACTTGAAGAGATAATTCTTACACTATAAATTGAGACATTTGGCTAAATTGTTAAACAATTGTACTTCAAAAAATCTTCTTCCTCTCTAGCATTCTTTCAATACTCAAAAGTTCTTCAAAGAGAAACACTTGAGTTTTCCTTTGCTCAACTATTTTAGTAGCTGTTTTATAATGGAAGGCTATTGCCTAACAACGTAAAAGAATACATATGGGACAATCTTGTCTTAAAGACAGAGTTTCATCACTCGACTCGGCAAGTATTCAGATCAAGTGTTGGTTCTAGTTTCCAGTTGTTCGTTAAGATTATTTCTTTTGTTGTAATATTTTTGTAAACATGTATATTATAGAAACAATTGTATTCCTACCCATAATTAGAATATTTCCATATATTGTGTAAATATAATTATGGTAAGACTAGAATTCCTCTTTTGTATAGGCTTAGGATTTCTATTGTATAAGGGATGAATATTGTACTCTATATATACTTTGATATTAATGAGAAGACTCCCTAAGGGAGATTAATATCATCTTACATGGTATCAAGACCCTACCACACAAAATCCTAGAAATTCCCTCTCCCGCCGCCGGCCCTCCCCACTGCACTGTCGCGGCCCTTAATCAAATTTCTCGTTTTTTGTGCTTCTTTTCTTCCTCTTTTCTCTCTTCTCTAAATGACTATCCCTGATTCTTCCACACTTTCTGAATCTTCTACCTCCACAAATCCCACCACCAAATCGTCACCTTCTTTTCATCCCGCCCTAACTGCTTCCAACATCAAGAACCATATCTCCATCCTTCTTGATCAAAAAAACAGTCAGTATTCTCCTTGGGTTGAACTGTTTCGCAATCATGCATGTCTCTATAACGTGCTTGATCATATTGATGACACTAATCCGCGACCTCCGGAGGTTGATGATTCTACTTGGCGTCGTCTAGACGCCGGCATCAAACAATGGATATATGATAGTATTTCTCAGGATCTACTTCTTACTATCATGAAATCTGACTCCACAACCCGTGACTTGTGGAATCGTTTGGAGGAAATTTTTCAGGATAATAAGCACACTCGTGCTGTGTATTTAGAGAAGCAATTTAACAATACACGTCTTGAAACTTTTCCAATGTGACTGAGTACTGCAAACATTTAAAGCTCCTGACGAATCAACTTGCTACTGTCGACTCGCCTGTTACTGACACCAAACTGGTGTTACAATTGATTTCTGGCCTCCATGAAGGCGAATATGATACATTGGCCACCATGATTCAACAGGCAGATCCGTTACCCAGCTTTAACAAAGCTCGACCGCAGTTGTTGCTCGAAGAGACTCGACGTGCTAAGCAGGATGAGCACAATCAGAAGGCGTTAGCTGTCGAAATGTGCCCTCAAGATCCAACGCCGTCAGAAAACTCTCAACCGAAGAAGGGACGAGGTGGAAAAGGTGGCAAGGGTCGCGACAGAGGAGGCCGTGGTCGTGGCAAGGGTCGCGGATAGCAGAACCAGCAACAGCAACAACAGGGCCCGCAGACCGCGATATCGCCGGCGGTGCCCAACAAGATTCGCACAGCCGGGCCGTCATCATTCTGCTCCAAAGAACCTTTCCACAGCTTCTCTCACCACGGTGTCGGGCCCCGCTCCACCTCAAGAAGTCCAGTACCGCAAAGAAGCCCACTTCATGAACATCCAGTTCCAGCAGCCCTCATCCAGCATGACACCCACTGAGTTAGGTCAGGCCTTCAGCAGTCTCAACATGAAATAGCCTGACAACAACTGGTACATGAACTCCGTAGCCACTTCTTGTCACGATCGACCGGGCATGGCGGTACCTTACCGGTACCGCCAGTATACATCGTGAGAATAGCAGCGGAACATACATAACACATAACTTATAAAAAGGTAAACATCACTGGCCAGCCGATAAGGCTGCCTTCCATAAAACATACTTAAACAAAAGTATGGCAATACAACTGGTTCTTATAGCCCAAAACACATATGTGACCACAGACCTCTAAAGATAACAACTGTGGCGGGACAGGGCCCCGCCATACCCCTGAATGTACAAAATACCTATAGCATCGGGGAATATCCGCATAATAAACAAGCTTCGGAGGAATGGAGCTTCGACACCGAAGTGATCCTAAGAACGAGGATCCACACCGCTTACCTGCGGCATGAACGCAGCCCCCGAGGAAGGGGGTCAGTACACAATATGTACCAAGTATGTAAAGCTGGAAAATACTGTAATAATGATATCATAAGTCTAAAAGTAAACTGGAGTCATGGAAGACAAACAAAATACCTTTTAATGTGCCTTACTAACAATGAGAGTGACAAGTGTGTATAATACTGCATAAAATAGGGGCCTCATGATCAAAACAGGGTACCTCGCCCGTAGTATCAATAAGCACCCCTACTCCTGGGACTATTTCACCGCAGATAGTCCCGTGGACCCGCATGAGGTATTCCTCGCAGTCAGACTACCGCATGAGACTATTTCACCCGCATAAGCCCATAAGGACTCGCATGAGGTATTCCTCGCATCGTGGGTAGCAAATCCACGGAACAGGTGGTATAACGATCTTGGGGACTTACCCCTCAGATATATTCTTACCCTGAAGCAGATGGTATAACGATCTTGGGGACTTACCCCTCAGATATACTCTTACACTGAAGCAGATGGTATAATGATCTTGGGGACTTACCCCTCAGATATACTCTTACACTGGAGAAGGTGATATGACGATCTTGGGGCTTGCCCCTCAGACATACTCTTACCCTGGAGAAGGTGGTATACCGATCTTGGGCTTGCCTCGATATACTCTTACCCTAGCTCAAATCACATCATATCATAATCATAAATAAGTTAAGAAAACTTATAACTTCTTATTAGTCTTGTTCATATACCCTCTCATTTTAGTTTACTTAAGGCACTTAATCATATCTTTAATAAAAGAAAACCGGGAATTTAACCCAAGTACTACATACTTCAACTCTTTTAGAAGTGACTCTTTTTCATACATAAAACCTTTGGGCAATTGATGTCTTAAAATCAATTTGTCTTTCATAAATCAAATCATTTGTCCTTACTTGTCTTACTTAGAGTAAACCTCTTCTCATTAATCTTCTATAAAGCTAATAAACCAACTTTCCATAAAGTTGTTATATTAACCCTTCACTTTAGTAAAATTACATTTTTCCCCTAACCAAGGGACTTATACATTCTTAAAACGAAACAAGTCTTTATATACTTAAAACAAGTAAGAATACCAAATCTTGTACGTCTACCGTACTACATAGTTACATCTATTCATGCTCAAGAGATAGGAAAGCTCCACATACCTCTTCGGTCAATCCACTTGCTAAGTCCAACTACCGCAAGTAATATGTCAACCTATAATAACCATAATTCGTTTATTAACCTCTAATTTCAATGTAGAAATACTCTAAGTTCAAAGCCCCTAATTCTATGGAAAATTGAGCAGCATTTCCTTTGTTTCTACATACTTTGCCACTTTTCTCAAGGCCGAATTCAACATCCAAATGCCACATTTAAGGCTCAACAATCCAAACATATCAAAGGGGATTACACACCTAAACTTGGGTGTGTAAAATTCTGCCCCAAAAGGTACAACAATTCACTTAACAATTCTAAAGTAGTTTTTAGGCTACAACATGCTCATAATATCTTTTTAGCCAATTCTTTCATATCCAAACCACATTTCTTACATGCAAGGATTCTAAGTGCATTATTTACTACTACACATCCCTTCTTCTTCACATGCCACATTAATAACTAACCATAAGAGAAGAAGTGTTACCTTAAAGCTTTAGCCAAACTTATTCCAACAACTTTGCTAGCCTCCTTTCCAAGAACACCACCACAATAACACCAACAAGCTAGCCACAAGCTTCCTTCTTGTTCTTAACTTTTCAGATTTTTCTTAGGCTTGAATTCCTCTTGGAATTTTAGAGAGAAGTGGGAGCTTAGGCTTAGAGAGAGAGAGAGATTGAAAGATGACCAAGTCTTGAAGACTTGATCAATATAAGGTGTCGCGCCCATTTTCGACCGCGACTTTTTAAAAGCGAACCCTGCTCAAGCAAAATGTTAGAAAATAAATAATAAAAATGCTAAAAGAAAGTTAAAGTGTTAAAGAAGTGTTTAAAAAAATGCTAAAGGGTATGCTAAGGGTTCGCGGAGTCGCCACCTAATTAGTTTGGGTGAATTAGGACACCTAAATGTTAACTAGTTTAAAGTAAACATTAACTCCATTTAATGGTCTGCTAAACTTAATGAGATTCTGGGTAAGGGTTTTTTATTATCCTAAAGGGAAGAGGTTAGGCACCCTAAAGGATCCGCTAACTTGCGGTTGTCCGTTCAAAACTAGGGTTAATTATTATTGCTAAGAATGCGTTTTTTTTTTTTTTGAAAAATATTTGGAGAGAAAGATGATGCAAGCGTTTGTAAAAAGGATGCATTTTGATAGAGATTTACAAGGCTAATGCTATAACAATATATGTAAAGTCTAAAGGTATTTATATTATTTATAAAAGATGATGTAAAGTTGATTTATCATAGATGCATTTTTTTTTTTTATAAAGGATTTAAAAGACTTGTGCTACATGTGAAGTTTAAAAGTGTTCATTTATTTTTATTTATAAATAAATGATGCGAAGTTAATTTATAAACTAAATGTGTGCACTTACTTGAAATTTTGATTTATATGGCATAGTGCAAAAGACGATTATCATTTGGCAAAGTTTAGTCATGGCAAGCCTGAAAGAATTAACTTAAAGGGAATACCTATCTAATGTCGAGGTTAAGATAGTCAAAGCTTAAAGGCATTAAGTATCCTATTAATGTAGTATTAGACAATTAATTACAATAAATAAATGGGGCGGGGTAGGAAATAAAATAAGATGACTCGAAGGATGACGATGTCTTTTCGCCGGTGGTTTTGGAATTCCGATGCGGATAGAGAAATGCACATAGATGCGGGTGTTAATTTGCCACGATGAGTCTCGCCGTGAGACTCTTTGTTGCTCCGATGCGTTTCATGTAAATAAAGAAAAGATAAGGATTAGTAACCAAACTTTGACAATATATGCATAGGAAAAGAGGTAAATAACCAATCCAACACAGTTCATCTTTTCAATCCTTTTTTAAAAGTAAATATTTCCAACAATCTTAATCTGAGCCCACTTTTAACGTCCCCAAAACAATTTAGTACCAATTTAATATGTTTTAGGCTTCTATGAAGCGATCTATTCACAACAATAAAACGAGACCCCATTTTAATCTTAAACAAACCAAAATCTGATCTTGAACTAAACATGAAGAACCTAGTGATAACAACCTACACCCAGCAGATTTCAATAACTGGTCTCACACAGGCCCATGCTTTTAATCATGGCAACTAACAGTCACACAAATAAAATGGGCAGGGGTAAACATGTATGACAAACCATGGTAAGCAAAGTACTGGAGCCAACAGCTCTTGACAAAATAATTGGTTTGGCAAGACACACATAAGCTGGATAGCACTGAGGCAGAGATAGATAGGCATACAATCGATTTAGGACAAGTCAAGTATATATATGTCCAGACCATTCAATGGACTGATATGGCAAGCCAAATGACTAAAGAGGTATTGCATATCATCAGGGGTGTACTTCAGCACTTAGACAGACAAATACAGTTGAATGGTTAATTCAGGAGATGTGTTTCAGGATGTGAAGATGAGCAGCTGATCATTTAGAGTAACATTTTAAAAGGTGCAAAGCTACTGCCTAACTAAATGCACATTCAATCATTATGTTGTATATTAAACATGCAATTCTGATATCACCTTTAGACATACCAGAGATTAGTACATTCATATAGATTCAAGTAGTGCAGAAATCACGACCATATGATTCATGCGAAGTAAAATAGTGTATCTTTCCATTCTTCAAAGCAGACATACAATAGGATATACACAAGAGGGCAGAACACATTCAAAGGTATGCAGGCCAGTCGGCAAGACAAAACATGGCTCAACCTTGATTGTTTCTGTCTGAATAAGTCAATTAGCCTAGATTCTAACATATCTTGCCATTCTAATCTAGACAAGGTTTAGGTGACTCAATAAGTCATCTACAGCATAGTCAAACAATATGGGATCTCAGGAATTAATACACACCTCATGCAAGCTTTGGCATATCCTTAACAACTCATTTTATTTAGACATTCGAACCGATACCAGTAATACACAAAACTGACTGGAACAGAGTATAAGGATCGAACGATGGTCTATTACAACATACTGATTTATAACCCCCACCCCAATGGATCTGGAGAATCAGGAACATATATGGGTAACTTTAAACAGCAAAATAAACCCTCAACATTCAAACGAACCACATAACAAACAAAATCTTTAGTTTATCAATATCACAGTCCTCAAACGTCATCTTCAACGTCTAACACATTTTCAACACCACTCACACAGAAATACATAACTGAACCGAAACTAAGAGGGAGTTGATTTTACCTTCTCCGGCAAATCGAGGCGTGTCAAGTCGTCGATTCACTTAAATGGCTATGCGAATAAAAATGATGGCTTGGGTCGTTCGACGGTTCAAGGGTGTTCTCGGTTAGTGTTTTTCTGCCAACAATGCCATTTTTTGAAGGAAGAGGTTTCGATCGTAAGGGTTTTGCCTGCCGATGCCATTGCGTGTATGGACTAGCTCTTTTATAGCTCTTCCCGGTTCTAATTTTGGTTCAAGCAAAGGTGATTTTTGTCAATATTTCGTCCCATTTGGTATTGATTCGACCATTTTAAGTGATTCGTGGGCGATTTTAGGAAAGATTTGGTATGCTTTGTTATTATGGTAAGTTTGAAAACGATTTTGGGAGATTTTGAGGAATCGGAAGATTCGTGACTCTTGAGATGGTAAGGTTCTCGTTGATGGAAAGTTTTTTTGGTTTAGGGTTCGCCGGATTCTCTGGCGAGAATCCCGGCCAAGACGATGGGGATGCGAGGAGTCTTTGGTGGTTATCCGTAAGATCTGTTAGGTTTAGCGTGATTTGTGGGATGAGGGGAAAGAAAGTATAAGGGCAGATGGGTTACGGGCTGAAGAGTTAAAGGTTTTAGGTTGGGGGTTGGGCCAAGGAGCTCTGGGCTTGGGGCGACGGGTAAGGGGAACTGGGCTGATAAGGGATAGGTAAAGGGCTGAAGGTAGTAAGGGGAAATAACAGTGAAGGCCAAGACGCTGGGTGTGGGCGAGAAAGAGAAGTTGTGTTGGTGAAGGGTAGTATTTTAATTAGGTTATTAGTTTTGGAGTTAGTTTTAGGTGTATTATTAATTAATTAGTGGTAAATTAAATTATGATTGTAATTAAATTATTTAAGTGTTTTATTAGTCTAAGCTTGAGTTTAAATTATTATAATAATAAATGCGGTGTCTATTTAATTAGTGTTTAATGTTTATAATGTGATGTCGTTATCAAGACTTATTAAAAAATTGAGTTATTTAAACGCTACATGCAGATAGGACTTCTCAATTCTTTTATGAATGCTATTATTAAAACGCGTGTGTTAGATTATTATTTTATGTATTTATTATTTATTATTAAATTGTTTATTTATGCATGTATTAATGTTTTATCTTTGCATTTTATTATTTTAAAATTATTGAAAATTAGTGTAATTTTATAGTTAATGATCGGGAGGGTCAAAATTGTGTCAACGATTGTCCTCTTTGTATGGAGATGATGGAAGAATCTTCGGACAAAGACGTTGACTCATAGCCAATTTTGTCTCGATCCTCAGAATTGAAAGGTTTGGGAAAAAGACAGTGATCTGAAATTTAAATTGTCGGTGTCGAGTTATGGCGACATCGGGCTACCATGGTCAAAACACCAAGGCGGGATAACGCGGGCTCAAAATTTGTCCCAGTGTCGAGTTATGACGACACTGGGCTGTGGTGTAAAAATAAAAATAAAAGTAACTGGCTTGAACCTGGGGTGTACCGCTATGGCTTATGGTGCTGGGTTTTATGGTGATGCGAGCGAGTGGACCGACGCTGAGGCCGCCCGCCATTCATCGTTGGGGCGTTGCCCCAACAAATTGCCCTTGCCAGAAGAGAAAATCCACGTTGTGCTCCTGCTCCTGCATGCTAAGACTTGAACAAACGGTTAGTGCATAACTGTTAAAACAAAATAATGTAAGAATGTAAATTTTGTGTTGTGGTTGTAGTCAAATCGTATATGAAATGATGTGATGATACGCTCTCAGATAGGCGAGATGCAGATGACGCCGCGCTGGGCGTTATCGTCGCATGTCGCCTTGTATGGGCGGAATCATCTTGTATGGACGAAATGCAAATGACGCCTTGTGTGGCGTTTCGCTTGTATGGGCGAAATGCATAAAACGCCTTGTATGGGCGTTTCGTCTTGTATGGGCGAGACGTATAGCGCTTGTATGGCGTTTCGCTTGTATGGACAAGATGCAAATGACGCCTTGTATGGGCGTTATCGTCTTGTATGGGCGTTATGCATAAACGCCTGTGGGCGTTCGCTTGTATGGACGAGATCGTATGACGCCAGATGGCGTTCTTCGCTTGTATGGACGAAATGCATAAACGCCTTGTATGGGCGCTTCGTCTCAGATGGGACGAAATGCAAATGATGTCTCCAAGGTTTAGATAAAAATTATTCTATATGTGGAGTTGGTCGCAATTCATGCGTAATCAAAACGAGATGAAATAATTAAAGTGTAAATGATGTAACTTTGTGGTTTTTGCAAGATGTATTTGATGTAGACTTGTTGCGGTGGCGAATCATTGTATTGGAATGTTGCTATTGGCGTCGTTTTCGGACTTGGCGTCGTTTGGACTTGTTGTCGTTTTGGACTTGTTGTGTTGATGGCGTCGTTGTGTTCGCTGCCGCAGACTAAAGCTCAAGAAGGAGTTAGTGCATGCCGCTTGGAAGCAGAATAATAATAAAGCATGAAATGAGAAAATGCGCATTTGAGAACAGAGAAAATCGTCCCTGCGTAGATGTGATATGTTGATGATGGCGTCGTTTTCGGACTTGGCGTCGTTTTCAGACTTGGCGTCGTTTTTGGACGTGGTGTCGTTTTCGGACTTAGCGTCGTTTTCGGACGTGGCGTCGTTTGACGAGTCGCCGGACTGAGTCGTTTCGGACCGACGTCGTTTTGGGCGTGGTGTTGTTTGGACTTAGAGTCGTTTCGAGCGTGGCGTCGCTTTCGACGCGGAGTCGTTTTCGGACTCGGAGTCATTTTCGGACTCGACGTCGTTTTTGGACGTGGTGTCGTTTTCGGACTTAGCGTCGTTTTCGGACTTAGCGTCGTTTTCGGACGTGGCGTCATTTTCGGACTTAGCGTCGTTTTCGGACGTGGCGTCGTTTTCGGACGCGGAGTCGTTTTCGGACTCGGAGTCGTTTTCGGACTCGATGTCGTTTTCGGACGTGGCGTCGTTTTCGGACGCGGAGTCGTTTTCGGACTCGGAGTCGTTTTCGGACTCGACGTCGTTTTTGGACGTGAGTCGTTTTGACCGAGTCGTTTGGACCGGCGCCGCTTTCGGACGTGGTGTCGTTTTTGGACTTGGCGTCGTTTTCGGACGTGTTGTTGATGCTCCTGTATAATAAATGCTCCTGCAAGCTAAGCTTGAGAAAAATTAGTGTATAACTGGTAAAACAAAATGATAAATATATGAGAAATGCAATTATGTGAATAAGGATGTCTTCCCTGTATGATATGTGGGGTGTTGTGAATGCTGAGATGTTGTCCTTGGGCGGACATGCTAGATGCTGCCACTGACGAATTGCCATGATGCCTTTGTTGTGATGCATTCGTGAACCATGTGGATTGTCATGATGTCTTTGTTGTGCGTTTGTGCAGGCATCGCATTTGCAATTTGACTCTCAGCCCGAGCCGACGCGCTATAATTTGTTGCGGACTTTTGACCGCTGATTGATTATCGCCTCTATCTCTCGGCGTATGGAATCATATTTCGGTGTCCTTTCATGGCGAAGTCCTTAAAGATTGTCGATTTGGTAAACCGAAGTCGGATATATGTCGCCGGACATAATCGATAACGTCGTTGTGCGGGCGTGTCGCCGCTTTCCTATAGGATAAATTCTCCGCAAGCTTGAGAAAACATTAGTGTATACTGTTTAAATGAAATGATAAACACATACGAGAAGTGCAATTTTATGGGTAGAGATGTTGTCCTGCCACGCGGATGAATATCGAGATGTCGCCCTTGCGTGGACATGCTAAATCTTCAGAAACGAATTGCCATGATGCCTTTGGGTGTGATGCATTGGTTGCCAATTTGACTTTATGCCACTAGTTGATGCGCTAGGTTTTGTTGCGAAACTTTGAACTTTATTGCGATTGTTGATGCTCCTTTCGCTGCCGCTTTTCGCGGACTTTGGATTGTTATCCTCTGCCTTTCTCGCTTTTCGCTTACGCTATCTGAAGAAACCTTTCGCCGTATTTTCTGTTTCGGCTATTGCACTTTCTCGCCTTAATATGAAGAACTCGCGCCAAAGAAAATTTGTGAGTTTTGAGAAGTCGATTTATCGACTTCGCCGCCTTGTCCTCGATATCCGCGTGCACGCTCGTTTGGACTTGCAATCCCTGTCTGGTTTCCTACCTTGTCCCAGTTTTGAATATGCAAGGGCGTTTGACCTAAAGTGGGTCTCAATAAAGTTGCTTGCATTTATTGATGTTTCTGGGCCTTCTAATTTCGGCCTGTAGGGAGCTGCTCGATCGGATTTATGTTGCTTTTTTTTTTCTCTCTGAGACCCCTGCTTTGCCTATAGGAACCAAGACAGGTTCCGACTCGTTCCGCTCAGATGTCCTTGAATCAGTCATGTTGCTGGACCGTACCTTTGATCTTGTGAAATATTGATGCTCTGCCATTGCTTAGTCAAATACGAACCGACCTTTTGGGGAGGATGATAAACTTTCTAAAAAAATGCAACAAACGGTGTTAGCATAAAGCACATAATTTGCAGGTATATAGCAGGTATATCGCACATAGCACATTCAAACGTTTCCTAACATGCAGGGGGACCTTTATGCGGTAGGCCTAAACGTCACATACGCGAGTCATGATGGATTTGTCAAGCCGCCCAATCAGAACGCTTTGTTGGAAATGGCGACCAAACGACGGCACTTTTTCCAATTTCATGACATGATTAGGTTTGGATTTGTCTGTCATTGCCACGCTACATAATATGTTGGTTGGTAGTTGGGTTGAGAAACCCGTCGACAAGTTCGTGTCTTCCTAATCAGGTGTCGATGCCAAGGACCGACCCACCTAAGGTAAATGCATGCACGCCTCTAAAATAAAGTGTGGTATAGCTCTATCTTAAGTTTCTAAGATTTGGCTTTTCGACGCAAGGTTCCCGAGCGACAACTCGAGTGAGAAGCTTACGGCCACCGGTTAGGACGGCACTCCACGTATGTTACCAACTCTCCTAATTTTGGGTTTTTGAAGAAAGAATTTTCTGATGCACTGCGCACTCGCATGCGGTGTGTGATTGTGTGAATTTTCCAGAGTGGAAGAAATATGAGCGGAATGCCAGTTTAAGGAAAGCAGTAAAGCAGATAGCAAAAAATAAACAAAATACAGTACACAAAAATTAAATGCAAAATAATTGCCAAGTAATAACCCTAGGTCTGTTGTGGTTAAGAACCTAAAATCCCCAGCAGAGTCGCCATTCTGTCGCGCCCATTTTCGACCGCGACTTTTTAAAAGCGAACCCTGCTCAAGCAAAATGTTAGAAAATAAATAATAAAAATGCTAAAAGAAAGTTAAAGTGTTAAAGAAGTGTTTAAAAAAATGCTAAAGGGTATGCTAAGGGTTCGCGGAGTCGCCACCTAATTAGTTTGGGTGAATTAGGACACCTAAATGTTAACTAGTTTAAAGTAAACATTAACTCCATTTAATGGTCTGCTAAACTTAATGAAATTCTGGGTAAGGGTTCTTTATTATCCTAAAGGGAAGGGGTTAGGCACCCTAAAGGATCCGCTAACTTGCGGTTGTCCGTTCAAAACTAGGGTTAATTATTATTGCTAAGAATGCGTTTTTTTTTTTTTTGAAAAATATTTGGAGAGAAAGATGATGCAAGCGTTTGTAAAAAGGATGCATTTTGATAGAGATTTACAAGGCTAATGCTATAACAATATATGTAAAGTCTAAAGGTATTTATATTATTTATAAAAGATGATGTAAAGTTGATTTATCATAGATGCATTTTTTTATAAAGGATTTAAAAGACTTGTGCTACATGTGAAGTTTAAAAGTGTTCATTTATTTTTATTTATAAATAAATGATGCGAAGTTAATTTATAAACTAAATGTGTGCACTTACTTGAAAATTTGATTTATATGGCATAGTGCAAAAGCGATTATCATTTGGCAAAGTTTTAGTCATGGCAACGAAAGAATTAACTTAAAGGGAATACATTTCTAATGTCAAGGTTAAGGGAGAGTCAAAGCTTAAAGGCATTAAGTATCCTATTAATGTAGTATTAGACAATTAATTACAATAAATAAATGGGGCGGGGTAGGAAATAAAATAAGATGACTCGAAGGATGACGATGTCTTTTCACGGTGGTTTTGGAATTCGATGCGGATAGAGAAATGCACATAGATGCGGTGTTAATTTGCCACGATGAGTCTCAGTGAGACTCTTTGTTGCTCCGTCGCTTTCATGTAAATAAAGAAAAGATAAGGATTAGTAACCAAACTTTGACAATATATGCATAGAAAAGAGGTAAATAACCAATCCGACGGTTCATCTTTTCAATCCTTTTTAAAAGTAAATATTTCCAACAATCTTAACTGAGCCCACTTTTAACGCCCCAAAACAATTTAGTACCAATTTAATATGTTTTAGGCTTCATGAAGATCTATTCACAACAATAAACGAGACCCCATTTTAATCTTAAACAAACCAAAATCTGATCTTGAACTAAACATGAAGAACCTAGTGATAACAACCTACACCGATTTCAATAAGCGGTCTCACGCGAGCCCACGCTTAATCATGGCAACTAACAGTCACACAAATAAAATGGGCAGGGGTAAACATGTATGACAAACCATGGTAAGCAAAATACTGGAGCCAACAGCTCTTGACAAATAATTGGTTTGGCAAGACATGCATAAACTGGATAGCAGTGAGGCAGAGATAGATAGGCATACAATCGATTTAGGACAAGTCAAGTATATATATGTCCAGACCATTCAATGGACTGATATGGCAAGCCAAATGACTAAAGAGGTATTGTATATCATCGAGGTGTACTTCAAAGACTTAGACAAATACAAATTGAATGGTTAATTCGGAGATGTGTTTGAGGATGTGAAGATGGCGGTGATCATTTAGAGTAACATTTTAAAAGGTGCAAAGCTACTGCCTAACTAAATGCACATTCAATCATTATGTTGTATATTAAACATGCGATTCGATATCACGCTTTAGACATACCGAGATTAGTACATTCATATAGATTCAAGTAGTGCAGAAATCACGACCATATGATTCATGCGAAGTAAAATAGTGTATCTTTCCATTCTTCAAAGCAGACATACAATAGGATATACACAAGAGGGCAGAACACATTCAAAGGTATGCAGGCCAGTCGGCAAGACAAAACATGGCTCAACCTTGATTGTTTCTGTCTGAATAAGTCAATTAGCCTAGATTCTAACATATCTTGCCATTCTAATCTAGACAAGGTTTAGGTGACTCAATAAGTCATCTACAGCATAGTCAAACAATATGGGATCTCAGGAATTAATACACACCTCATGCAAGCTTTGGCATATCCTTAACAACTCATTTTATTTAGACATTCGAACCGATACCAGTAATACACAAAACTGACTGGAACAGAGTATAAGGATCGAACGATGGTCTATTACAACATACTGATTTATAACCCCCACCCCAATGGATCTGGAGAATCAGGAACATATATGGGTAACTTTAAACAGCAAAATAAACCCTCAACATTCAAACGAACCACATAACAAACAAAATCTTTAGTTTATCAACATCACAGTCCTCAAACGTCATCTTCAACGTCTAACACATTTTCAACACCACTCACACAGAAATACATAACTGAACCGAAACTAAGAGGGAGTTGATTTTACCTTCTCCGGGCAGCGAATCGGGGCAGCGTGTCAAGTCGTCGATTCACTCGGAAATGGCTATGCGAATAAAAAATGATGGCTTGGGTCTTTCGACAGTTCAAGGGTGTTCTTGGTTAGTGTTTTACTGCCAAAAATGCCATTTTTTGAAGGAAGAGGTTTCAGACTGTGTAAGGGTTTTTGCCTGCCAGCCCCCGATGCCATTGCATGTATGGACTAGCTCCTTTTATAGCTCTTCCCTGGGTTCTAATTTTGGTTCAGCTTAAAGGCTGATTTTTGTCAATATTTCGTCCCCATTTGGTATTGATTCTGGACCATTTTAAGGGCTGATTCGTGGACGATTTTAGGAAAGATTTGGTATGCTTTGTTATTATGGTAAGTTTGAAAAACGATTTTGGGAGATTTTGAGGGAATCTGGAAGATTCGTGACTCTTGGAGATGGTAAGGTTCTCGTTGATGGAAAGTGTTTTTGGTTTAGGGTTCGCCGGATTCTCTGGCGAGAATCCCGGCCAAGACGATGGGGATGCGAGGTGCTGGCGGTGGTTATCTGGTAAGCTCTGTTAGGTTTAGCGTGATTTGTGGGATGAGGGGAAAGAAAGTATAAGGGCAGATGGGTTACGGGCTGAAGAGTTAAAGGTTTTAAGGTTGGGCGAGCTCGGCTTGGGGCGACGGTAAGGAATCGGGCTGATAAGGGATAGGTAAAGGGCTGAAGGTAGTAAGGGGAAATAAATAGGGCTGAAGACGCTGGGCCTGCGGGTGTGGGCCAAGAGAAGCTGGGCTGTTGTGTTGGTGAAGGGTAGTATTTTAATTAGGTTATTAGTTTTAGGAGTTAGTTTTAGGTGTATTATTAATTAATTAGTGGTAAATTAAATTAACAGATTGTAATTAAATTATTTAAGTGTTTTATTAGTCTAAGCTTGAGTTTAAATTATTATAATAATAAATGCGGGTGTGCTATTTAATTAGTGTTTAATGTTTATAATGTGATGTCGTTATCAAGACTTAATAAAAAATTGAGTTATTTAAACGCTACATGCAGATAGGACTTCTCAATTCTTTTATGAATGCTATTATTAAAACGCGTGTGTTAGATTATTATTTTATGTATTTATTATTTATTATTAAATTGTTTATTTATGCCTGTATTAATGTTTTATTGCTGCATTTTATTATTTTAAAATTATTGAAAATTAGTGTAATTTTATAGTTAATGACTGGACGGGAGGGTCAAAATTGGGTGTCAACATAAGGCATGCAAGAAAATCAGATGGGGGGGGGACACTTGTCACCCTCCCATGGCCTTTTTAAAAGAGAAAATCAGATTTTCCTAAGCTTTTCCGCCTGGAATCCCGCCTTGGCGTCGCGGCCCTGACGCCGGCGTCGCGGCGCTGAAACCTCTGCGGACTCTCGGAACTTCCGGCGCCGCAGCCCTGCTGTCCTGGCGCGCTGCGCTTCAGCGACTCGGTACTTCGCGATTTCGCGCTGCGTCGCATCCGCGCCGCGCCGCCGCTTTGTCGAAACACATTTATGTCCGATGCGACCGAACTTGTAACTCTCATAACTTTCTACTCCGACGTCCTATCGGCGAAAGGTTGGTTGCGTTGGAATCTAGACTCAACGAACTACGCCCTAGGCCTTTGAAACACTTAGGAACTCTCAATGTACCGGGTCATAACCCGCCTCAAAGTTGACTAAAACCCGTCCGGAACAATCCATCAACCTATCCTTTGAAAATTTTAAGTCTTACATGCCAGATGCTCTCACGTAGGTCAGAACTACTGGTATAACATTCTCCCTTTAGAAACATTCGTCCCGAATGTTCCTTCTAGGCTTACTCAAATCACAATATCGATACGCACTCTTAACTATTCTTTTACAAATAAAGCTCCACGAGCCACAACATACTTAAGCGTAAATGCTAAATCAAAACTAACAAGCAGGAAAGTGGGTTACCTGGAAGTATAGGAAATAGGTGAGGTTACTTCTTCATCATGTCATCCTCTGCTTCCCACGTCATTTCCTCCCTGTTCTCGTTCCGCCATAAGACCTTGACGGAAGCCACGTCCTTCGTCCGTCGCCTAACTCGTCGATCGAGTATCGCTATGGGACTCTCCTCATACGATAACTCCTCTGTACTGACATCATGAACCGTGCACTCTAGATGGATCTCCAATACATTTTCGTAACATGGACACATGGAAATCGGGTGTACCGCCTCCAAATCGGACGGCAGATCTAACTCATAGCAACCTCGCCTTACCCTACGGACAATCGACACTGACACGATGTACCTTGGGCTAAGTTTCTTTCTTCCCAAACCTCATCACGCCTTCATGGGCGATACCTTTAGGAAAACCCAATCATCTATCTCAAATTCCAAGTGTCGACGTCGATGATCTGCATCGACTTTTTGTCGACTCAGCCGCCAACAACCGCCTCGATACTGTTGAACCAAGTCCGCCCGACTAATCGCATTTCCCTACCTCGAACCAACCTATCGGTGACTGCATTTCCTCCCATATAAGGCCTCATAAGGCGCCATCCGATACTTTGGAATGGTAGCCGTGTTGTAAGCAAACTCCACAAGAGGTAAATGATCCTCCCGCTACCCTCGAAATCAATAACACAAGCCCGCAAAGATATCCTCGTTGCGGATAGTGCGTTCGCCTGCCCGTTGGTCCGAGGATAAACGCCGCATCGAGACTCACTGTCTCCCTAATCCTTCTGGAAAGACCTCCAGTTAGCCAGAACCGGGCTCTTACATGCGAAATAATCGATATAGGAACTCGTGCGCCTCACGATCTCTCCGATATACGCCTAGCATAATCCTCGTAGAAAAAGTCGCCCCGATCGGGAGAAAATGGTGATTTCACAACCCGTCGACAATAACCCAAATAGAATCATGCTTCCTCCGAGTGGAAGGTAACCTGTAATAAAATCCATATTTACCACCTCCCACTTCCAAGTCGAATATCAATACCGCAACAACCCACCGCTTCGTGCTCAACCTTAACTGGCGACAATTCGCACCGCGCCACGAACTCCGCAACGCCCCTCTTTAGGCCATCCCACCAATACACGATTCGAGGTCGCGATACATCTTAGTCGACCGGATGAATAGAATAACGAGCACCGTGTGCCTCCTCAAGAATCACGACGAAGTCCGCTACATCGGAACACAAACCGGCTCAAATCTTAGCACCATCGTGCTACCTCAAACAGACTCTCTTTACGAACAGCGGCATCTCCATACCGTACCAAAATCGGATCCTCATACTGTCGCCTCTTCACCTCCTCGACGATGGAAGACTCGACAACCTCTCAAACCCGAATTCCATCACTATCAGAATCAACAAAACGAACCCCAAGGCTCGCTAGCTGATGTAACTCTCGGACCATATCCCTCTTCCCCGTCAGACATCGCATGGACTACCCATCGATCTGCGACTAGGGTATCCGCAACTACATCGCCTTCCCCGGTGGTATAGAATATCAACATCGTAATCCTTAAGTAGCTCCAACCACCGCCTCGCCGCAAGTTCGGTTCCTCTGCCGAAGATATACCGAGACTCTTGTGGTCTGTGTAAATTTCCACATGAACTCCATATAAATAATGTCTCCAGATCTTCAAGGCATGAATTATCACGCTAACTCCAAGTCATGTGAGATAGTTCTTCTCATGCTTCCTAAGCCGAGATGCATAAGTTATAACTCGCTGCGGCCGCATCAAGACACACCTAAGCCCAACACCGACGGCCACAATAAACCACATATCCATCTAAACCCATGGAATAGTAAGAATCGGGCGTCCAATTTCTCCTTTAGCAACTGGAAGCTTTCTCACAAGTATCCGCCCACCGAACATAGCCGCTTCGAGTCACTTAGTCAAAGGTCTGAAATAGAAGCAAACTTCTCCACAAACCTCCGATAATAACTCGCAGGCCCAAAGTTGCGCACTCGGTGTAGTGGTATGGGCCAAGTCGATCGTCTCAATCTTCAGATCAACCCGAATACCATCGCCCCGATAACATGCCCTAAGAAAGCCACGGCTAACTGTAACTCGTGACTTCGAGAACTTGGCATACAATTGCGGCCTCTGAGGACTCGAATACCGCCTCAAATGACCAGTATGCTCCCGCTCTGGCGTGAATACACCAAGATATCATCAATGAAAACTATAACGAACATATCCAAGAATGGCCTGAACACCCTATTCATCAAATCCATGAATATTGCTGGGGCGTTGGTCAACCCGAAAGACATTACCATGAACTCATAGTGCCCGTACCGGGTCCTGAATGCAGTCTTTGGGATATCTATCTCTAACTCGCACTGATGATAACTGCATCGCAGTCTATTTTGAAAACACCTTGCACTCGCAATCGGTCAAACAAATCATCAATCCCGGGAGGATATCTGTTTGATAGTTACTTTGTTCACCGTCAGAATCAATACACATACGCAGCGTCCCATCCTTCTTCTTTACAAATAACACTGGCGCTCCCCAAGGAGAAACACTTGGCCTAATAAAGCCTTTCTCCAGCAAATCTTTCAGCTGGTCCTTCAATTCCTTCAACTCGGCAGGTGCCATCCTGTATGGCGGACTAGATAACGGGCGAGTGTCCGAGCCAAATCAATGCAAAACTCAATCTCCTCTCGGGAGGGATACCCTAAGCTCGTGGGAATACGCCCGAAATTCTCTAACGACCGGACCGATCAAGGTCCGGTATTTCACCTCTCGTGTCGAATACGAACCATATGGTAGATATACCCTTTCCGCACCATCTTCCTAGCCTTGAGGTAAGAAATAAACTTACCCCTCGGCGATGCAGTATTCCCCTTCCACTCGATAACCGACTCACCAGGAAACTGGAACCGAACTAATCTCTCTCAACAGTCCACATTGGCATAGCAAGACGCCAGCCAATCCATACCCATAATCACATCAAAGTCTGTCATATCTAACTCTATCAAGTCGGCTAGAGTCTGACGACTGTCTATAGTCACTGGGCAAGCCTTATATACCCGCTCAGCTATCACTGAATCATCTACTGGCGTAGCCACCTCAAAAGGTCTTATGGACTCGGGCTCTATCCCTACTCTACTGGTAATATGAGGAGATATATAGGACAAGGTAGAACCTGGATCTATCAAAGCATATACATCACAGCAAGAAACCAACAATGTACTGTGTGACATCCGTGACGCCTCCGGTCTGACGGACATATAGCATATATGCGCTCGAGGACCGCTAGAATCGAACCCCTACCACGACCTTCGCCGCGCTCGCCGCCCATAAGTACCTCGCCCGGGCGTCTAACCATCGAAGATGAAGATCCAAAGAACACTTCGCCGGCTGAATCAGAACGCTCCGCCGCCTGGGACGGACAATCTCTTCGGGATGGCCTGCTGCTACAAGAGTAACACGCTCCGAACCCATACGACACTCGCCGGATGAGACCTACCGCATCGAACGCACCGAGGTAGGTGGTCTCGATGGTGACGGCCGCCTCCTCGAAACCCTCAAGTCCCGGATCTCGACCCGCCCCGAATAACCCGGCCGATCGGACCTCCCGCCGGAAATCGAGAAGGAGCACTCTGCCGGCCGGAATGTGGACTAGTTCGCCGAGGCCGCCTCGCCAAAACCGCCCCGAGACCTCGCTGCCCCGCCTCTTGGCCGCCCAAATCTAATCGATCTCGCTTCGCTCTCAATCCTCATAGCGTACGCCGCATCTCCGCAATATCCATCTCGGATGAAGAGCCACCCCAAGCATGCAGAATCATATGACGGTCTAACCCCATCACATATCGATGAACCATCGCCATGTCGCCTACAATGGTGTGCGATATCCGCCAAGGAGTCAAACCTGTGTCAGACTCCCGATAGTCCTCCCGTCTTGCCTCAAGGTCAAGAATCTATCTACCCGGGCTATCCTCATCTCAGGAGGCAAGAAATGGTCTAGGAACGCCTCTGTGAACTCCTCCCAAACAGCTGGAAGAGCATCCTCACCTCTCGACAACACCCATGACTCAAACCAGTTTAACGCAATATCGCTGAACCGTAAGAAGCTAGTATAAGACTCGCCTCCGATGCCCTAAGCACTGCATGGTCCAGAATCGCCGACAAACTCCTGAGGATCCTCCTCAAATCTCGAATCATAGAACTCGGGTGGGTGACAACCTAGGAAATCCCGAATCCGAAATGCTCGGCTTAGGGTCGACGCCGCTTCCCGCCGGCCGCTCGCCACTATCGCCGCCGTAGAATCAACTGCTCTCGTAATCTCTATACTCGCACTTCGATCGCTGGACTGAAGCTCCGCATCGCGGCTCGATGGCCGCTCACGCCGAAATTGCCGAGGCCGGGCGACGACGTGGAACTTCGCCGCCTCTAAACATCATCTCTCGTAAGGATCGACTGCCCTCGTAACTCTCAAGGCCCCACTAGCAACACTTTACCGCCTTTGCCTTTCGGGACGCGATTGCCTTGCGTGGAGGCATAACTGATACATAAAGGAAAACATCAGAGGAGGTTCAACCTATAACTCAACTCTATTGCACGATCTTAGAGTGAAAGAATGGAAACCAATCCTAAATGTCCTGCAGCCTCCTGATTATAGATGTGGTGCACGACGCACCGATAATCAAGACTCTACTAGACATGGTCTGTGGACACTTTCCGAGGACTAACTGCTCTGATACCACTTTTGTCACGACCCGACCCCGGGGCCGTGACTAGTACCTACCGGTACCCGTCGGTATACATCAGAGAATAGCAGCGGAACATACATAACACATAACTTATAAAAAGGTAAACATCATTGGCCAGCCGATAAGGCTGCCTTCCATAAAACATACTTAAACAAAAGTATGGCAATACAACTGGTTCTTATAGCCCAAAACACATATGTGACCACAGACCTCTAAAGATAACAATCGTATGACAGGCCCCGCCATACCCCGAATGTACAAAATACCTATAGCATCGGGAATATCCGTATCAATAAACAAGCTTCCGAGGAATGGAGCTTCGACACCGAACAGTGATCCTAAGAACGAGGATCCACACCGCTACTTACTGCGCAGATAACGCAGCCTCTAGGAAGGGGGTCAGTACACAATATTTACCAAGTATGTAAAGCTGGAAAATACTGTAATAATGATATCATAAGTCTAAAAGTAAACTGGAGTCATGGAAGACAAACAAAATACCTTTTAATGGGCCTTACTAACAATGAGAGTGACAAGTGTGTATAATACTGCATAAAATAGGGGCCTCATGATCAAAACAGGGTACCTCGCCCGTAGTATCAATAAGCACCGCTACTCCTGGGACTATTTCACCCGCATAGTCCCGTGGACCCGCATGAGGTATTCCTCGCATAGTCAGACTACCGCACGGGACTATTTCACCCGCATAAGCCCATAAGGACTCGCATGAGGTATTCCTCGTGGGTAGCAAATCCACTAAGCAATTGGTATAACGATCTTGGGGACTTACCCTCGGATATACTCTTACACCGGCGGATGGTATAACGATCTGGGGACTTACCCTCGATATACTCTTACACCGAGAAGGTGGTATGACGATCTTGGGGCTTGCCTCGACATACTCTTACCACGGAGAAGGTGGTATAACGATCTTGGGGCTTGCCTCGATATACTCTTACCCTAGCTCAAATCACATCATATCATAATCATAAATAAGTTAAGAAAACTTATAACTTCTTATTAGTCTTGTTCATATACCCTCTCATTTTAGTTTACTTAAGGCACTTAATCATATCTTTAATAAAAGAAAACCGGGAATTTAACCCAAGTACTACATACTTCAACTCTTTTAGAAGTGACTCTTTTTCATACATAAAACCTTTGGGCAATTGATGCCTTAAAATCAGTTTGTCTTTCATAAATCAAATCATTTGTCCTTACTTGTCTTACTTAGAGTAAACTTCTTCTCATTAATCTTTTATAAAGCTAATAAACCAACTTCCCATAAAGTTGTTATATTAACCCTTCACTTTAGTAAAATTACACTTTTCCCCTAACCAAGGGACTTATACATTCTTAAAACGAAACAAGTCTTTATATACTTAAAACAAGTAAGAATACCAAATCTTGTACGTCTACCGTACTACATAGTTACATCTATTCATGCACAAGAGATAGGAAAGCTCCACATACCTCTTCGGTCAATCCACTTGCTAAGTCCAACTACCGCAAGTAATATGTCAACCTATAATAACCATAATGCGTTTATTAACCTCTAATTTCAATGTAGAAATAATCTAAGTTCAAATCCCTAATTCTATGGAAAATTGGGCAGCATTTCCTTTGTTTCTACATACTTTGCCACCTTTCTCAAGGCCGAATTCAACATCCAAATGCCACATTTAAGGCTCAACAATCCAAACATATCAAAGGGGATTACACACCTAAACTTGGGTGTGTAAAATTCTGCCCCAAAAGGTACAACAATTCACTTAACAATTCTAAAGTAGTTTTTAGGCTACAACATGCTCATAATATCTTTTTAGCCAATTCTTTCATATCCAAACCACATTTCTTACATGCAAGGATTCTAAGTGCATTATTTACTACTACACATCCCTTCTTCTTCACATTCCACATTAATAACTAACCATAAGAGAATAAGTGTTACCTTAAAGCTTTAGCCAAACTTATTCCAACAATTTTGCTAGCCTCCTTTCCAAGAACACCACCACAATAACACCAACAAGCTAGCCACAAGCTTCCTTCTTGTTCTTAACTTTTCAGATTTTTCTTAGGCTTGAATTCCTCTTGGAATTTTAGAGAGAAGTGGGAGCTTAGGCTTAGAGAGAGAGAAAGATTGAAAGATGGCCAAGTCTTGAAGACTTGGTCAATATAAGGCATGCAAGAAAATCAGATGGGGGGAGGACACTTGTCACCCTCCCATGGCCTTTTTAAAAGAGAAAATCAGATTTTCCTAAGTTTTTCCGCCTGGAATGCCGCCTTGGCGCGGCCGGCCGGCGTGGCCATGGCGCTGAAACCTCTGGACTCGGAACTTCCGCGCCATGCCTCGCTGTCTGGCGCGCAGCAATCTCAGCGACTCGCATTTCCGCGCGCCCCGCCGCTTTGTCCGAAACACATTTATGTCCGACTGCGCACTGAACTTGTAACTCTCATAACTTTCTACTCCGACGTTCTATCCACGAAAGGTTGGTTGCGTTGGAATCTAGACTCAACGAACTACGCCCTAGGCCTTTGAAACACTTAGGACATCTCAATGTACCGGGTCATAACCCGCCTCAAAGTTGACTAAAACCCGTCCGGAACAATCCGTCAACCTATCATTTGAAAATTTTAAGTCTTACATGCTTTCGTACGCTCTCATACGTAGGGTCAGAACTACGGGGTATAACACTTCTCACCTCACCCGGATTGCATGTAATATTCCCAAACTATTTGGTTTAAAGCATCCTCAATTTGTGACAGTTGGTAGTGGCAACCGCATTCCAGTAAAGGGTTTTGGTACATCATGTCACGACCCGACCCCGGGGCCGCAACTGGTACCCTACCGGGGTACCTTGTCAGGTATATGTCAGAGAATAGCAGCGGAACATACATAACACATAACTTATAAAAAGGTAAACATCACTGGCCAGCCGATAAGGCTGCCTTCCATAAAAACATTCTTAAACAAAAGTATAGTAGTACAACGGGTTCTTATAGCCCAAAACACATAGGTGACCTGCACTTAAAGATAACAACTGTATGACAGGCCCCGCCATACCCCCGAATGTACAAAATACCTATGGCATCAGGGAATATCCGTACCAATGATCAAGCTTCCGGAGGAATGAAGCTTCTGACACCGGAATAGTGATCCTAAGAACGAGGATCCTCTATCTGCTACTTACCGCTGCATGAACGCAGCCCGAGGAAGGGGTCGACACAATATGTACCAAGTATGTAAACCGGAAAATCTGTAATAATGATATCATAAGTCTAAGAGTAACCGAGTCATGGAAGACAATAAAATACCTTTTAATGTGCCTTACTAACAATGAGTGACAAGTATATATGTATAATATCGCATAAAATAGGGGCCTTAGGATCAAAACAGGTACCTCGCCTGTAGTATCAATAAGCACCCTACTCTCGGGACTATTTCACCCGCAGTCCCGGGACCCGCATGAGGTATTCCTCGTGATAGTCAGACTACCGCACGGGACTATTTCACCCGCATAAGCCCATAAGGACTCGCATGAGGTATTCCTCGCATCATGGGTAGCAAATCCACTAACAGTGGTATAACGATCTTGGGGACTTACCCTCGATATACTCTTACCCGGCGGATGGTATAACGATCTGGGGACTTTCCTCGATATACTCTACACCAAGCAAATGGTATAACGATCTTGGGCTTGCCTCGATATACTCTTACACCGAAGAAGGTGGTATGACGATCTTGGGCTTGCCTCGACATACTCTTACCCCGAGAAGGTGGTATAACGATCTTGGGGCTTGCCTCGATATACTCTTACCCTAGCTCAAATTGTCATCATATCATAATCATAAATAAGTTAAGAAAACTTATAACTTCTTATTAGTCTTGTTCATATACCCTCTCATTTTAGTTTACTTAAGGCACTTAATCATATCTTTAATAAAGGAAAACCGGGAATTTAACCCAAGTACTACATACTTCAATTCTTTTAAAAGTGACTCTTCTTTATACATAAAAACCCTTGGGCAATTGATGCCTTAAAACCAATTTGCCTCTTCATATACTTATCTTACTTTAGAGTAAATCTCTTCTCGTTAACCTTTTATGAAACTAATAAACCAACTTCCCATAAAGTTGTTATATTAACTCTATACTTTAGTAAAATCATACTTTTCCCCTAACCAAGGGACTTATACATTCTTAAAACGAAACAAGTCATTATATACTTAAAACAAGTAAGAATACCAAATCTCAGACGTCACCGTACTACATAGTTTCATCTATTCATGCTCAAGAGATAGGAAAGCTTCACATACCTCTTTGGTCAATCCACTTGCTAAGCTCAACTACCGCAAGTAATATTTCGACCTATAATAATCATGATACGTTTATTAACCTCTAATTTCAATGTAGAATAATCTAAACTCAAAGCCACTAAATTCTATGGAAAGTTGGGCAGCATTTCCTTTGTTTCCACATACTTTGCCACCTTTCTCAAGGCCGAATTTATCATCCAAACACCACATTTAAGGCTCAACAATCCAACATTTTAAAGGGGATAACACCTCCAAACTTGGGTGTGTAAAATTCTGCCCCATTAGGTACAACAATTCACTAAATAATTCTAAGGTAGTTCTTAGGCTACAACATGCTCATAATATCTTCTTAACCAATTCTTTTATATCCAAACCACATTTCTTGCATGCAATGACTCTAAGAGCATTATTTACCACCACAAGTTCTTCCTTCTTAACATGCAACACTAGAAACTAATTCTAAAGGAAGAAATGTTACCTTAAAGCTTTAGCCAAATCTTTCCAACCACTTGCTAGCTTCCTTTTCAAGAACACCACCACAACAACCTTCACAAGCTAGCCACAAGCTTCCCTCTTGCTTTTACTTTTTCAGATTTTTCCTAAGGCTAGAATGTCTCTTGGGATTTTAGAGAGAAGGAGGAACTTGAACTTTTAAGAGAGAAGGAAGAGCTTTTGTCTAAGAGAGATAGATGAAGTATGAGCAAGTCTTGAAGACTTGGTCAATATAATGCATGCAAAATCAGATGGGGGGACACTTGTCACCCTCCCAAGGTCTTTTAAAAGAAAAATCTGACTTTTCCTATGTTTTTCCGCCAATCCTCGCCACACGCTCGCTTCCCCGCCGGCGCTGAAACCTCCGCAGCCTTCTTCAACTTCCGCATTGCGGCCTGCTTCCGGCGCGCCCTGCGCCGCACATCCGAGCCGCGCGTTTTTGCTCAAACGCATTTATGGCCGTCGCGACCGAACTTGTAACTCTCATAACTTTCTACTCCGACGCCCTATCGACGAATCTGGTTGCGGCTGAAGCTAGACTCAATGAACTACGCCCCAGGCCTTCGAAACACTAAGAACTCTCAATGTATCGGGTCATAACCCGCCTCAAAGTTGACTAAAGCCCGTCCGGAACAATCCGTCAACCTATCCTTAGAAAATTTTAAGTCTTACATGCCAGACGCCTCATACGTAGGTCGAACTACGAGGTATAATATTCTCCTCTTAGAAACATTCGTCCCGAATGTTCCTTCTAGGCTTACTCAAATCACAACATCGGCATAGACCCTCTTAACTATTCTCTTGCAAATAAGGAAGCTCCACGAGCCACAACATACTGAAGCGTAAATGCTAAATCAAAACTAACAAGCAGGAAAGTGGGTTACCTGGAGGTATAGGAAATAGGTGAGGAACTTCTTCATCATGTCATCCTCTGCTTCCACGCCATTTCCTCCTGCTCGTTCGCCATAGACTCGACGGAAGCCACGTCTTTCATCCAAGTCGCTTAACTCCGACGTTCGTGTATCGCTATGGGTCTATCCTCATACGATATCTCTTCTGTCTCTTGGACATCATGAACCGGGTGCACTATAGATGGATCTACATTACATTTCCGGAACTTGTACACTTGGAAAACTGGTTGTACCGCCTCCAAATCGGACGGCAAATCTAACTCACCCTGCCTACCCTACGGACAATCTGATACGGCCCAATGTACCTTGGGCTAAGCTTCCCCTTCTTTCCAAATCTCATCACGCCCTTCATGGGCGATACCTTTAGAAAAATCCTATCATCTATCTCAAATTCAAAGTGTCGACGCCGATGATCCGTGATACGACTTCGCCGACTGAAGCCGCTAACAACCGCCTCGATAAGCTTCACCTTATCCACCGCTCACGAACTAAGTCCGCCCGACTAATCGAACTTCTCCCACCTCGAACCACTTTATCGGTGACTGCACTTCCTCCCGTATAAGGCCTCATAAGGCGCCATCCGAATCTTGGAATGGTAGCCGTTGTTGTAAGCAAACTCACAAGAGGCAAATGATCCTCCCAGCTACCCTCGAATCAATAACACAAGCCCGCAAAGATATCCTCGTTGTTCGATAGTGCGCTCGCCCGTCCGGCTTTGAGGATGAAATGTCAGATCGAGACTCACCGTGTCCCTAATCCTTCCGAAAAGACCTCCGGTTAGCCGAACCGGGCTCCTCATGCGAAATAATCGATACAGTACACCGCAGCCTCACAATCTCCCCGATATACGCTCTCGCGTAATCCTCGGTGAAAGGTCGCCCCGATCGGAAGAAAATGGGTGATTTTCGACTGCCGACGATAACCCAAATGGAATCATGCTCTCCGAGTGGAAGGTAATCCCGTAATAAAATCCATATTTATCACCTCCCACTTCCAAGTCGGAATATCAATAGCCGCACACCACCGGGCTTCGTGCTCAACCTAACTCACGACAATTCGCATCGTGCCACGAACTCCGCAATGCTCCTCTTTAGGCCATCCCACCAATACACACATCCGAGGTCATGATACATCTTAGTCGACCGGATGAATAGAATAATGAGCACCGTGTGCCTCCCTGCAATTTGCCGACGAAGTCTGTCACATCGGAACACACAACCGCTCGAATCTTAGCACCCCATCAGCGCTACTCAAATAGACTCTTCTCCTTCTCGAGAGCCGCATCTCGCATCGCACCAAAATCGGATCCTCATATCGTCCGCTTCTTCACCTCGACGATGGAAGACTCGGCAACCTCTCGAACCCGAATTCCATCACTATCGAATCAACCAAACGAACCCCAAGGCTCGCTACCGATGTATCTCTGACCATATCCTCTTCTCCGGTGAACATCGCATGCACTACCCATCGACCGCGACATGGGCATCCGCAACTACATCGCCTTCCCCGGTGGTATAGAATATCAACATCGTAATCCTTAAGTAGCTCCAACCACCGCCTCGCCGCAAGTTCACTCCTCCGCCAAGATATATCGAGACTCTTGTGGTGCGTGTAAATGTCCACACGAACTCCATATAAATAATGTCTTCGATCTTCAAGGCATGAATCACACCGCCAACCCAAGTCATGTGTGGATAGTTCTTCTCATGCTTCCTGCCGCCGAGATGCATAAGCTTATAACCTTGCCGGCCGCATCAAAGACGCACTCCAAGCCCGACACCGACGCTGGCCACAATAAAACCACATATCCATCTAAGCCCTCCGGAAGAGTAAGAATCGGGCGTCGCCAACTTCTCCTTTAGCAATCGGAAACTTTCTCACAAGTATCCGTCCATCGAACATAGTCGCTTTCGAGTCGCCTTAGTCAAAGTCTGAAATAGAAGCAAACTTCTACAAACCTCCGATAATAACTCGCAAGGCCCAAAGATGCGCACTCCGGTGTAGTGGTCCGCAAGTCTTGATCGCTTCAATCTTAGTCAGACAACCCGAATACCGCCGCCCCGATAACATGTCCTAAGAAAGCCACCGACGCCAACTAACTCGTGACTTCGAGAACTTGGCATACAATCGCGGCCTCGAGGACTCAATACCGCCTCAAATGATCAGATACTCCGCCTGCGGCGCGAATACACCAAGATATCATCAATAAACACTATAACGAACATATCCAAGAATGGCACGAACACCCTATTCATCAAATCCATGAATACGCTGGCGCTGTCAACCCGAAAGACATCACCAACTCATAGTGCCCATACCGGGTCCCGAATGCGCTTTGGGATATCTATCTCTCTAACTCGCACTGATGATAACTGCATCGCAGTCTATCTTGGAAAAACACTTTGCACCCCAAACTGGTCAAACAAATCACAATCCCGGGAGGGATATCTGTTTTGATAGTTACCTTGTTCACCGCTCAGAATCAATACACATACGCAGCTGGCCCCATCCTTCTTCTTTACAAATAACATCGGTGCTCCCAGGAGAAACACTGCCTAATAAAGCCTTTCTCCAAAGAAATCTTTCAATCGGTCCTTCAATTCCTTCAACTCGGCAGTGTCATCCTATGGCGGAATAGATATCGCCGAGTGTCCGCGCCAAATCAATACAAAACTCAATCTCCTCTCGAGGATACGAGCTCGTCTGGGAATACGCCCGAAACTCTCTAACGACCGAATCGATCAAGGTCCAGATCTCACCTCGTGTCGAATACTCGAACCATATGATAGATGTACCCTTTCCGCACCATCTTCCTAGCCTTGAGGTAAGAAATAAACCTACCCCTCGGCGACGCAGTATTCCCCTTCCACTCGATAACCGGCCACCAGAAACCGAACCGAACTACTCTCTCTCTACCCACGTTGGCATAGCAAGATGTTAGCCAATCCATACCCATAATCACATCAAAGTCGTCATATCCAACTCTATCAAGTCGGCTAGAGTCTGACGACTATCTATAGTCACAGGGCAAGCCTTATATACCCGCTCAGCTACTACTGAATCACCTACTGGCGTAGCCACCTCAAAAGGTCTTATGGACTCGGGCTTTATCCCTACTCTACCGGCACATGAGGAGATATGTAGGACAAGGTAGAACTCGGATCTATCAAAGCATATACATCACAAAGAAGAAACCAACAATGTACTGCGAACATCCGCGACGCCTCCGGTCTGCCGATCGACATAGCATATATGCGCTTCCGAGGACCGCTAGAATCGAACCCTACCACGACATTCGCCGCGCTCGCCGCCCATAAGTACCTCGCCTCCGGGCGTCTAACCATCGAAGATGAAGATCCAAAGAATGCACTTCGCTTACCGAATCAGACGCTCCCGCCGCCAAGCGACGGACAATTCTTCGGGATGGCCTGCTGGCCACAAGAGTAACATGCTTCAAACCCATACGACACTCGCCAGATGAGACTCGCCACATCGAACATACCGAGAGGTAGGTGATCTCGATTGGTTGGTCTGCGCCTCGAAAACTCAAGTCCTCGAGCTCGACCGCCCCGAATAACCTCGCTGATCGACTCTCGCCGAAATCGGAAGGAGCACTCGTGGCCGGGCCGGAATGTGGACCTAGTTCGCACGAGGCCGCCCGCTAAAATCGCCTCGAACTCGCTGCCTCGCCTCTTGGCCGCCCAAATCTAGATGATCCCGCTTTCGCCCTCAATCCTCGTAGACGCCGCATCTCCGCAATATCCATCCTCGCCAAGAGCCACCCCAAGCATGCAGAATCATATGACGCCTAACCCCATCACATATCGATGGACCTCGCTCGCCATGTCGCCACTATGGTGTGCGATATTCGCCAAGGAGTCGAACCTGTGTCAGACCGATAGTCCTCCCGCCTTGTCTCAAGGTCAAGAACCTATTCACGCTGGCTCTCTCACCTCGTGAGGCAAGAAGTGGTCTAGGAATGCCTCTGTGAACTCCTCCCAATCACCGGAAGAGCATCCTCACCTCGACAATACCCATGACTCAAACCAGCCAACGCAATATCGCGTAACGTAAGAAACTAGTATAACAGACTCGCCTCCGATGCCCTAAGGACTGCACGGTCCAGAATCGCCGGACAAACTCCCGCGGATCCTCCTCATATCTCGAACCATAGAACTTCGGGTGGGTGACAACCCAAGAAATCCGAATCCAGAAAGCCGGCTTGGGGTTGCCGCTTCGCTTCTGCCGCCGCCACTACGCCGGCCAAGAATCAACTGCCTCGTAATCTCGTACTCGCACCGATCGTGGATCGAGGCTCGCATCGCGGTCTCGTGAGAGCCGCCCGCCGCTCGAACTCTTGAGGCCGCGATGACGTGGAACTCGCCGCCCTAAACATCATCTCGTAAGGATCGGGCTCGTGCTCGTGACTCTCCGCATCCCACTAGCAGACCTCACCGCTTTGCCTTCGGGCCGCGGTTGCCTTGCGAGGCATAATCGATACATAAAGGAAAACATCGGGAGATTCAACCTATAACTCACTTATTGCACGATCTCGAGTGAAAGAATGGAAACCAATCCTAAATATCTCGCAGCTCCTCGATTATAGATGTGCACGACACACCGATAATCAAGACTTACTAGACACGGTGCAGACGCTTTCCGAGGACTAATCGGCTCGATACCACTTTTGTCACGACCCGACCGGTCGCGATCGTACCTACCGGTACCTGCCGGTATATGTCGAGAATAGCAATGAACATACATAACACATAACTTATAAAAGGTAACATCACCGCCACCGATAAGTGCGCTTTCATAAAAACATTCTTAAACAAAAGTATAGTAGTACAACGGGTTCTTATAGCCCAAAACACATAGGTGACCACAGACCTCTAAAGATAACAACTGTGGCGGGACAGGGCCCCGCCATACCCCTGAATGTACAAAATACCTATGGCATCAGGGAATATCCGTACCAATGATCAAGCTTCCGGAGGAATGAAGCTTCTGACACCGGAATAGTGATCCTAAGAACGAGGATCCTCTATCTGCTACTTACCGCTGCGATTTAACGCAAATCCGAGCGGGGTCAGTACACAATATGTACCAAGTATGTAAAGCTGGAAAATACTGTAATAATGATATCATAAGTCTAAGAGTAAGCTGGAGTCATGGAAGACAATAAAATACATTTTACTGTGCCTTACTAACAATGAGAGTGACAAGTATATATATATAATACTGCATAAAATAGGGGCCTTAGGATCAAAACAGGGTACCTCGCCCGTAGTATCAATAAGCACCCCTACTCCTGGGACTATTTCACCCGCACAGGTCCTGGGGACCCGCATGAGGTATTCCTCGTGATAGGTTGTACTACCCGCACGGGACTATTTCACCCGCATAAGCCCATAAAGACTCGCATGAGGTATTCCTCGCATCATGGGTAGCAAATCCACGGAGCAGTGGTATAACGATCTGGGACTTACCCTCGATATACTCTTACCCGAGATGATATAACGATCTGGGACTTTCCTCGATATACTCTTACATCAAGGCAGATGGTATAACGATCTTGGGGCTTGCCTCGATATACTCTTACTGAAGAAGGTGGTATGACGATCTTGGGGCTTGCCTCGCATATACTCTTACCACGGAGAATGTGGTATAACGATCTGGGGCTTGCCTCGATATACTCTTACCCTAGCTCAAACTGTCATCATATCATAATCATAAATAAGTTAAGAAAATTTATAACTTCTTATTAGTCTTGTTCATATACCCTCTCATTTTAGTTTACTTAAGGCACTTAATCATATCTTTAATAAAGGAAAACTGAATTTAACCCAAGTACTACATACTTCAATTCTTTTAAAAGTGACTCTTCTTTATACATAAAAACCCTTGGGCAATTGATGCCTTAAAACCAATTTGCCTCTTCATATACTTATCTTACTTTAGAGTAAATCTCTTCTCGTTAACCTTTTATGAAGCTAATAAACCAACTTCCCATAAAGTTGTTATATTAACTCTATACTTTAGTAAAATCATACTTTTCCCTTAACCAAGGAACTTATACATTCTTAAAACGAAACAAGTCATTATATACTTAAAACAAGTAAGAATACCAAATCTTGTACGTCTACCGTACTACATAGTTTCATCTATTCATGCTCAAGAGATAGGAAAGCTTCACATACCTCTTTGGTCAATCCACTTGCTAAGCTCAACTACCGCAATTAATATTTCGACCTATAATAATCATGATACGTTTATTAACCTCTAATTTCAATGTAGAATAATCTAAACTCAAAGCCACTAAATTCTATTGAAAGTTGGGCAGCATTTCCTTTGTTTCCACATACTTTGCCACCTTTCTCAAGGCCGAATTTATCATCCAAACGCCACATTTAAGGCTCAACAATCCAACATTTTAAAGGGGATTACACCTCCAAACTTGGGTGTGTAAAATTCTGCCCCATTAGGTACAACAATTCACTAAATAATTCTAAGGTAGTTTTTAGGCTACAACATGCTCATAATATCTTCTTAACCAATTCTTTTATATCCAAACCACATTTCTTGCATGCAATGACTCTAAGAGTATTATTTACCACCACAAGTTCTTCCTTCTTAACATGCAACACTAGAAACTAATTCTAAAGGAAGAAATGTTACCTTAAAGCTTTAGCCAAATCTTTCCAACCACTTGCTAGATTCCTTTTCAAGAACACCACCACAACAACCTTCACAAGCTAGCCACAAGCTTCCCTCTTGCTTTTACTTTTTCAGATTTTTCCTAAGGCTAGAATGTCTCTTGGGATTTTAGAGAGAAGGAGGAGCTTGAACTTTTAAGAGAGAAGGAAGAGCTTTTGTCTAAGAGAGAGATGAAGTATGACCAAGTCTTGAAGACTTGGTCAATATAATGCATGCAAAATCAGATGGGGGGGGACACTTGTCACCCTCCCAAGGTCTTTTAAAAGAAAAATTTGACTTTTCCTAAGTTTTTCCGCGAGATCCCGCCGCGCCCTGCTTCCCGGCGGCGCACTGAAACCTCCGCAGCCTTCGAACTTCCGGCGCCGCTGTCTCGCTTCCGGCGCGCAGAACTTCAGCGGCCCTCAAGATTTTCGGCGCGCCGTCAGATCCGAGCCGCGCCTGTTGTTTGCTCGAAACGCATTTACGCCGGTCTGCGCGACCGGTTGTAACTCTCATAAATTTCTACTCCGACGTCCTATCGACGAACGGTTGGTTGCGTTGGAAGCTAGATTCAACGAACTACGCCCCAGGCCTTCGAAACACTTAAGAACTCTCAATGTATCGGGTCATAACCCGCCTCAAAGTTGACTAAAGCCCGTCCGGAACAATCCGTCAACCTATCCTTAGAAAATTTTAAGTCTTACATGCTTTCGTACGCTCTCATACGTAGGGTCAGAACTACGGGGTATAACACATCATACACACCACCTCCTAATCCATTCCCCCTTCAAAATACCCTATATGCCCCACATGTAATTAAGAATCTAATCTCTATTCGCAAATTCACTTGTAACAATTCTGTCTCTGTTGATTTTGACCCTTTTGGTTTCACTGTGAAGGATCTTCATACGGGGACACCTCTTACGAGATGCAATAGAACGGGGGATCTATACCCATTCACTCCCACCTCCGCTTTCAGATCTAGCTCTCCCGTCTCCCTAGCGGTCATTTCTTCTTTAACATGGCATAATAGGCTTGGTCATCGAGGAGCTCCAGTTTTTAGTTTTCTTAGAGGCAATAATTTCATTACTTGTAATGGGAAGCTAGCCCAACTGCGTTTCTTGTTCTTTAGGCAAACATACTCGTCTTCCGTTTAAATCATCTACTAGTGTTACTTTTGCACCTTTTGATATTATACATGTCGATTTATGGACATCACCTGTTGCTAGTTCTCTCGGTCATAAATACTATCTTATCCTACTAGATGATTTTTCTCACTTTGTTTGGTTGTATCCTCTCAAATTTAAATCGGAAGTGTTTGCCAAATTTCTTGAGTTTCGAATATTCATTCAAACACAATTTGAAAAAGGTATAAAATCTTTTCAGTGCGATAATGGTCGTGAATTCAACAACTCTATGTTTCACCATTTTTGTATTAATAATGACATGTTTTTTCGCTTCTCCTGCCCTCACACCTCTCCTCAAAACGGTAAAGTTGAAAGAATCATCTGCACCATTAACAATATGATACGCATTTTATTGATTCATGCCTCCCTACCTCCGTTCTTCTGGGTCTATGCTGCTAAAATATCAGAATACGTCCTCAATATTCTCCCTACTAGCACCCTTCACAATATGACCCCTACCGAAATCCTCTATCATAGAGTCCCATCTTATGAGCATCTTCGGATTTTCGGTCGTCTATGCTATCCTAACCTTACTGCTACTGCTCCTCACAAATTAGCCCATCGGTCCACTCCATGTGTATACCTAGGCTTCCCGCCAAACCATATAGGCTATCTATGCTATTACTTGTCCATTCGTCAGATTCACATCTCCCGTCACGTCACATTCGACGAGACCACATTCCCATTTTCGAATCTTAAAAAGTTCCAAAAATAGAATTACTCTTTTCTTGACGAGCCTTCCATCTCTCCCATCATCCTCAGTCAACTAGAGCATAGCATCGCAGAGACCGTCACTGCCGCGCGCGGTCGTACGGCGCTAAAACTGCGAACATGTTCTCGCTTCATCGCCGACGCTGCCGCGACCCGATCTTGAGGCTCGCGATGCCAAAACTTCGAGAGGTGCGTCGGTCCTCCAAAGACCGCGACCCTTGATCACGACGCCAAGCACCGCCGACGGCTCCTTCCAGCATCGCGGTGCCTCCTACGGCGTCAGTACCCCCTTCTCCATATCCAACAAATCCCTCCGCCTTGGAACCTCCCACTATCCCCACTCACCAAATGGAAACTCGTGCAAAACATGGAATATTCAAACCCAAAATACAATTTAACTTGTCTGCCCAAACCATTTCACCAATTTCCAAGAACCTCATATTGGCCAAACAAGACTCTAATTGAAATGCGGCTATGTCTGAGGAATTCAATGCTTTAACTAAACATCACACATGGGATCTAGTACCTAGACCTGAGAGGGTGAATGTGATTCGTTGTCTGTGGCTATTTCGTCACAAATTCAGAGACAGTGGAGATCTTGAGAGGTATAAGGCATGACTTATGACTAATGGCACAAATCAGTAGGAGGGCATTGATTGTGGTGAGACATTCAGCCCGGTTGTCAAAACGGCTACCATCCGCACAGTTTTGAGCATTGTCATGTGCAAACACTGACCGATCCATCAACTTGATGTGAAGAATGCATTCTTACATGGGCATCTGAGAGAGACAGTCTACATGAATCAACCGTCAGTGTTCACCCATCCAGTAGTTCTTCACTATGTATGTCATCTACGTAAGTCACTATATGGCCTGAAACAGGCCCCCCGTGCGTGGTATAATTGTTTTGCCAGGTATATCTTGCAGATTGAGTTTGTATGCAGCAAGAGTGATACATCACTCTTCATTTTTCATCAAGGTAGTAGCACTGCTTACTTATTACTTTACGTGGATGATATCGTTCTTACTACCTCCTCCAACGGATTGAAGAATGAGATTATTGTCTTGCTTAAGTCCGAATTTGCAATGACTGATTTGGGGAAGCTGAGTTACTTTTTGGGGGTATCAGTGACCAGGTCTGTCAACCACATGTTCTTGTGTCAGCGTAAGTATGTAGAGGAGATTGTGTACAGGGATAAGATTGAGAATTGCAAAGTTTCACATACTCCAGTTGATTCGGAATCTAAGCTCAGTGCTATGGATGGTGCTCCAGTCTCCGATCCTACTCTGTATAGGAGCCTTGCAGGTGCACTTCAGTATCTCACATTTACAAGGCCAGACATTGCTTATGATATTCAGCAGGTATGCCTATTCATGCATGCCCCCAGAGAGTCTCATTTCACTGCTCTTAAGCGTATCATTCGATACATTAAGGGCACACTTGATTATGGTTTGCACCTATACCCCTCTGCACCAAACATGTTGCTCTCTTATACGAATGTAGATTGGGCAGGGTGTACGGACATGCCTTCTCCCGCTACGACTGAGGGGGTATGTAAACATGTATATTATAGAAACAATTGTATCTTTACCCATAATTAGAATATTTCCATATATTGTGTAAATATAATTATGGTAAGACTAAGATTCCTCTTTTGTATAGGCTTAGGATTCCTATTGTATAAGGGATGAATATTGTACTCTATATATACTTTGATATTAATGAGAAGACTCCCTAAGGGAGATTAATATCATCTTACACTTTTGTTCTTCATTTTTCCTAGTTCTTGTAATAGGTGTTTGTTATTTCCCGTTTGTTGCTTTTATTTTTACTAACATTAATCACCGTCTAAGGAATAGATTCTGGGCCTAACTCAACCCCAAAATCTAGCTTGTAGGGTTAGAATTGCTCAAGTTCATATAAGGAGTCCATGTTCCCATTTCATATATGATGTGAGACTCCTAGCACTCCCCCGCACGCCCAGACCTTGTTAATTGGAGCGTAGATAATATAATCTGGGGGCCCAACACGATGAACAAAGAATTGGAATGAGTCTGACTCTGATACCATGTAAGATTGTATTAATCTTCCTTGGGAAGCATTTCTCATTAATACAAATATATATAAGGTGTACAATGTGTAATCCTCATACAATAGGAATTCTATATCTACAATAATTACATAACACTAAATATGGCTAAATATAATATTGTACATGTTAATACACCGAAAAACAGAAGCTCTAAAATAAACCTATATCTTTAGCTAGATAATGTTAGAAACAAATGTCATTTCCTCTTTTGGCTTATGTGGGTTACCCACCAGACTATACTAGATAATCGAAAAATGCAAATGTTAACGGAGAAGCTCGACTCCGTAATGTTGATGCTCAATTCAAGGAAATTAAAAAAAATGAATAATATATTAAAAATAAAAATTTAAAAAGTTTTAATTGAAATATATACGTGTCAAGCGCATATGTGTCACTAAAAAACTCGTATGTGGGTCTGGCTTTTTAAGGAGGTAATAATTTTAATTTTAAACAATTCAGGAGGTAATAGGACTCCCGTATAGTAAAGATGTGTAGCTGATAACCCGATCATAAGTTGAAGTGTCATTTGGCTATTTTCTCAAATTATGGCATGTGTCATTTGATCCATATAATATAAAAAATAAATTTTGAGTAAAACTAATATTTCATAAAAGAAAAGAAAAATCTATTTTCTATTAACACAAAAAACATATATTTACTAACAATGTTTTTTTAAAATCATGTTCTTGGTGGTCTTCGCTATTTTTATGTGTGTTTTTGTTTTAACCACGATTTTAATCTAATTTTTTTAAAAAAATTCATCCAAATTTGTTATAACTTCAACTAAAGATTTCACATGAAGATTCAAAGATAACCTCAACATTAATTTCTCAAAATTTTCATTAAATAAAGTAACATATTTTAAACTTTCAAACTTTCTTTAATAGTGTTCGATGAGTACTCATAACCTTCAAGCTTTCCGAATAACACTACAACATGATACATCTATAGCTGCAAAATCTTAGCGACGAATTTGAAAATCGTGGCTAGTACCTAATAACAGCCACAAAACATTAATTTTTGTGGCTATTTACAAATTCAAAAAAATTCTTTGCCACGGAAATTAAATTGACAAAGCTAATTTCTCATTTTTTCTATAATTGCTAACAATCGTGGCAATAACTAACTGAATAGCTACAATAAAATTTAGTAGCTAATTATATGTTTTTGTTAAGCTATAAAAGTTACTATAGCAATAGTAACCTTTTAGCCACAATAAGTTATTTGAAACATAATATTATAGCTAAGTAAATATTTTTGCTTCAAGTTATAAAAAATTATGGCAATAGTTAAATGATATAGCTACGGAATAAAAGTTATTATAGCAATAGTAACCTTTTAGCCACAATAAGTTATTTGAAACATAATATTATAGCTAAGTAAATATTTTTGCTTCAAGTTATAAAAAATTATGGCAATAGTTAAATGATATAGCTACGGAATAAAAGTTATTATAGCAATAGTAACCTTTTAGCCACAATAAGTTATTTGAAACATAATATTATAGCTAAGTAAATATTTTTGCTTCAAGTTATAAAAATTATGGCAATAGTTAAATGATATAGCTACGGATTTACGCTACAATAAAATGTTAGCTAATAACTACGTTTTTCCACGCAATAAAAGTTATTATAGCAATAGTAACCTTTTAGCCACAATAAGTTATTTGAAACATAATATTATAGCTAAGTAAATATTTTTGCTTCAAGTTATAAAAAATTATGGCAATAGTTAAATGATATAGCTACGGATTTACCGCTACAATAAAATGTTAGCTAATAACTACGTTTTTCCACGCAATAAAAGTTATTATAGCAATAGTAACCTTTTAGCCACAATAAGTTATTTGAAACATAATATTATAGCTAAGTAAATATTTTTGCTTCAAGTTATAAAAAATTATGGCAATAGTTAAATGATATAGCTACGGATTTACCGCTACAATAAAATGTTAGCTAATAACTACGTTTTTCCACGCAATAAAAGTTATTATAGCAATAGTAACCTTTTAGCCACAATAAGTTATTTGAAACATAATATTATAGCTAAGTAAATATTTTTGCTTCAAGTTATAAAAAATTATGGCAATAGTTAAATGATATAGCTACGGAATAAAAGTTATTATAGCAATAGTAACCTTTTAGCCACAATAAGTTATTTGAAACATAATATTATAGCTAAGTAAATATTTTTGCTTCAAGTTATAAAAAATTATGGCAATAGTTAAATGATATAGCTACGGATTTACGCTACAATAAAATGTTAGCTAATAACTACGTTTTTCCACGCAATAAAAGTTATTATAGCAATAGTAACCTTTTAGCCACAATAAGTTATTTGAAACATAATATTATAGCTAAGTAAATATTTTTGCTTCAAGTTATAAAAAATTATGGCAATAGTTAAATGATATAGCTACGGATTTACCGCTACAATAAAATGTTAGCTAATAACTACGTTTTTCCACGCAATAAAAGTTATTATAGCAATAGTAACCTTTTAGCCACAATAAGTTATTTGAAACATAATATTATAGCTAAATAAATATTTTTGCTTCAAATTATAAAAAATTGGCGCAATAGTTAAATGATATAGCTACGGATTTACCGCTACAATAAAATGTTAGCTAATAACTACGTTTTTCCACGCAATAAAAGTTATTATAGCAATAGTAACCTTTTAGCCACAATAAGTTATTTGAAACATAATATTATAGCTAAGTAAATATTTTTGCTTCAAGTTATAAAAAATTATGGCAATAGTTAAATGATATAGCTACGGAATAAAAGTTATTATAGCAATAGTAACCTTTTAGCCACAATAAGTTATTTGAAACATAATATTATAGCTAAGTAAATATTTTTGCTTCAAGTTATAAAAAATTATGGCAATAGTTAAATGATATAGCTACGGAATAAAAGTTATTATAGCAATAGTAACCTTTTAGCCACAATAAGTTATTTGAAACATAATATTATAGCTAAGTAAATATTTTTGCTTCAAGTTATAAAAAATTATGGCAATAGTTAAATGATATAGCTACGGATTTACCGCTACAATAAAATGTTAGCTAATAACTACGTTTTTCCACGCAATAAAAGTTATTATAGCAATAGTAACCTTTTAGCCACAATAAGTTATTTGAAACATAATATTATAGCTAAGTAAATATTTTTGCTTCAAGTTATAAAAAATTATGGCAATAGTTAAATGATATAGCTACGGATTTACCGCTACAATAAAATGTTAGCTAATAACTACGTTTTTCCACGCAATAAAAGTTATTATAGCAATAGTAAACTTTAACCACAGTGAATTATTTAAACAAAATTTTGTAACTAAATAAATATTTTTGCTTCAAATTATAAAAAATTGGCGCAATAGTTAAATGATATAGCCACAAATTACTGCTACAATAAAATTTTGTAGCTAATCTTTATTTTTTACCACGAGTTATTTCCTATTATCTAATATCCTTTTATCACAATAAATTATTTAAAATAAAATATTAGAGTTAAAAAAATATTGTTATCTTCGAGTACTAAGAAATCGTGACAATAGTTGGCTTAATAACTACAACTATTTATAATGACGAAATTATGTAGCCAAAAATTGATTGTTGTGATAAAAAAATATAGTTAATCATTATTTTTAGCCACGAGAAAAGTTGTGATAAAAATTTATAGCTAATCATTATTTTTTGGCATGAGATAAAAATTATTTGTGGCTAATCACTATTTTTGCCACGAGATAATTTTTTTGTAGCAATAATGATCTTTAAGTGATATTAAATTATTTTAATTAAAATCTTCTAGCTAAATTAACAGTTTTGCTTCAAATTACGCTCGCAAGTTTTAAGAAGTGATAAGCGATAGAAATAAAGCTTGGAAATGAAGGATGCGCTCGCGGAAACAATGAGATCATCAAGAATAAACTATAAGATAGACTTGAATGTCTGTCAATCGGTATTCTATATGATGTGATGTTGCTAGTTTCATCTGCTAGTAAAAGAAGCTGCGGTGAATGAATCCTTCTTAGCTAAGGAATGTTTGTTGGACACTCACCCATTGTCCAATTCCGGCTAGCGCTCCTCGTTGCCTTTGATATGAAAAAAGAAATAAAAATGGTTGATTTAATTGTTATAATTATTTGTCATTACAAATTAAATAACTATAAATTCAGAGAAACAATAAACTTTCATACAACAACAACAATAACATATCTAGTTAAATTCCACAACGTGGGTCTGGGGAGGGTAGAGTGTACGCAGACCTTACATCTACCTAGAGAGATCCTCGACTCAAGACAAAGTACAAGCACAAACACAAGCAAAGTAAGATAAACAAAACTACTAAGTCATGATAGCGAATTCTGAAAAAAAAGCAATAATTAATGCAAGTAAATAAGACAAACAAAATACACATAGCAACATAAATCAAACTGTTAAACAGTGACCGTGTGTCACGTGTGGGGCCCTTTCCCTTCCTTGTATATTTGGTAAATATTAGACTTAGAATTGTACCTTAATTAGTAGTGTAATATTACCATAATTGTAAAGTTAGTATTCTTATACAATAGAGATTTCTAGGTAGAATAGGAAGATGATCTTTCTTGTAACTTGTATTTATACGTCTTTCATTAATAAGAATAATCAAGGGATTATTTCTTTTATGGTATCAAGAGTCTAGGTTCTCTTTACCCTGCTTCCGCTCCTCAAATTTCTTCTTTTTTTTCTCAGTTTTTTGGCCAGCCCCGCAACCCCTTCTTCTCGGATTTATCCGACGCCGCAACTCTTCTCTCCCGAAAATCCTTTCTCACAAATTTCCTTCTCCGAATCTTGTTGTTCTATTCATCATGACTGATAAGAACAATTTTCATCTTGCCCTCACAGTTTCTAACATCAAAAGCGGCATCCCTATCGTTCTTGACCTAGAAAACGTTCAATATGAGACGTGGGTGAAATTATTTAAGATTCATGCCTTGACAGATAAAGTCCTCAACCACATCATTCCTCCAAATCCTCCAAAGGAGGGTGATAAGGCGTCTACTTCTACGACGGTTGTGCCCACTAAAGAAGCAGATCCAGAATTATGAGTCATGCTTGTGTTGACACCCAATTTTGACCAATCTTTTAGTTATTTCTTGCAATTTTAAGCATTTTAGGACACCGCATTTTATCACAATTTTTGACATTTTTGTATGTTTTTACCTAACATTCTATGTTGTTTTATTTTTTATAAATTGACATCATGTTTTTACTTTAATTAGGTATTAAACATTTTTAAATATTATGTTATTATTGTTGCACGATCATTTTGTTTTACTAATTTTGCATCTCTTTAAATAATTAATTGACATCCCGTCTTTACTTTTAATTAGGCATTAAACATTTGCTAAATATTGTATTTTATTATTATTGCATCAGCATTTGCATTTTTATAATTTTGCATCTTTAAATAATTTTTCTTTAATTAACCCGTTTTGTATTTCATCAAACCAGTCAAATCCGCCAAAAATCGAAGCCCAAACTGAGGCCCAATACACCTTTCATCTTTTTCCTCCAATACCCAATACCCAATACCCAAAACCCTAAACCTAAATCCCACACTATAAATAAAACCTTACCCCCCCACATTTAAAACCAACCCTACATCATCTACCCAGCCGACACACCTACCCTACTTCTACCCCTCAGCCGCACAAAACACTCCCTCATTTCCCATTTTAACATCAGCCGCCCCAGTTCTTTTCCCGTCACCCTCTTTAAACCAACCCTACATCATCTACCCAGCCGACACACCTACCCTACTTCTACCCCTCAGCCGCACAAAACACTCCCTTATTTCCCATTTTAACATCAGCCGCCCCAGCTCTTTTCCCGTCACCCTCTTTAAACCTACCCTACTCATTTATCAGCCGCACACCACACTTCACAGCACCAGCAACACTCTCCCGTCGACCACCCCCTCTCACCCCCGTCTACCTCCACACACCCACAACTCGCCGGCGAACCTCCCCTTCTCCTTTAGCCCTTCGCCGGAGTTCTGAGCTCCGGCGAACCTCATCATCAACAGCCCACTGTCTCATCTGAACTCCCGTCGCCACTACCCGTCGATCACCACCACTGGTTGCGACGAACCTCACCATCACTACACAGAAATACCACCGTTGAACTATCATTACACACGGTTTTTACTCTCTGTTTTTTAGATCTGGTCAGACAGACTTCGGCGTTGCTCCGGTGAAAACCGTCGAAGCAACGCCTTGATTCCCCATCTGTTTTGTCGCGGTTCCGCCAGATTTGACCACCGGCGGCGTTGAACACTGTTCCGACTAGCTTTTTGTTGGACTCACTATTTTATTTTATATGGGTACTAATTTTGTGGTTACTGTTGTTGTCGGTTGTTTGGACTGATTTATATTTTGTGATTCGAATCTTGCCGGAGTTTAAAAACTCCGGTGAATGTTTGGCTACTACTCTACCATTTCGCCATTTTACGGATGGATTTCAGTCATTTTCTGGATTGATTGTTGGTTATCTGGTTATTGATTCCCAGTCATTGTTATTACTATTTTTGGTTATTTTAATGGACCAATTTTGGTCATTGTTTGCTAGACTAATTTTCGGCTGTTTGGACTGATTTTGGCTATGGTGCTGGACTGATTTTGGCTATGATGCTGGACTGATTTTTAGGCTGTTTTGCTATTCATTTTAGGCTGGTTTTACTGATTTAGAACAAATACTACACTGTTGGTATTTTACTGATTTGAACAAGATGCTACACTTGTTTGGCCAATGAAAAAGTTATCCGTCGATTTTTGAGGCCTCCACAATTGCAAAGACGGAAAATAAAATAAATGAAGCTTTCTGGGAAAGGATGATTTCTTCCACTTACACCGGATAACCAACATGCGCTGGCAAGGCGAATGCTCGCAGCCGCACTTGTTTAGGCTGTCCCACTTTATATTTTTATATCTGAGCCCTCCGTGTTTAAAACTATTACTGTTTTGGCGCGGATCTGAAAGTTTTATTTATTTTATTATTTTTAGCAATATTGGCCGATGAAGGAATCTCCGTCTGATTTCCAAGGCCTTCCCTGTACAAAAGACGGATTTATTTTTTGGCTTTGTTTATTAATTATTGCTATCACTTTAAAATTGTTTATTTTATCACTAACACTTTTATTAAGTGTTTATGCAGGTACCCGAAGATCATTTTGTGCAGAAGGCCTAAAAAGTGCTAAATATGTCCCGGAGTTTTATCTTATGTCGCATTTAAATTTTAGTTTTTACTATTTTGTATTGCATTTTATTTTAATTGTAAATTATATAAAAATGTTTAGAATAGGTAGAATAAAAGTCAATATATAACTAACCTAGGTTTGAACGGATAACCGCAAGTTAGCGGATCTTAAAGGATGCCTAACCCCTTCCCTTTAGGATAATAAAGAACCCTGATTCAGAATCTCATTAATTTCGCAGACCATTAAATGGAGATTAATTGCAGTATTTTATTGCAATAAATCAAGTGTCCTAATTCACTTAATTAATTAGGTGACGACTCCTTTAAATACATCTAGGAATCAACCATACGTGGTACTCTCGTTTCGACTCCGGTTAAAATGAGGTGCTACAGATGGCGACTTCGCTGGGGATAATCAGGTTCTTGACCATAGCAAACCTAGGTTTATTATTGCTTGGCTTTATTTTCATTTGTTTTAAATGCCTTAAAATTGTTTGCTTCAATCTTGTATGCTTAACTGTTTTAATTGCTATTTGCTTTTACTGCTTTCTTTAAACGGGCATTCCGCTCATATTTCTTCCACTCTGGAAAGTTCACATTATCACACACTTCACGCGAGGTGCGCTTGGTGCATCAACAAAATTCTTTCTTCAAAACCCAAATTTAAGAGAGTTGACATTTTGCGCGGAGAGTCCGGTCCAACCGGTGGTCGCGTAGCCTTCTCACTCGAGTAGTCCGCTCGGGAACTCAAGGCCTAGTAAGTCAAATCTTAGAAACTTAGGATAGAGCTATACCACCCTTTTATATTAAGTCATGCATGCATAAACCTTAGGTGAGTTAATCCTTGGTATTAACGCCACAATTAGAAATCCACCAAATTTGTCGACGGGTTTCACAACCCAACGACCCATTAGCATACTATGTGTAGCGTGATGATGATAGACGGATCCAAGCCTGGTCATGCCACACCAAAATTGGAAAAAGTGCACCGTTATTTGGTCGTCATTTCCAACAAAACATTACAGTTTAACGGCTTGGACATATTTATCATAATCTCGCATATTTGGCGTTTAGGCCGACCTCTGGCATAAGAGAGGTCCCATGCATATTAGGCACGCTTGATTTGCATTTTTTTTTGTTTACTATTGTTGTCGCCAGCAATTCTGTACATACTATTTAATGCAATAATTATCCTTTAAACCCCTGTACATATCATGCTTATAATTTCGGCCACGAGCGTTTTCATTTTGGAACTTTTGTTGTCACATTGCAATCAGGACTTCTACTGCGTAAATCGCTCTTGAACAGCACGATTTGGACTTTGTGAAGCATCAACCACCAGTCTGGTCGAACCAATCAGGGGAGTCTTTGACTATATAGTCATGCCCTTACATTTTACTATTTTTGTGGCTTGCCTACTCTCACTCATTTGTCATATTTTTGCAGGAAGGTCGTCCTCGCAACGAGGGAGGACAACAACAACAATAAAAAAAAAAAAAATCATCCCAAGAATGAGTTGAGTTATGTTGACGGAAAGATGTCAGCTTATACCAGATTCAACAAAGCATCGCTCTAGGTCTTATATTTTGCATTTTTATACATATTTGCAAGTCTAATTGATATGTCTAGTACTGATTACATAATTCTTTTTACAACATAATCATCCCGAACTACGCGTGTTTGATTCTCACCATACGGTGTGATACGTAGGCAACCCATCTAGGGTTCGACACCACCACATAAAAAAAAAAAAAAAAAAAAAATGGAGACATATTTGGTTCACCCACTCATTGCATTTATCCAATCACGGACATTCAATTATTGCATTTCAATCATTCTATCACATTCATTCATGCATTTCATTCATTCTATCACAACCATTCATTTTTTTTCATTACATTCTTTTACTTTGCATTAGTCTTATAGTGAACAATCATTTGTTTTGTGCAACTTTACTTTTGCATTTCTTTCATGAATAATTTTTTTTAAATCATACGTTTTATAACATATCTGAACGAACTACGCACACCTGATTCTTGTCAAAGACGAGATACGTAGGCAGCCCTATTCGGGTTCGGTACCATTTATTCAAAAATACAAAAATATTTTATTCAAAAAGCATTAAAAAAAAAGCTCCTTTAAGTATCATTGTTTGACTTGGTTGATATCAACACAGTTAGGAGTGTGCATAGGAAAGAACGAGTAATAATCAATATGGGTTGACTTCGTGGTAAACCATAGATTCTTTTGGTACCTCTTATTCACCCGTAAATGACATTGTCTTGCATGTTTCCAAGATAAGAATGAAATTAACCTCATCGTTTCATATGCATTGTGTGGTGAGTTTTAGAATAAGTTCAATTGCATTGCATTGTGATCTAGAACTTGGTCTGAATGTTTGTTGAGGCGAAATCCTGAGTAACACTCGGTGTGGGAAATGATCGTAGGCTTTCTTTGACCCGTTTGAGCCTTTTTTAGCCTACCAAATAACATTATCCGTAGTGCACCCCTTTTGAGCCTAAAGCCTATTCTTTTGACAACCGCAAATTACACCTATACCCTTTCTAAGTGCGTACGCACTATCCCTCTCTTGGCACGACCTCCTTGAGCGCTTTGAAAATGTGCAGGTGGCTGACGAAATTCTGCATTGAGGTTTGCAAAGACAAAATTTGTCAAAGTCCCAAAAGGGAAAAGAAAACACAAATGACGACTTCACAAAAGAAGAAATCAAAAGCCCCGGCATTATAAACAAAAAAATGAATGAAATGAGAGAATAACTTTGAAAAAGCGGGCTCCAAACGAAAGATTCAAAAGAAATCAGTACAGAAAAACTGGGACAAAAAAAAAGAAAAAAAAAAGAGGGCAGATCAGCATTAAAGTACACAAATGTCAAGCACGGACATAGTCCAACGCTCGAGGAAGGATTAGTCACTTTTTCCCCAAATGATATCCATCCCTTTCCCCAAACCTACATTACAAGCCCGTGACAAGCCCTACATGATCTTATACTGAGGGTTCTCACATTAGTGGATACTTACATGACGGTCAAGCCTATGGTATCACAATTGCATGCATTGAACATCCTTTTGAGTGTGAGCGTACTACTCCAAACGTCCCAAAATTCAAAATACTGGAATATATGTGAGAAATGAGACTTTCTTTCAGTGAGGGCATTTGAAACGTGAGATTACGTGTAGTTCGAAACCATGGCTGCAAGAAAGTGTGTCGATACTTAGGTGTCTGATGTACCATTTGAAACTATAGGAATTACCCAGAAGTCAGTCTTGGTTAGACTGGAAGTGAATAACGGAATTCCTAAGCACAATACTAATTGTTGGTATCAACTGAAATCAGAACGTGATGATGTCTTTCCACTTTTAAAAAAAAATGCATATAAAACGATCATTTTTTGCATCACGAACTACGTCTTGACCTGATTCCCTCAGCGGGATACGTAGGCGGCCACATTGGCTTTGGTCCACATTGTTTGAAAAATCCATAACAAATCCTTATTTTTGCATCATGAACTACGTCTTGACCTGATTCCCTCAGCGGGATACATAGGCGGCCACATTGGCTTCGGTCCACATTGTTTGAAAACCCCATAAAAATCCTTATTGTTTGCATCATGAACTACGTTTTGACCTGATTCACTCAGCGGGATACGTAGGCGGCCACATTGGCTTCGGTCCACATTGTTTGAAAAATCCATAAAAAATCCTTATTTTTGCATCATGAACTACGTCTTGACCTGATTCCCTCAGCGGGATACGTAGGCAGCCACACTAGCTTCGGTCTCATTTTTTGAAAATTGTACAGTCATTTTTTGCATCACGAACTACGTCTTGACCTGATTCCCTCAGCGGGATACGTAGACGGCCTAAATCGGCTTCGGTCACACCATTAGAAATCTTCTCACTGGCTCGTGTGCGACAGAATGCGTTTGATTATTCTGAAAAGAGATATGAGCAATTTCCGCGAGAGTTAAGTCTTGCCCATGCGCCCCGCATAACGAAAACTGGGACAATTTTGTGAAATGCACCATGAAAAGATTGTAATAAGGATTCCAAAAGCAATCAGCAATCGCAAAGATTCAAAGAAGCATTCGCAAAGATCCACCAAGTCCGCACAGAGATCGTGCGACTACAACTTTCAGATCTTCATATCAGCAAAGGCGAGAGGACAACAATAAGCCCATGCAGATTACAAACGCGCAACGTCTATGCAATGACGTTATCTCAACCCGGGCGAGTCACAAAGCAGGTACGTCCATAAAATGACACCATTTCATTGCAAACCTATGCAACGGCTTCATCTATGTTTCGTCTATACAACGACGAGCATCTGCATCGCGTCTATGCAACGACGCCATCTCATGTAAGCCTATGCAACGAATTCATCCATGTCTCGTCCATACAAGACGATTACGCCCATACAAGGCGTCATTTGCATTTCGTCCATACAAGACGACAACGCCCATACAAGGCGTCATTTGCATTTCGTCCATACAAGACGATAACGCCCATAAAAGGCGTCATTTGCATTTCGTCCATACAAGACGATAACGCCCATACAAGGCGTCATTTGCATTTCGTCCATACAAGACGACAACGCCCATACACGGCGTCATTTGCATCTCATCCATACAAGACGACAATGCCCATACAAGGCGTCATTTGCATCTCGTCCATACAAGACGACAACGCCCATACAAGGCGTCATTTGCATCTCGTCCATACAAGACGACAACGCCCATACAAGGCGTCATTTGAATCCATACAAGACGACAACGCCCATACAAGGCGTCATTTGCATTTCGTCCATACAAGACGATTCCGCCCATACAAGGCGTCATTTGCATTTCGTCCATACAAGACGATAACGCCCATACAAGGCGTCATTTGCATTTCGTCCATACAAGACGATAACGCCCATACAAGGCGTCATTTGCATTTCGTCCATACAAGACGATAACGCCCATACAAGGCGTCATTTGCATTTCGTCCATACAAGACGATAACGCCCACACAAGGCGTCATTTGCATTTCGTCCATACAAGACGATAAACGCCCATACAAGGCGTCATTTGCATTTCGTCCATACAAGACGACAACGCCCATACAAGGCGTCATTTGCATTTCGTCCATACAAGACGATAACGCCCATACAAGGCGTCATTTGCATCTCGTCCATACAAGACGACAACGCCCATACAAGGTGTCATTTGCATTTCGTCCATACAAGACGACAACTCCCATACAAGGCGTCATTTGCATCTCGTCCATACAAGATGACAACGCACAAACAAGGCGTCATTTGCATTTCGTCCATACAAGACGATAACGCCCATACAAGGCGTCATTTGCATCTCGTCCATACAAGACGAAAACGCCCATACAAGGCGTCATTTGCATTTCGTCCATACAAGACGATAACGCCCATACAAGGCGTCATTTGCATTTCGTCCATACAAGACGACAACGCCCATACAAGGCGTCATTTGCATTTCGTCCATACAATACGATAACGCCCATACAAGGCGTCATTTGCATCTCGTCCATACAAGACGATAACGCCCATATAAGGCGTCATTTGCATCTCGTCCATACAAGACGATAACGCCCATACAAGGCGTCATTTGCATCTCGTCCATACAAGACGACAACGCCCATACAAGACGTCATTTACATCTCGTCCATACAAGACGACAACGCCCACACAAGGCGTCATTTGCATCTCGTCCATACAAAACGACAACGCCCACACAAGGCGTCATTTGCATTTCGTCCATACAAGACGACAACGCCCATACAAGGCGTCATTTGCATTTCGTCCATACAAGACGACAACTCCCACACAAGGCGTCATTTGCATTTCGTCCATACAAGACGACAACGCCCACACAAGGCGTCATTTGCATTTCGTCCATACAAGACGACAACGCCCACACAAGGCGTCATCTGCATCTCGCCTATACAATACGGCGTATAATCACATCACTTCATCAACATCTACAAACACCATGTCTTTTCCAGCACCACATCATCTGCAACCCAGTGTCAATCATACTTCGACACTGGGACAAATTTTAAATTTGCGTCTGCCTGCTTGTATTTTCTAGCATTGCAGCAACCCAGTGTTCTCATAATTCGACACTGGGACAAATTTTAAATCTGCATCAGTTTTGTCTGTTATCTTGGCATCACAACGACCCAGTGTCGACTTTTTTCCATTCTTTGCTTGATCCTGGTTTTAATTCTGATGATGGGAACAAAATTGGCTACAAGTCAACGTCTTTGTCCGAAAACTCTTTCATCGTCTTCGGTCAAAGAGGGACAACTGTTGACACCCAATTTTGACCCATCTTTTAGTTATTTCTTGCAATTTTAAGCATTTTAGGACACCACATTTTATCACAATTTTTGACATTTTTGTATGTTTTTACCTAACATTCTATGTTGTTTTATTTTTTATAAATTGACATCATGTTTTTACTTTAATTAGGTATTAAACATTTTTAAATATTATGTTATTATTGTTGCACGATCATTTTGTTTTACTAATTTTGCATCTCTTTAAATAATTAATTGACATCCCGTCTTTACTTTTAATTAGGCATTAAACATTTGCTAAATATTATATTTTATTATTATTCCATCAACATTTGCATTTTTATAATTTTGCATCTTTAAATAATTTTTCTTTAATTAACCCGTTTTGTATTTCATCAAACCAGTCAAATCCGCCAAAAATCGAAGCCCAAATTGAGGCCCAATACACCTTTCATCTTTTTCCTCCAATACCCAATACCCAATACCCAAAACCCAATACCCAAAACCCTAAACCTAAATCCCACACTATAAATAAAACCTTACCCCCCCCCCCCCCATTTAAAACAAACCCTACATCATCTACCCAGCCGACACACATACCCTACTTCTACCCCTCAGCCGCACAAAACACTCCCTCATTTCCCATTTTAACATCAGCCGCCCCAGCTCTTTTCCCGTCACCCTCTTTAAACCAACCCTACATCATCTACCCAGCTGACACACCTACCCTACTTCTACCCCTCAGCCGTACAAAACACTCCCTCATTTCCCATTTTAACATCAACCGCCCCAGCTCTTTTCCCGTCACCCTCTTTAAACCTACCCTACTCATTTATCAGCCGCACACCACACTTCACATCACCAGCAGCACTTTCTCGTCGACCACCCCCTTTCACCCCCGTCTACCTCCACACACCCACAACTCGCCGGCGAACCACCCCTTCTCCCTTAGCCCTTCGCCGGAGTTTTGAGCTCCGGCGAACCTCATCATCAACAACCCACTGTCTCATCTGAACTCCTGTCGCCACTACCCGTCGACCACCACCACTGGTTGCGACGAACCTCACCATCACTACACAGAAATACCACCGTTGAACTACCATTACACACGGTTTTTACTCTCTGTTTTTTTTTAGATCTGGTCAGACAGACTTCGGCGTTGCTCCGGTGAAAACCGTCGAAGCAACGCCTTGCTTCCCCATCTGTTTTGTCGCGGTTCCGCCAGATTTGACCACCGGCGGCGTTGAACACTGTTCCGACTAGCTTTTTGTTGAACTCACTATTTTATTTTATGTGGGTACTAATTTTGTGGTTACTGTTGTTGTCGGTTGTTTGGACTGATTTATCTTTTGTGATTTGAATCTTGCCGGAGTTTAAAAACTCCGGCGAATGTTTGGCTACTACTCTACCATTTCGCCATTTTACGGATGGATTTCAGTCATTTTCTGGATTGATTGTTGGTTATCTGGTTATTGATTCCCAGTCATTTTTATTACTATTTTTGGTTATTTTAATGGACCAATTTTGGTCATTGTTTGCTAGACTAATTTTCGGTTGTTTGGACTGATTTTGGCTATGGTGCTGGAATGATTTTGGCTATGATGCTGGACTGATTTTTAGGCTGTTTTGCTATTCATTTTAGGCTGGTTTTATTGATTTAGAACAAATACTACACTGTTGGTATTTTACTAATTTGAACAAGATGCTACACTTGTTTGGCCAATGAAAAAGTTATCCGTCGATTTTTGAGGCCTCCACAATTGCAAAGACGGAAAATAAGATAAATGAAGCTTTCTGGGCAAGAATGATTTCTTCCACTTACACCGGATAACCAACATGCACTGGCAAAACGAATGCTCGCAGTCGCACTTGTTTAGGCTGTCCCACTTTATATTTTTATATCTGAGCCCTCCGTGTTTAAAACTATTACTGTTTTGGCGCGGATCTGAAAGTTTTATTTATTTTATTATTTTTACCAATATTGGCCGATGAAGGAATCTCCGTCTAATTTCCAAGGCCTTCCCTGTACAAAAGTCGGATTTATTTTTTGGCTTTGTTTATTAATTATTGCTATCACTTTAAAATTGTTTATTTTATCACTAACACTTTTACTAAGTGTTTATGCAGGTACCCGGAGATCATTTTGTGCAGAAGACCTAAAAAGGGCTAAAGATGTACCGGAGTTTTATCTTATGTCGCATTTAAATTTTAGTTTTTACTATTTTGTATTGCATTTTATTGTAATTGTAAATTATATAAAAATGCTTAGAATAGGTAGAATAAAAGTCAATATATAATTAACCTAGGTTTGAACGGATAACCGCAAGTTAGCGGATCTTAAATGATGTCTAACCCCTTCCCTTTAGGATAATAAAGAACCCTGATCCAGACTTTCATTAATTTCGCAGACCATTAAATGGAGATTAATTGAAGTATTTTAATGCAATAAATCAAGTGTCCTAATTCACTTAATTAATTAAGTGTCGACTCCTTTAAATACATCTAGGAATCAACCATACGTGGTACTCTCGTTTCGACTCCGGTTAAAATGGGGTGTTACAGCTTGATGTCAAGGTTCTTCAGTGGATTTATGCCACTATCTCATTGGATCTTTTACAGACGATTATAGAACCCAACTCCACAGGTATGGCTGCATGGGATCGATTGCGATACATATTCCAAGATAACAATCATTCTCGAATTGTTATCCTTGAGCAGGAATTCTCACAGGTGGCTATGACGAGTTTTCAAAACGTTTATTCTTATTGCAAACGCCTCAACGACTTGGCAGACCAACTCAGCAACGTGGGTTCTCCTATTTCTAATAGTCGTCTAGTTCTTCAGATGGTTGCAGGCCTGTCAGAGGCCTATAGCGGTGTTGCTACGGTTATTCGTCAGAGTAGCCCCCTGCAGGATTTTATCAAGCCCGTTCTATGCTTACTTTGGAAGAATCCGGATTGGATAAGAAAGTGGCGATTGGGGCTAGTCCTGTCGTCATGATGACTGTTTCCAATTTTTCTCCTTCAAATTCAGTCAATGTGACCCAAAATCACAACAATGGGGGTGGTAAGAAGGGCAAAAATTAGAAGAATAATGGCAAGAACCGTGGCGGTAACAACGGGGGCAACCGTCAGCAGCAGCAGTTCTGGAGCCCACAGGGGCCTCCTGGACAGTGGAAGTAGGTCCCAGCGCCTCACAGCACCACAGCTCCGCGTTATAGCGCCGCGACTCAGCCTTACTGCGCCGCGGCGCCTCAGGATCAGCCTGTACACGCGTCACGGCCCTGCTTCTTCCTAGGTGAGACTCCTGGGTTCAGACCAACGTATGGGCAGCAACAACAGTCCAGTATACTTGGGCCACGCTTCCATCAGGCCCACCACGCAGTAGACCCCACTCAGACCGACACTGAAGCAGCGATGCACACACTTGGCTTGACTCAACCAGATCCTAATTGGTACATGGACACCGACTCCACTACCCATATGACATCCGACCAAGGTACTCTCTCGTCTTATTCGAATTTGAGCACTAATCGTGGTATAATTATTGGTAATGACAATTCTATTCTAATTAAGGGTTATGGTCATAAAACTTTGTCCCCTCCTCATCCATCACTTGTCCTGAAACATACCCTTCATGCCTCAAAATTGATTAAAAATTTGGTGTATGTCCGTAAATTCACCACTGATAATTGAGTTTCTATTAATTTTGATCTGTTTGAGTTTTCTGTGAAGGATTTCAAGACGGGGGTTCATCTCATGAGGTGTGATAGTAGGGAGGATCTTTATCCAATCACACAGAGTCTCAGCATCTCGCGTCAAGCTATGCCATCCACTTTTGCAGCTCTTGCTCCTTCCTTGTGGCAAGCTCGTCTAGGTAATCCAAGGTCGTCTATTGTATCTTCTTTAGATAGCCATAAGTTTATTTCTTATAAGGGTATGCGTAATACTCCACTTTGTCAATCCTGTGTTTTGGGAAAAATTATTAAGTTACCATTTGTAGCTTCGAATTCTAATACTTCAATGCTATTTGATATTATTCATAGTGATTTATGGACATCTCCGGTTCTCAGTTCTATGGGTCATCGTTATTATGTATTATTCTTAGATGACTATTCTAAATATTTATGGACTTTTCCAATTGCGAAAAAATCTCAAGTTTTTTCCATTTTCATAAAATTTAGAGCTTTCATAAGAACGCAATTCGAACAGAAATAAAAAACATTTCATATAATAATGGCAAAGAGTATGATAATGGAGAATTTAGAGAGTTTTGTGCTCAAAATGAGATAAATTTTCATTTTTCTTGTCCTCATACGTCTTCACAAAATGGGAAAGCTGAGCGAAAAATTTGTACCATTAATAATATTGTTCGCACGTTATTGGTTCATTCTTCATTTCCTCCATTATTTTGGCATCATGCGCTACAAATGGCTACCGATCTACTAAATATTCTTCCCACTAAAGATTTGACTTATTCATCGCCTCTCAAAGTGTTATACAATAAAACTTCGTCATATTCTCATCTTAGGGTCTTCAGATGCTTATGTTATCCACTGCTTCCATCCACTACAATCAACAAACTTCAGGCACGTTCTACTCCTTGTGTGTTTTTGGGTTTTCCGTTAAATCAATGTGGTTATAAATGCTTTGATTTGTCCTCTAAATGAATCATCATTAGTTGTCATGTTCTCTTTGATGAATCCCAATTTCTCTTTTCTAAAGTAGAAAAACTCGTGCCTAGTTCTTATGATTTTTTGGATGAGGATGTATCCTCCTATGTACTCCGGCCATTTTTCGATTCTTGTAAAAACGACGTCACACACATGGCTACCGCCAATAGTGGCCAAATAGTTTCAATCCGTCATTAGCGTCGCGGACCTCTGGGAAACGAGACGTCGCCAAAACTTCAGAGAGCTCTGCAGTTCTTCCAGCGTCGCGACTCTTCCGACGGTAATTTCCAACACTTCAGAAAATTCCAAAAATTCCCCCAATCCAGCCCAAATTCAAGGTCCAATATCTCGCAGTCAACAGATTATTTTTAAATCAAAGAGATATTTTAATTTGAATTCTAATATTCTTAAATTCCCCTTACCCCGTAATCTTGTGTCTGCCTTAAATAACCCTAATTTAAAAATTGCCATGATCAAGGAATATAATGCTCTTATTAATAATAAGATGTGGGAGTTGGTACCCCGTCCATCTGGTGTTAATATTTTTCGGTCTATGTGGATTTTTGTTCATAAGGAAAATTCTGATGGTTCATTTGGGAGACATAAGACTAGACTTGTAGGTGATGGTAAGATTCAGCAGGTTGGTGTGGATTGTGGTGAAATATTTAGCCCGGTGGTCAAGACGTCTACCATTTGCATTGTGCTCAGCTTGACTCTTTCAAAATCATGGCTCATTCATCAGCTAGATGTGAAGAATGCTTTCCTACATGATGATCTTCAGGAGACATTGTATATGCATCAGCCTTTGGGGTTTAGCGATACTAGCTATCCTAATCATGTCTGTCTATTGAAGAAATCCTTGTATGGGCTTAAGCAGTCTCCACGGGCTTGGTATAAGAGGTTTGCTGATTTTATTTCGACTATGTGTTTTTTTCACAGCAGGTCTGATAATTCATTATTCATATATCGTCGAGGATCTTCCATGGCTTATATACTATTATATGTTGATGATATTATCTTGACTGCCACTTCTGATGCTTTGCGCAAGTCTATTATGACAATGCTCAGTTCTGAGTTTGTCATGAAGGACTTGGGCCCATTGAGTTACTTTTTGGGGATTGTTGTCACTCGTCAGGCAGGTGGATTGTTCTTGTCACAGAGAACATATGCAGTAGAGATCATTGAGAGGAATGAGATGTCATCCTGTAAGTCCACTTCTACTCCAGTTGATACTAAACCCAAGTTGGGTGCTGCAGCTGGCTCTCCCTATGAGGATCTGATCCGCTATCGTAGTCTTGCAGGCGCCCTTTAGTATCTGACGTTCATGCGATCTGATATTACATATACCGTACAACAGGTGTGTTTGTTTATGCATGATCCCAGAGTTGAACATATGAATGCGCTCAAACGCATTCTTAGGTACATTCAGAGAACACTTGAGTATGGTTTGCATTTATATCCTTCGTCGACGTCTACACTAGTGATCGGTGTATTTTATATACACCTTTTGAGTCAGTTTTAGTTAGTCTTTTGTCCCATTTTGCACATATAAGTGTCGTATTAGGATAGTTTTTCTTTCTTTTGAGTCAAAGTGGTTAAAATAACCAAATGGCGGAAAAGGAGCAAAAAGAGGGCAAAAGAGGAGATGCCAGAGATGAAAACAGAGAAAGTGGCGAACAAGGCAGAAATCCAGCATCAGCGCGACGCTCTCGTAGTCGAAGCAGGGCCGCGCGCCATCATTCGAGAAGGCGCGAAGATCCAGTACGCGGCGCTTAAAATGTGGCCGCGCGCCACTATCCGCAGAGAGGACAGAACCCAGCGTACGCGCGCCTCGTGAGACCGAAGCAGGCCGCGCGCGCTAAACATCCGAGGAGCTACAGAAGATTCAGAGCCGCGGCGCCCTCAGACAGCAGATATCAGGGCCGCGGCGCCAAAACACCCGACGGATCGCAGAACTTCCGGCGCCGCTATCTCGCAGTGGCGCCGCGCCGATGCGAAAAATTAGGTCTTTTGACGGATTTTTGGGCCAGCTGCGCAGGAAAAGAAGGAGGCGTTTTTAAACCTATATAAGGAGAATCCTAGGCAGTTTTTGAGGGTTCCCTTTCTTGACAACACAAGATTTTCTTGCTAGGAGATTGGAGACCTAAACTTAGTAATTTCTTTCCTTTTTCTTTTCTTTAATTCAGTTTTTGCATGATGAACTTGGAATTAGTTCTTGTCATCTTTATGGCTAGGAACTAATTCTCCTATAGGGCTTTCTATGTTGAACTTCTTGAAACTTATGTTATAAATTAATGCATGCTTATGGTTATTTTTCTTATTGAGAGATCTATTCAATAATTGAGTTGAATTCTTGGTAGCTAATTGACAACTAGTTATCACTATATGATTTCTAATCAGATTCTGAAAAGGGGGGATTGTGAATATGCTGTAAGTTGGGTAGACAGGCTTGAATTGGGGATGAAAATACCTTAATTAGTTTTGTAGCGTTGATGAGAGGCTTAACAACCCTAATTTTGCGCATTGTGCGTGACGGTCAACTAGATTTTTGTTCTTAATCCTCCTATAGAGTTACCCTTATCAGCGAAAGTTAGGTAAGGAACAATATTGGGGTTGAGTGTTTATATAACTCAACGGAGTATAAAACGATTTCAGAACCCGCTTTCTCCAAAAGAAGAACACCATAAGTAATGCATTAGTAAGTAGCATAAGCGGATAGTGAGGATATATAAAAGCCCTATTCTCATCACATCTGAAGTAATTCTTTATATTTACTTGTCTTTAATAATTCTTAGTTATAAACAAAACAATCAATCATTAATTCACCAAATAGATACTAGAAAATAGATAGTTGGTACTTGAACCCTAATCCTAGAGGACGATATTCGGTCTTATCTAAGACTATACTACTTGATACGATAACTTGCACTTGCGTTTAAAAGTGTGCATATTACGCGCATCAAGTTTTTGGCGTCGTTAGGGGATTAGGCATAGTTCAATATCAAAATTATCTATTTTTAATTTCTAATTTGGTCTTTAATTTTTATTTTAAATTTTTTAGTTTTTCGCTATTTTTCGGAAAATCAGGTTGCCGTGATTTATTTTCTGTTTTTGATCTATTTCAGGCAATCAGTTTATGCGAAGGAGAAGAGGAGCAGACACTCTTGTTCCCTTCAATCCAGATCGAGAAAACTCGCAAAGTAATGAAAGAATCAACGGGTTGCAACTTTGATAGAGATGGACGGTAATCTAAACAATAACAGGATGAGAGAAGGGTTAGGTGAAAATCAACCTAACCCAGAAGATCCTCATCAAGTGCCAATAGATGTGGAGGATAGAGTCCGAATCCAGCCAGAAAGAAGTTTGGGAGATTATGTGCTGCCAAGAGTGAATGGAGCACAGACATGCATTAGGCTCCCTGCAATAGGAGCCAACAACTTCGAGATAAAACCAACAATTTTGAGCATGGTACAAAGACATGTGCAATTCGAGGATCGCCATGGAGGATCCACACATGCACATAGCTAATTTCGAGCTATGTGCCACTTTCAGATATAACGGCGTTACTGATGATGCCGTCAGGTTGAGGCTCTTTCCCTTCTCACTCAGGGATAGAGCAAAAGTATGGTTGAATTCCCTGCCAGCCGATTCGATATTCACATGGCACGAGCTGGCACAGAAATTCCTAGCCAAGTTCTTTCCGCCCTGTAAAGCAGCAAAACTGAGAGGGGAGTTGAACAACTTCTACCAAGCTGATGGAGAGTCTTTATATGAAGCGTGGGAAAGGTTCAAGGATCTACAAAGAAAGTGCCCACACCATTGCATTGAGTTGTGGAACTTGGTCCACATCTTCTACAACGGGCTGAGCAGTACAACCAGGACCATCATAGATGCAGCAGCAGGTGGAGCATTCATGAGGAAAACAGCCCACGATGCTCATGAGTTATTAGAAGATATGGCCACTAACAACCATGTCACTGAAGAGAGGGCGACAAGTGGGAGAAGAACTGTGGGAGTCCACGAGATAGATGCTATTGCTGCCTTGAATGCCCAAGTGGCCCTTCTAGCGAAACAGTTGCAACAACATACAGTGTCGGTGAACGCAGATGCATGCCTAAAAGTCATGAGATATGTGGTGGCCCACATACATTTGATAGATGCCCTTCAGCAGATCCCAACAATATACCAATGGAACAGGCAGAGTGTCAAGCAGTAGGCAATTACCAGAGGCAACAGAACAACCCCTACTCAAACACTTATAATCCAGGGTGGAGGAATCACCCAAATTTCTCATGGAAAGGAGATCAGGGCCAGCAGAATCAATATCGTGGCAGTAACCAGCACTGTGGGCGCAGAATCGATCGGCGGCAACAAAACCAATACAGGGTCATTACGTAACCGCAGAACTAATCGCACCTTTTATTCAAGCCCCACACCGGCCTCAACGCAATGCACTGTCAAGAAGAAAACCAGATGAGCTTAAAGCAGCTATGACAACACTTGCCAACGCCCAGACGCAGTTTATGACAGAACCTAGATCCTTGTTCAGAAACTTGGAAACACAGGTAGGACAGCTAGCAAAGCAGGCAAACATCAGGCCACATGGGACATTGCCAAGCAATACTGAGGTAAATCCGAGGGAGCAATGTAAGGCAGTGCAGTTGAGAAGTGGAAGACAATTGGAGCAACAGCCACCTCAGCCAATAGTTGAGAAGGAAGCAGAGTTAGAAAAAGAGAAGGCGGCTGAACCTAGCCCAGTGATAGAGAAAACTCCGGAGAAGGAGTATACAGAAAAGATTCCTTTCCCCCAGAGATTACAAAGGAAGGCGGTCGATAAACAATTTTCCAAATTCTTGGAGGTATTCAGGAAGTTGCACATCAACATACCGTTTATAGAGGCTTTGGAGCAGATGCCGTCTTACTTCAAGTTCATGAAAGAAATTTTGGGGAAAAAGAGGAAACTAGCCGAATATGAGATAGTAGCACTAACAGAAGAGTGTAGTGCTATCTTACAAAAGAAATTGCCACCAAAGCTAAAGGACCCTGGAAGCTTTACTCGAGGCTAACATAAGAGTGTAATGCACGTCACCGACACTGTATAACAGAAGAGTGTAGTGCACGTCACCGACACTGTATAACAGAAGAGTGTAGTACTAATAGAAGAGTGTAGTGCTATTCTTTGAGTCTTTTATTTTATTTCTTTCAATCTTTGCTCGAGGGCGAGCAAAGGTTAAGTTTGGGGGTATTTGATCGGTGTATTTTATATACACCTTTTGAGTCAGTTTTAGTTAGTCTTTTGTCCCATTTTTCACATATAAGTGTCGTATTAGGATAGTTTTTCTTTCTTTTGAGTCAAAGTGGTTAAAATGGCCAAATGGCGGAAAATGAGCAAAAAGAGGGCAAAAGAGGAGATGCCAGAGATGAAAACAGAGAAAGTGGCGAACAAGGCGTAATCAGACCAGCCGCGCCTCGTAGTCGAAGCCGCGCGCGCCATCATTCGCAGAAGCGCGAAGATCCAGCGCCGCGGCGCCTAAAACATGGCGCGCGCGCCACTATCGCAGAGGACAGAAACTTCGCCGCGCGCTCGAAGACCATAGCAGGCGCGCGCTAAACATCCGAGGAGCTACAGAAGATTCAGCCCCGCGGCGCCCTCAGATAGCAGATATCAGGGCCGCGACGCCAAACCACCCGACGGATCGCAGAACTTCCGGCCGCGCGCTTATCTCAGGCGCGGCGCCGACGCTGAAAAATTAGTTCTTTGACGGATTTTTGGGCGATCCGCAGGAAAAGAATGAGGCGTTTTAAACCTATATAAGGAGAACCCTAGGCGCTTTTGAGGTTCCTTTCTTGACAACACAAGATTTTCTTGCTAGAGATCGAGACCTAAACTTAGTAATTTCTTTCCTTTTTCTTTTCTTTAATTCAGTTTTGCATGATGAACTTGGAATTAGTTCTTGTCATCTTTATGGCTAGGAACTAATTCTCCTATAGGCTTTCTATGTTGAACTTCTTGAAACTTATGTTATAAATTAATGCACGCTTATGGTTATTTTTCTTATTGAGAGATCTATTCAATAATCGAGTTGAATTCTTGGTAGCTAATTGACAACTAGTTATCACTATATGATTTCTAATCGATTCAAAAGGGGGATTGTGAATATCTTGTAAGTTGGGTAGACAGCTTGAATTGGGGATGAAAATACCTCAATTAGTTTTGAAGCGTTGATGAGGCTTAACAACCCTAATTTTGCGCATTGTGCGACGGCCAACTAGGTTTTTGTTCTTAATCCTCCTATAGAGTTACCCTTATCAACAAAGTTAGGTAAGGAACAATACCGGTTGAGTGTTTATGTAACTTAACGGAGTATAAAACGATTTCAGAACCCGCTTTCTCCAAAAGAAGAACACCATAAGTAATGCATTAGTAAGTAGCATAAGCGGATAGTGAGGATACATAGAAGCCCCATTCTCATCACATCTGAAGTAATTCTTTATATTTACTTGTCTTTAATAATTCTTAGTTATAAACAAAACAATCAATCATTAATTCACCAAATAGATACTAGAAAATAGATAGTTGGTGTCGCGCCCTTTTCCGACCGCGACTTTATTTTCTAGCGAATCTCCTGCTTAAAATGCAATGTTAGAAAATAAATAATAAAATGCTAAATAGTTTAAAAGAATGCTAAAAGGTTTTAAAAATGCTGAAAGGATACTAAAATTGCAAAAGAGGCTAAAATGTTAAAGTTTAAAAGGTGAAGGCTAAAAAAAGGTGCTAATATGCTAAAGGGTGCTAAAGGGTGCTAAAAGTGCAAAAATGCTAAAGAGGCTAAAAATGCTAAAGGTGCTTAAGAGTGCTAAAGGGTTCGCGGGAGTCGCCACCTAATTAGTTTGGGTGAATTAGGACACCTAAATGTTTAACTAGTTTGAAGTAAAACATTAACTCCATTTTAATGGTCTGCTAAACTTAATGAGATTCAGGTGGGTTCTTTATTAATCTAGAGGGAAGGGGTTAGGCACCCTCTAAGATCCGCTAACTTGCGGTTGTCCTGCCAAACCTAGGGTTAATTATTTATGAGCGTTTTGAAAATATTTGCAAGTGTTTATAAAAGGATGCATACTAATAAAGATTTATAAGGCTAATGCTATATAGTTTTAAAGTGTGCCTTTATATCATTTATGATACCAAGTCGATTTATGGGCCATAGATTTATCTCATGAAATTAAAGAAGTGAGGCGTTAGTTTTAGATATGCAATTTTAATAATTCAGCAAAGGATTAGATATGAAGTGACAAGCCAAAAAATAGATAATTAGAAGTGCCTTTCACGATTTTAAACTACTCCGCCAATTTATTTATTTCGACAATAATCGTTTCTATGTCTCTTATTATTACAAAATAAATAGAATTGCGAATAAACAAATAAAGGCATAATGAGGCAATTAATTTTAGAGAGTAAGAGGAGTCGAGACGGATGACAACGTCATCTTGTCCTATTTGTTTTTCCTAAGAGTTGCTGAAGATGGAACTCGATGGATGCAGGTGCGGGTTGCCATTTGAAGTGGCTCATGATGAGTCTCGCCATGAGACTCTTCATTTTTGCTCCGATGCGTTTCATGTAAGAAAAAGAAAATGATAAGGATTAGTACATGCCCAAATTCATTAAACAAAAACAAGCACTTGACACGTAGTTTGCATTTAAGCCAACACATATATATAAATACCAAACAAAAGCAATATCAGATAAGGATGCAGCCAGCAGGTAGTATTGTACATAGCCCCTGACAATTCCAAGTAAAGGCAGTATGCAAACAGCAAGTAGAAACAGTAGGCAAAGACACTAAGCAGTATGCAAACAGAGACAAGATGGCGAGCTTGAAAACAATGGGCAGTAGCAGTAGCAGTAGCAAACAAAACAGTAGGCAGGGGCAGTTTATACTTTGTATATTCTGAAATATATCACCATATACCCCATTAGAAATGGATGGAAAGAATATGTGTCTTTTCCAATCCCAAAACAGACATACCACACCACTGTAAGCATAATAAACAGAACCAATGTCACAGAGGGCAAGGAAATATAAGGACTCAACACCAGGCTCACCAATATAGTGTACCTGCTCACATGCAAGGCTTTTAGGGCAAAGACTGGCCATGCTAGACTAGAAATACACACAGGTCTAAAACTCCCTACACTAGTTTTAAGGCATACTATTAGAACTAAACTCAGAAGAGTCCAAATACATCACAGCAGATGGTAAGCAGTAGGCATGCTCATGACGGCATTTCCCATATTCAGACTCCACATGACCCTCAAAACCAACATTTTTTAATATCATATTAACTGAACTAACTCTATGGTGGTAAAACAGATCTTTTGTGCAATACACTAAACTTGTTAACTCCGTTTACATGATTGTACGGTGAGGATGAATGTTGTTATGTTTAAAGCAGTGGAAACCGAATTCGCAATATGCAAGGTTTCATTTATGCTATATTGTAGACATGAGAGCATCGAGGGTGTCAAACTATTATGCACGAGAATATGCGACTAAATAAAGAACAAAGATATGATATTCATTAAAGCGCTGCATCACTCGCTTGGCTATTTAATAATCGATGCCAACTTCAATAATCGAATCGTTTGGATGAGCTAGAACTATATAGAACGTTAACAAGCATATGCAACACAAAATTAAGTTAACCAAATGGCTCAGATATGAACGTAACTAACACGTGATAAGATAAACAGATGCAAACAATCGAACACGAATAGACTAAAATCAGATGTGTGTTAAGTTTACCTTCTCCATGGCGAACCGAGGCATCAGACGTCGTCGGTCCACTGACGTTTCGGGTTTGCGACGCGAATAGAAAGGGCAAAGTTGCTTGCCGATTTTTGGCTAGAATTGAGAGAGGGGTTCGAACTACCTATTCAGGCTATGCTAGTGGTCCGGGTGCTGAGCCACTTGCTTCTTCCTGATTCTGCTAAGCTCTATCTCTCGATGCCTACTGCATGTCTTCCTTAAATTGCTATGTGGTTGCTCTCCGCCGCTTCATGTTTACTCTGCTGCGTGTTTGATCGCCGCTAAGGGTTTCGATGCTATCGGTTCCTAAATTGCTATGTAGTTCCTAATCGCCGCTAAGGCGTCGATGCTATGGGTATGCTCTCGACCGAGTTACGCTCGTCCGACCCTCTTATCGCTCTCGAATTGCTATGTGGTTGCTAACTATTGCTAAGGGTGAAACGATTGCTCTCTCTCTCTTGCCGTCGCCCTAAGTCGATGCCCTTCCTGCTCTGAATCCCCTCGTATTGTCTTTGCATGTGCGTTATATAGCCTCCCTCAAGGTTCTAATAATGGTAAGTAAATAAGGGCGATTCTAGGCTTGATATTGGTGCTGATTTTGTGTGATTCGAACGGGTTTTTTTCTATGGTAAGAAATCGTTTGGTTATGGAAGGAAGAGCTGGCTAGGGTGCGTGGGTAAAGGGAAGTAAGGGAGAGGTCGCCGGATTCTCAGGCGAGAATCACGGCGACGAAGGCGGCGACTGCAATTTGGGTTGCTGCGTTTTTATCGTTGTAGACGGTTGAGGCGCGGTGATGGGTAATGGTAAAGCCGGCCGCGGGGAAATAAGGTGTGGGGCGGGTTGGGCTTCATGTCGCGATTTATCACAAAGCGGTAGTGGGCTGGGTAGGAATAGGTTAGTATTAAATTAGTTAGTGGGTATTAATTCTAGGTATTAGTGTTATAATTAATTAATTAACAAATGTGATTAAATTAATTAGGTGCTTTATTATAATTATCTAGGTGCTACATTAGTCTAATTATTTAGGTGCTAAATTAGTCTAATTACGAGTTATAAAACTATTACGATAATAAATGCGGGCGTGTTATTTAATTAGTGCTCAATATTTATATGCGATGCCGTTATTAAAATTGATTTTAAATTACAAATGATTATGAAATTCTCTTGTGTATTAATAAACGCGGCTATGCTACGCGACACGACGTCATTGCTAAATTATTTATTTTATGTATTTATTATTAATTAAGAATCCTGACAGGGCTTGAAATCAATTAATGCGGGCACGGGACTCTAAGTGTTTAATACTCAACGCGAGACGCGACGCCATTATTGAATTGTTTATTTATGCCTGTATTTATGTTTTATCGCTGCATTTTATTATAAAAAATCATAAAAAATTATTTTACGAAATTAGTCTAATTTTATAGTTGATGACTGGACGGGAGGGTCAAAATTGGGTGTCAACAGTTGGTACTTGAACCCTAATCCTAGAGGACGATATTCGGTCTTATCTAAGACTATACTACTTGATACGATAACGTGCACTTGCGTTTAAAAGTGTGTGCATATTACGCGCATCAAGTTTTTGGCGTCGTTGCCGGGGATTAGGCATAGTTCAATATCAAAATTATCTATTTTTAATTTCTAATTTGGTCTTTAATTTTTATTTTAAATTTTTTAGTTTTTCGCTATTTTTCGGAAAATCAGGTTGCCGTGATTTGTTTTCTGTTTTTGATCTATTTCAGGCAATCAGTTTATGCGAAGGAGAAGAGGAGCAGACACTCTTGTTCCCTTCAATCCAGAGATCGAGAAAACCTGCAAACAGAACAGAAAGAATCAACGGGTTGCAACTTTGATAGAGATGGACGGTAATCTAAACAATAACAGGATGAGAGAAGGGTTAGGTGAAAATCAACCTAACCCAGAAGATCCTCATCAAGTGCCAATAGATGTGGAGGATAGAGTCCGAATCCAGCCAGAAAGAAGTTTGGGAGATTATGTGCTGCCAAGAGTGAATGGAGCACAGACATGCATTAGGCTCCCTGCACAGAGCCAACAACTTCGAGATAAAACCAGCAATTTTGAGTACGGCATGCAAAGACACCGCAATTCGAGGATCGCCATCGGAGGATCCACACATGCACATAGCTAATTTCGAGCTATGTGCCACTTTCAGATATAACGGCGTTACTGATGATGCCGTCAGGTTGAGGCTCTTTCCCTTCTCACTCAGGGATAGAGCAAAAGTATGGTTGAATTCCCTGCCAGCCGATTCGATATTCACATGGCACGAGCTGGCACAAAAATTCCTAGCCAAGTTCTTTCATACCAGAAAGCAAAGAAACTAAGAGGAGTTGAACAACTTCTACCAAGCTGATGGAGAGTCTTTATATGAAGCGTGGGAAAGGTTCAAGGATCTACAAAGAAAGTGCCCACACCATTGCATTGAGTTGTGGAACTTGGTCCACATCTTCTACAACGGCCGAGCAAGACAACCAGACCATCATAGATGCAGCAGAGGAGCATTCATGAGGAAAACAGCCCACGATGCTCATGAGTTATTAGAAGATATGGCCACTAACAACCATGTCATCAAGAGAGAGGCGACAAGTGGGAGAAGAATCATGGAGTCTACGAGATAGATGTTATCACGCCTTGAATGCCCAAGTGGCCCTTCTAGCTAAACGATTGCAAAGAACATACAAATGTCGGTGAACGCTGCATGATGCCTAAAAGTCAGAGATATGTGTGGCCCACATACATTTGATAGATGCCCTTCAGCGGATCCCAACAATATACCAATGGAACAGGCAGAGTGTCAAGCAGTAGGCAATTACAGAGGCAACAGAACAACCCCTACTCAAACACTTATAATCCAGGGTGGAGGAATCACCCAAATTTCTCATGGAAAGAAGATCAGGGCCAGCAGAATCAATATCAGGGCCAGCAGAATCCAGCACTGTGGCGCAGAATCGTGATCGGCAACAGAACCAATACAGGGTCGCATCGTAACCAGCAGAACTAATCGCAGCCTTTTATTCAAGCCCCACACCTCAGCTCAACGCACCAGTCGCAAGAAAAACGGATGAGCTTAGCAATGCATGACAAAGACTTGCCAACGCCTGCACGCAGCTTTATGACAAGCTAGATCCTCGCTCGTAAACTTGGAAACACAGTAGACAAATAGCAAAGCAGGCAAACATCAGGCCACAGGGGACATTGCCAAGCAATACTGAGGTAAATCCGAGGGAGCAATGTAAGGCAGTGCAGTTGAGAAGTGGAAGACAATTGGAGCAACAACCACCTCAGCCAATAGTTGAGAAGGAAGCAGAGTTAGAAAAAGAGAAGGTGACTGAACCTAGCCCAGTGATAGAGAAAACTCCGGAGAAGGAGTATACAGAAAAGATTCCTTTCCCCCAGAGATTACAAAGGAAGGCGGTCGATAAACAATTTTTCAAATTCTTGGAGGTATTCAGGAAGTTGCACATCAACATACCGTTTATAGAGGCTTTGGAGCAGATGCCGTCTTACTTCAAGTTCATGAAAGAAATTTTGGGGAAAAAGAGGAAACTAGCCGAATATGAGATAGTAGCACTAACAGAAGAGTGTAGTGCTATCTTACAAAAGAAATTGCCACCAAAGCTAAAGGACCCTGAAAGCTTTACTCGAGGCTAACAGAAGAGTGTAGTGCACGTCACCGACACTGTATAACAGAAGAGTGTAGTGCACGTCACCGACACTGTATAACAGAAGAGTGTAGTACTAACAGAAGAGTGTAGTGCTATTCTTTGAGTCTTTTATTTTATTTTGTTTCAATCTTTGCTCGAGGGCGAGCAAAGGTTAAGTTTGGGGGTATTTGATCGGTGTATTTTATATACACCTTTTGAGTCAGTTTTAGTTAGTCTTTTGTCCCATTTTTCACATATAAGTGTCTTATTAGGATAGTTTTTCTTTCTTTTGAGTCAAAGTGGTTAAAATGGCCAAATGGCGGAAAAGGAGCAAAAAGAGGGCAAAAGAGGAGATGCCAGAGATGAAAACAGAGAAAGTGGCGAACAAGGCGTAAATTCACTCAGCCGCGCTCCTCGTAGTCGAAGCAGGCGCGCGCCATCATTCGCAGAAGCGCGCAGAAGATCCAGCGCCGCGGCGCCTAAAACAGGGCCGCGGCGCCCACTATCCAGAGAGGACAGAAACTTCAGCGCGCGCTACCGAGACCATAGCGAGGCCGCGCGCTAAACATCCGAGGAGCTACAGAAGATTCAGCGCGCGCCTCGCATGCCAGATATCGGCCGCGGCCAAAACACTGACGGATCGCATCTTCCGGCCGCGCGCTTATCTGCAGGGCCGCGGCGCCGACGCGGAAAAATTAGGTCTTTTGACGGATTTTTGGGCCAGGCCTGCAGGGAAAAGAAGGAGGCGTTTTTAAACCTATATAAGGAGAACCCTAGGCAGTTTTTGAGGGTTCCCCTTTCTTGACAACACAAGATTTTCTTGCTAGGAGATCGAGACCTAAACTTAGTAATTTCTTTCCTTTTTCTTTTCTTTAATTCAGTTTTTGCATGATGAACTTGGAATTAGTTCTTGTCATCTTTATGGCTAGGAACTAATTCTCCTATAGGGCTTTCTATGTTGAACTTCTTGAAACTTATGTTATAAATTAATGCATGCTGATGGTTATTTTTCTTATTGAGAGATCTATTCAATAATTGAGTTGAATTCTTGGTAGCTAATTGACAACTAGTTATCACTATATGATTTCTAATCAGATTCTGAAAAGGGGGGATTGTGAATATGCTGTAAGTTGGGTAGACAGACTTGAATTGGGGATGAAAATACCTCAATTAGTTTCAGAAGCGTTGATGAGAGGCTTAACAACCCTAATTTTGCGCATTGTGCGTGACGGCCAACTAGGTTTTTGTTCTTAATCCTCCTAGAGTTACCCTTATCAAAAGTTAGGTAAGGAACAATCTGGGTTGAGTGTTTATATAACCCTAACGGAGTATAAAACGATTTCAGAACCCGCTTTCTCCAAAAGAAGAACACCATAAGTAATGCATTAGTAAGTAGCATAAGCGGATAGTGAGGATACATAGAAGCCCTATTCTCATCACATCTGAAGTAATTCTTTATATTTACTTGTCTTTAATAATTCTTAGTTATAAACAAAACAATCAATCATTAATTCACCAAATAGATACTAGAAAATAGATAGTTGGTACTTGAACCCTAATCCTAGAGGACGATATTCGGTCTTATCTAAGACTATACTACTTGATACGATAACGTGCACTTGCGTTTAAAAGTGTGTGCATATTACGCGCATCAACTAGTCTCCTATACAGATGCTGATTGGGGTTGTTGTCCTGACACCAGATGGTCTACGTCTGGCTATTGCATGTTTTTAGGTAATAACTTGGTATCATGGTCTGTCAAGCGTCAATCCACACTTTCACGTTCAAGTGCAGATGCCAAGTATCGAGGGGTAGCCAATGTGGTGTATGAGTCATGTTGGTTACGAAATCTACTATTAGAGCTTCATTGTCCTATTGAGAAGGCTACCTTGGTTTATTGTGATAATATAAGTGTCATCTACCTTTCTGGTAATCCAGTTCAGCACCAACGCACTAAACACATAGAGATGGAGATTCACTTTGTTCGAGAGAAGGTAGCTAAATGACAAGTACTGTCTGTCATGTCCCTTCAAGATATCAAATTGCATACATCTTTAAAAAGGGTCTTCCCTCAGTCCTTTTTGAATATTTTAAAGACAGTCTCAACGTACGAAGACCGCCCGCTATGACTTAGGGGGTGTGTTAAACAGTGACCGTGGGTCACGTGTGGGGCCCTTGCCCTTCCTTGTATATTTGGTAAATATTAGACTTAAAATTGTACCTTAATTAGTAGTGTAATATTACCATAATTATAAAGTTAATATTCTTACACAATAAGGATTTCTAGGTAGAATAGGAAGAGGATATTCCTTATAACTTGTATATATTTCATTAATAAGAATAATTAAGGAATTATTTCTTTTACAAACGACAGGGAACTATAAAATAATATTATGCCTACTAATATGATAGGCTAAGCGGACCTACAATAATAACACTACACCATTAAATTTTCATAGTTAGCTATAATTTTAGTATACTTAAGGTTATCATTATAATTGTAGTATTTAACCGGAATAAATTAGTTGTAAGAAAATTTCCTAGATGAATATTTTTCTTCAATTATGAAAATCATTACAAGAGTTGGTCTAACAATATTATGAAAGGTTATATTTTTCCTAAATATATAGTAGTAAATAGTAATTAAAATTAATTAAATTTATAATAGCAAAGATCAAATGCTCAAATAATTAATCAATAATAGATTATTTGTACTTGTAGCCACAAACTTGATTGTCAACTGACTTCTTAGATTTATTAAACTCATATTACTAAAACTTGTAATTTTTCGGAGTTAATCATTTAACTTCTTATGTAAGACTCAAAATTTATTATAATTATAGAGATATTTATGTATGTCTCGTGCTTTATTATTATAAATAAGCATTTAGAGTAGTTTCCTATACATGTACACTAATTAGTTTTAAGAAGGGTTTTGTGGAAGGCTTTAGTAGTTTTAGAGATATTTATGTATAAGTTACTTATTATTTTTAATAAATGTTTAAGAGTAATTGTGAAGAGTTTATGTTAAATATTATATAGATTGAAGAATTTTGCAGTGGTTTTACTGCATTAATTTTTTATAGATGACCAAAGACATCAATTACATACGAAAAATATATATATAATACTACAAAAAAACTTAATAACAAATGATATTTCGTGGCTATATAGCCATGAAATAACAATACATTTATGGTTGCATCATGAAACAAAAAAAAAATATTAAACTGTTGGAATCTACATGATGCAGATTATGTAAACAGGGAAGATTGAAGATCAAAGAGTGCGAAGGAGAAGAGTGCGTAAGGAAGAAGAGAAGAAAGAAATGAATACGAGAAAGACGGTTGAGAGAGAGAAGAGGAATTTGTATTTCGCTTAATGACTCATTACATTGTATTGTATGTATATATACAATATTGACTGCACCTAACAAATATCTCATTCTAACAAATATCTAACCATGGTCAGTTATAAACTTCCATCCATAGTTAGTGCCACCAATATACACAGATATATCATTATACAATATTGATATATCTATGTTTCTACACCCCCCCCCCCTCAAGCTAGGATGTATGAAAATGTTCTTCAATCCTAGCTTGGATACGAGATGATCATGTTGTTGTCGTCCCAATGCTTTTGTCAAAATGTCTGCTGGCTGCTCTTTCGACGAAATGAAATGTGTATTAATCAGTCCATCCTGTATTCTCTCCCTAATAAAATGACAGTCGATATCTATATGTTTAGTTCTTTCGTGGAATACTGGATTACTAGCAATATGCATTGCAGATTTGTTGTCTGTAAATACATTCACAGATTGGGAAATATCAGCTCCCAGTTCTCGAAACAATCCAACTAGCCACACTGCTTCAGCTACTGTAGAAGCCATGACCCTATATTCCGTCGAACTGAAATCGATTCGCTTTCTTTGACTTCCACGATATAGGAGAAGCACCATACATTGCCAAGTATCCAGCCGATCGATATCACGGTATTCACGCATCCTACCTACCGCATCGCAAGACATCCCGAGTGGGAATATCGTCGGGAATGGACATAATGATGCCCATTCCTGGTGTCATTTTGACATATCTAACGAGTCTAAGGCCTGCCTCCATATGAGAAACCTTTGGTGCCTGCATATACTGGCTGAGTGAATTCACTGCAAATGTATATCTGGTCTTGTAGTGGTTAAGTACAACAACCTTCCAATTAATCTCATGTATATCCCTGGATCACTCAATGGATTATCAGGATCAGGTGGTGTCTCAGATTTCTCAGCTATAAGTCTGTCCAGTTCTATAGTGGTGAGTTTCAGATTGGGCTCCATGGGAGAAGATATGGGCTTTGCTCCTGCCAATCCCATATCCGAGATAAGTTCCAGTGCATATTTTCTTTGGTGCATCAAAATCCCTTGTGAGCTTCTTGCAAACTCAATTCCAAGGAAGTACTTTAACTCCCCTAGATCTTTAATCTTGAAAGCTGATTGCAATGAATCTTTTGTAGACTGTATAATTGCATCATTATCAGTCAACAACAAATCATCCACATAGACCAAGACCGCCACAATTCTCTCCTCCTGCTGTTTAGTGAAAAGAGAATAATCCCTATGGCTTTGAGTGAACCCTGATGACAGTAATGTCGTGGTCAATTTGATGTTCCACTTCCTAGATTCTTGTTTCAAACCATATAGAGATTTGATCAATCTACAAACATGTGTCTGCTTGTATTTGGTGTCGAAACCTTCAGGTATTGTCATAAACACTTCTTCAGACAAGTCCCCTTGAAAGAAGGTATTGTATACATTCATTTGATGTATCACCCAATGTTTCACTGCTGCAATGGACACCACTGCTCTGACTGTAGCCATCTTGACTATTGGAGAAAAAGTTTCTTGATAGTCGATCCCCTCTTTTTGGTTATATCCTTTTGCTACAAGCCTTGCCTTGAACCTTTCAACCTCTCCTGATGCCTTGTACTTGATTTTGTAAACCCATCTACAACCAATTGATTTCTTCCCATCATGCAGCTTGACCAATTCCCAGGTGCCATTACCTTCTAATGCTTTTATCTCAGACTCCATAGCTGCAATCCATCTTGGGTCCTTTACTGCATCTGAATATCTTGAGGGTTCTGTATCTACAAATACCTTTGCAACGAATTATTGATAGGTGGAAGTGAGTCCTGTATATGTGATATTGTCTGAAATGGAATACAAACAACTGGAAGATCCTTTGTTAGTAACATAATCCTTGTGCTATATGGGAGACTTACTGTTTCTTCCTGATTTCCTGATTCCAGGTCCTGCAGCCTGTGATGCATTCTCCATGTCCTCAGCTTCATGTGTCTCTTGAACTGTAGTGATCATATCCTCAGCTCCATGTAACTCCTGGACTGCATCAGTTGGTTCTACTCCTGCAGAGACTTCAAGATTCACTGGAGTCATATTAGTGGCAGGGACATTTACCAATTCCTCATAGCTAAATTGTTCATGTGCTTTTATATGAACTATTTCATCATGTCTATCATTCTTAAATGGAAAAATGTCTTCCCTGAATAGTACATCCCTGCTGATAAATATCGATTGTTCTCCAAATCATATAATTTGTATCCTTTATGTGTGGGTGCATATCCCAGCAAAACACACTTGACTGCTCTTGGGCTGAATTTGTCCTGTTTGTACAATATGATAGCAAAACACAAGCAACCTAAGACTCTCAAGTGGCTAAGTTGTGGTGTTTTGTTATATAATATGTAATATGGAGACTTGTTTATCAGGTCAGTTGATGGTATCCTATTTATAATATAGACAACAGCTTCCACACACATACCCCAGAACCTATCTGGTAGACTACCTTGTATCTTAATAGCTCTGGCTGTCTCGAGAATATGTCTATGTTTCCTCTCCACTACACCATTTTGTTGTGGTGTATATGAACAAGAAATTTCATGCATAATAACAAGTGTTCGAAATAACTCCCTACAGTTATGATTAAAGAATTCAGTCTCATTGTCCGACCTTACTTTCTGAACTTTATACTCAAATTGAGTACTCATTTCAGTCAGATAGTCCTTCAAGACAGTGTATACATCAGACTTCAATATTATTAGAAAAATCCATGTCCATCTAGAGAAGTCATCCACAATGATCAAGAAATACTTCATTCCATTGTGTGTGTCAACTCTATATGGTCCCCAAATATCTAAGTGCAACAACTGAAAAGGTTTTGTTGTTCTAGTGACACTAACAAGGAAAGGAGATCTTGTCTGCCTAGCCAAGAGACAAACATCACAATTATTTATAACAAAATCAGTATTGTTCTTGAAGTATGAGATCTTCCTCAGGACTGTCATAGGTACATGACACATCCTCTTGTGCCATGTCATTGCATCTATGTGGTGAGTAACATTCATATAGCTTTCAACACTCCTCTTCTGATCCTTGCCATCCAAGCACAGAATGTAGAGTCCATCTTTCTCACTACCAATCACCCTCACCTTTCCAGATGACAGGTCCTGAAATACACAATATGATGAAAAGAAATTGACACTACAATTCAACTCTTTAGTCACCTTTGATACCGACATCAAATTAAATCTGAATTCTGGAACACAGAACATTTCTGAGGACATCGCCTCTTCCTAATTTGTAATCACCAATATGTGATATTATTGCAGAATCTCCTGTCGGCAGTTTAACCTTCCATGTCCCTTCTGTTATTAAATCATTATGTAAGTATTTAGGATCACTTATCATATGATTAGTTGCTCCCGAATCAATTATCCATTGCAGTACTTCAGTAATTTTCATACCTGCCATATTTGCACTATGATTTTTGGTCTTATCCTTTTCATCCAGCATGTCGAGGATCTGTTGTCTCTGACTGGGAGTGAAGAATTCCTGTTGTGCTATCTTTGATCCAGATTGTTGTCCATCAAATCTCTGTTATGGCCCTTCCAATCCACCTGTTACTACATAGGTCTTCTTCTGCTTTGGTTTGAAATCCTCCGGATATCCAATCAGTTGATAACATCCTTCTTCTAAGTGTCATGTCTTCCCACAGTGATTGCACTTCATTAGTTTAAAACAATCCAACTTGTAATGCCCTTTCATGTGACAGAAGTCACAGAAGATATTAGGATTGAAATGCTTCTTTTGCTTGTGATTTCCTCCATGTCCTCTTCCTTTGCTACCTCCATTTTTTGCTGTGAACATTGCAGAAGATTCAATACCATCATGTACTGACTTATTTCCACCTGCTATAATTCTTTGGCTTTCTTCTTGGTTTACCAGTGCATATGCTTGATTAAGATTAGGAACTTCCTGCATCATAAGAACTTGGCTCCTTGTATGATTATAGCTCTCATTCAGGCCCATAAGAAACTGCAATAATATCTGATATTGCAAATGATTGGTGAACTCTTTTGACCTGGGACAGCATGATGGTGGAGGTATGATAGAGTCATACTCATCCCAAATATCCTTTAACTTCGAATAGTATCCTGAAACAGATATTGTTCCCTGCCTCAAGGTAAAGATTTCTTTGTGAAGTTGAAATGCTCTCGAGCTATTTACCTTGTCGAACCTTTCTTTTAGTTCTTCCCATATAATGTATGAATCAGCATTATACAGCATCCCCGTCAACAAGCTCTTGCTAACATTTCCCATTAGCCAAGACACCACTATAGCATTGCACCTATCCCACACCCTTGTCAAATTGTCATTATAGTGTTCTCTTTTGATAGTTCTATCTATGAATCCCATTTTATTTTTTTCCAGTAGTGCTAAATTCATACCCCTACTCCACAGGGTATAATTATCCATTCCACTCAGGATGATGTCAATCGACAACGAACCAGGTGCATCCGACGAAAATGGTATAATGGATGATTATGATCCATATTGTTCCTTAGATTGGTCGCATCTCCTACTACATTTGTTCCTCCATCCTCTACATTCTCCAATATAGTCATATTCTATTCTGATTTTAGATTCAAAAAATAGATCCTGATGTAAAATCCTCCAGATCTCACTCCTATAAATTTCGATAAAATCAGTAAACAATCCTAGATCTGCGATATTAGATCTGCGATATTTAACTGCATGTAACTTGATTACCTTCAACATGACAGAAATTCTCCATATCCTTCCGATTTTGTCGATCGTAATCAATATTACTTTCAATCCTTGAGATCTCCAATCACCAATCCACACAACCTACGATATCGCCTTCAAACTTCTGAATTTCAATCGACAGAATTAGTGCACATAGTATTGTACTCTTACTATTCGAATTCTTCAATCAGACTGTGTTGCATGTTACTAATTCCTTGCGATTCCTGGATTATTCATAGTTTATCTATTGATGAAACTCGCGTGATACATAATTGGATTTGTGTACCACTGCTCTGATACCATGTTGGAATCTACATGATGCAGATTATGTAAACAGAGAAGATAGAAGACCAGAGAGTGCGAAGGAGAAGAGTGCGTAAGGAAGAAGAGAAGAAAGAAATGATTACGAGAGAGAGAGAGACAGTTGAGAGAGAGAGAGAAGAGAAATTTGTATTTCGCTTAATGAATCATTACATTGTATTGTATGTATATATACAATATTAACTGCACCTAACAAATATCTCATTCTAACAAATATCTAACCATGGTCAGTTATAAACTTCCATCCATAGTTAGTGCCACCAATATACACAGATATATCACTATACAATATTGATATATCTATGTTTCTACATAAACTAACAATTAAAGGTAGAAAATAAAATTTGTTGCTAATTTTCGCACTAACACATGGTGAGTTTTAGAATGGAATTTCTATTACTGCATCATTATTCGTATTAATTTTTATATAATTTTTTATTATCTAGGAGAGAGCAAGAAATTAAGTTATTTAAAATGTAATTAAGTTTTTCCCATAGTGATAGTTGTGACGGTGATGTCGGTGATATTGTAGAAAAAGGATGAAGACAAAGAAAAAAATACAAAAAAAAAAAGAAATTAAAAAAACATATGATTTTTTATCTTTTCACGCGCTTGTTTGGTGTGAAATCCATATAATTTGTCAAGTCAACGAAAACTGTTCAAATGTCTAAATGAAACAAAGTTTAATTAAAAGTGAAAGATTTTGACTTTTTAACCGATGAATTTAGCCTTCATTTCGCATCCGAAATGAACTGTTAGTTTCGTTACTACTCATGAAACACCTTTCACTCGAAAAATGATTTAGCCTTCATCCAACTTTCCTCATTAAAAAAGTAATTAAGGAGCTTAACTAATTCAAACTAAAGTCCTTAAATTGATACTTACTGTAATACTCCATATTTCTTAACCATTAGCTAACCCACACGCCACGCCTTCATACATGGGGAGCATGGCATGGACATGGGTATAATAAATAAAATAAGTACTTACAATTGAATTCAAAATTCTATTCTGATTATGCCTGCTAGATTTAGATGCTATTTGTATCTCGCTAATCCAACTAATTAGTTTTAATATCCGCCGGGTAGTATTTACTAATGTGAATTCCCACTAAACTATCCGCCGGATAATATTTACTTCATCCATTCTCTTTCACTTATTCACTATACTAAAAAAATATTTTTCACGTTTAGCATATAAAAAACATAATTTTTGTCATGTTTTATTCTTAGCATTAATTAATTATTTCCCAAGTTATTTTTCAAAACCTAAAACTAAACATCAATAAATATGAAAATAATGATAAAACATCATATCAATTACTATTATTTCTTAAAGAATGTGTAAAGTTTAAACCGGACAAGTAAAAGTCAACTGAAGGAGTACTAGTATTTAATTGACCTTATCCGCTCTTAGGAAATTTAAAATGTATGGTAAAATTTAATGGATAAACATGTAAAACTTCATTGACTTCAAATTCCAGTTGAATTCAATGGCTATCAAAAAGTAGAATATCCATAGAATTCAATCGTAGGAGTATTCAATTTGGTGGTTCAAACTACTCTTATGAAAAGATACTTACCAAACATCTACCCTAACTCCCAAATTTAGTCATCAAAGTGATTACAATTTACACCCACACAAAAGAAAGGATCTCAATCCAATAACCTCGTCCTACTTTTTTCTAACGCACAAATATAAAATATTGGACCTACCCATTTTATGGACAATCACAATAGTTAATGTTTAAGTGGTTTGATTGTGTAATTTTTTTCTTATGATTAAAAATTTACATAGAACGAATAATATTAATACCAGGCGGACGGGGCATCAACTTCCATGTCTTATTTTTAATAAGAGCATTATATTCATCATCCATCTATTTTCCAGTTCGGGTCATGAAGGGCAGACACTACTTTACATAGTAGGGGTGATTTAGTGACATTAGAATTTAAATTATAATGTCATTTAGGCTTAAAAATACCCATTTTTATATGAGTAACGGGCCCTTGACTCGGAATAGAAACAGACTGAACCAGAAATATGTGGGGACTGTAGCGGGATGGGCGAGCAGACAATGGGCCTACCTTCCGTAAAACTAGGTCAGGTTGGGTATTTGCGGGTCGAGCGGACGGTGGGCACGTGGCACGGAAAATTCTACTGATCCGGCGGTTGAAATATTGAGCCAAAGATAGAGTGGAGCAGGGCGAATGCGGACACGGGTCACGAGACTGGTTGGTAGTGGTATTATTGAGCCAGACAAGATGCCTGGCCGCGATGTATTCAGCGGCGTATGGTGGGCCCATTATTGGAGAATATACGGGTAGAAAGCATCGTCTAAAAAAATATAATTACTCGACACGGAATTACATACTTTAGCAAACGAAAATTGGGTTTCATAAAAAATAACATGACGACTAATGATGATTTTATTGAAAGATAAATCAAAACATTTGTAACTAGATTATTAGACGAAAAACCCAAAAATACACAAGCGGTAGACCGAGATTGAAGTTTATTAATTATAGTGAACGAAAAAAGTAGATAGCACAAGCACCCAAACACCCTAAGATGAGAATACGAGGGATCTTTATTGTAAAGAATTCTAAGTGGGGATTGATAGCTAAACTTTTTTTTGGGAGAATGTTAAGGAGGTAAGTAGCCATTTGTAACGCATGATGCCAAAAGGAAGGGGTACAGAAATATGGGCCAATAATGTTCCAACAATATTATTGATGGAATAAATTTTTCTTTCAGCCTTCCCATTTTGTGAGGATGTATAAGGACAAGAAAACCCAAAAGATATACCATTAGTGTCACAAAACTCTCGAAACAATCCATTATCATATTCCCTCCCATTATCACATTGAATATTTTTAATTTTCCATTCAAATTGGGTACGGATGAAAGATCTAAATTTTAAGAAAGTTGAAAAAACTTGAGACTTTTTGACAAAGGAAAGGTTCATAAAATTAGAATAATCATTCAAGAATAACACGTAATAACAAATTCCCAAAGAACGTAAAACGGTAGATCTCCACAAATCACAATGAATAATGTCAAAAGACATCAACTTACGAGAAGAAAAGGCTACAAAAGGTAAGCTAACATGTTTTCCTAATGGACAAGACATACAAATTTATGTACTACGTGTACTCTTACAATTAATAAAATTTCTATTTTGAAGATAAGAAATAATAGACGATCCCGGATGATCCAAACGTGCATGCCACAAAGAAAGAGCAAGGGCGAAAAATGTTAACAGAGTGGCTTGACTCATGAAAGAGCAAGTGACCCCACATCACCACATTTTATATTTGCTTTAGTGGCTTTGGTAATTGATGGTAGACTATGGTCATATTCTCGATCGGGGACGGGGGTTAGGGTAAGTGGGGTAAGGGAGATACTAGGCTGAGAATTGGGTCTTAGAATATTGGGACCTTAACGGGGAAGTCCATAGAGCTAGTTAAGATTTTTAAGAAGAGGATGGTTAATATAGCATGTGTCCAGGAGACCAAATGGGTAGTATCTAAGGCTAATGATGTGGATGTGTATAAGTTATGGTTCTTGGGTAGGTTGAGGTATAAGAATGGAGTAGGCATTTTAGTAGACATCGAGCTAAGAGATCGGGTGGTAGAGGTTATAAGGGTCAATGACATGATGATGATCATTAAGTTAGTAGTTTGAGGGCTTATTAAGAACATTATTAGTGCTTATGTGCCGTAGGAGGGCTTGAACGAGGAGTAGAAGAGGCACTTTTGGAAGGATTTAGATGAGGTGGTGGGTGGTATACCACCCACTGAGAAGTTATTTGTAGGAGGGAATTTCAATGGACATATTGGGTCACTCTCGGAGGGATATAACGATGTGCATGGAGGTTTTGGACTCGGGGATAGGAACAGGGGAGGCATCTCACTTTTGGAGTTCGCTAGAGCTTGTGGGATCTTGATATCCAATTCGAAGTTCCTGAAGAAGGAGAAACATTTGGTGACTTTTCGTAGTTCAGTGGCTAAGACTCAAATAAAAAAATTACTCCTTAGGAAGGTAGACAAATGTCATTGTAAAGACTACAAGGTTTTTTCAAGGGAACATCTTACGACCCGACATAAGCTTTTGGTGATGGATTTGGAGATTAAGATAAAAAAGAAGAGGAGGATTGTAGATGCCATTTATGAATCAAATAGGGAAGTTTGACCATAGTTAGTTCAAAGGATATTGGGGATAGGGTGATGACCAAGGGGGCTTGGGGGAGTACTTGCATTTGAGATGTAGCTAGAGAAGTGCTTGGGGTCTTGAGGGGTAGCCGTGGTGGGCATCGAGGGGACTGGTGGTGCGATGGTAGAGTTTAAGAGAAGGTGGAAGCGAAGAAATCAGTGTATGCGAAATTGGTAGAAAGAAATGATGAGGTAGAGAAGTGGACGAATAGGGAACTGTATAAAATAGTGAGGAAGGAGGCAAAACCTGTGGTCACGGTGGAGAAAACGACGACTTTTAAATGCTTGTATTTGGAATTGGAACAGAAAGGCGGGGATAAGAAGTTGTACAGACTAGCCAAAGCAGGAGAGATAAGGGCCCATGACTTGGATCACATGAGGTGTATCAAGGACGAGGATGAAAAAGTACTGGTAGAGGACGCACATATTAGCCGTAGGTGGTAGTCATACTTCCATAGACTCTTGAACGAAGAAGGAGATAGAGACATTGTTCTGAAAGACCTGGAGCAATCTGGTAGGTATCAGGATTTTGGGTATTGTAGGGTGATGTTCTCAGGATGCGCACGGGATGAGCGATCAGACCTGATGAGATCCCAATTGAATTTTGGAACAACGCAGACAAGACATATTTGGAGTGGTTGACTGAGTTGTTTAACGTCATTTTGAAGACGACGAGAATGCCCGAAGAATAGAGGTGGAGTACAATAATCCTTTTGTACAAAAACAAAGGTGATATCCAGTGTTGTAACAACTATAGGGGTATCAAACTACTAAGCCAAACTATGAAAGTGTGAGAGAGAGTAGTGGAGATGAGGGTGAGAAGAGGCGTGTCTATTTCCGAGAAACAGTTTGGATTCATTGTTGCAAAATTTCTAGATTCTACACAAGTTTACGTATCATATTTCGTAATAATCTCGGTAAGAACGAATATCGTCCACAGAAATTGAATTATCAATTATCAATTAACTAACCTTTCACTTCTATTTGAAAAACAAATTTAAGTTGTGATTTCTAAACTAAGAATTAAAAAACTAAAGTAATTCGCAGAAATAAAATAAGGATGAAAATACTCGGAGTTTAACTCAGTAATGAAGGTATATATGATTTCCAATCTCATCAACTATCCACTCTATCATTTGTTAATGCAAGACTAGCAATTCTTCTTCTTATCAAGATTGCATGTTAACTGAGGTGTTCTATATTCCGGTTAGGATATATAAAAACTCAACCTAAGTGAGAATTTTCTATATTTCTATGATAAATTCAACCACATAAGAGGATTAAGATCAATAACCTAAAACGCTACACAAGCAATCATGATACTCTCGTTCAAGATTAAACCTATGTCTATTCAACTATAGCATATCCAAATCTCCCTTCAGATCTTGATTTAAAATTATATAAGTAATGAAAATTAATGGTCAATTAATTCTCATTCAATAAACGCAAGTTGAATAGATATTAATAGATGAAGAAGAAACACTAAACAATGCGTTAAGTCATAATAAAGGTTCAAGTGAATCGACGGAAAATCCTAGTAAAAAAATTAGTTCATAGACATGCTAATTAAACTAATTGTCTTAACAACCAACTTGAATTGAATTAAAGAAAAGAAAAGGAAAAGAACTTGAACAACAGTGGTCTCCAATTGCTTCTTGCTCTCTAGTTTCTTGCCTCCGCTGTGAGATTTTCCTAAAATTTGCCTCCCAAAACTTTATATCACGAAATTACCTCAAATAGAAAATTTTACCCTCGTAAAAATTTAGGCTTTTCGCCGCGGTGCAGCTACCAGGCACCGCGACTCTAATTACCTCAGAAGTTTCTTCCTCCCAGGCGCTGCGGCGTTTCAACGATGAAATTTCTTCCAACTCGCTACACAAGGGCGCCACCTTCTTCTACGCAGCCTCTTGTCGTGGAATCCTCTCAGATAGCGTTGCGGCGCTTGCATCATTTTTCCTCTGATTTTTTGTTTCAACTGCTTCCTGAGCTTCCCGGGACTTCTTTGACTGAATGCTTGCGACTCGATATGCATATTTGTCCTCCATAACCGCCTATTTCCTTTGAATTCACCCCATTCCTTTCTGAATCGCTTAGGACCTGAAACACACAACAACACACATAATATTGTACAAAACAATTAAAAGATACCAAAAGACTCCCTAAAACACACTCTAAAACAATACTAAAAATAGAATCAACAAATACCATCAAACTTAAACTTTACTCGTTCTCGAATAATGAACTTTTCAGGTTCAACCCGTCTGTGAATGCGGCTGCTGCCTAATCTTCTAAGATAGATGGCAATAACATTCTTGTCTTCTAAAACCTGTCCACAAAAACTCAAAGTAGCTCATCTCTTTGTTGTTTTATTGTAAATATGTCTTGTTTGTGTGTTTCTACCCTTTGGGCCCCTACGTGAGTCTTGACAAAGATATCTACAAGAGTAGCAAAGAAATTAATAGAATTTTTTTGTAAGTGAGTATATTAGGAGAGTGCTCTCTTTATAAGCGTTTGGCTGAATTTTTTCAACATAACAGATTCGATTTTGTGTTGTTTAAGATCGTTTCCGGTGATAGTTGCATCTAAAGTCACGATGTGCTCTTCTTGATCTGTGGTGCTATAATATTTTGGTATGTCATGCATCTTGAACCTTTTTGGGATTGGGATGGGAGATGCACTTTTCGGATACGACAGGACCCCGTACCTTTTGTCCCTTGTGCCCTTTATGATGGGCTGCGTCCTGAGTATTTGACTTATCTATTCGTTCATTTATTTTTCCACCCGACATTTTCCCTTTGTAAATGCGTCCAATCGGTCTTTCCCATTCTCATCCTTCTTCTTGCTGGCTTTGGACATAGCTGAGGTCTTCACAACATTCTTGTTTGATGCTAGAGTCCCAGTTCTAGAATGAGTGGCTATAACGGCCACCACCGATTCCATACATAGCATCATTTCATTTTGTGCTCCAAGTACAGTCGCGATTATTTTCTTAGAGAGAGATCCTCCTTTATTAGCAGGTTGAGGCTTGTCAGTTTTTTATTTGGTCGAGCTCCTTCCCTCGGGTTTTTTTTTTTCGAGCATATTTCTCTTTGGCCTTATTTGAAGTCTCTTCGCCATGCTCTATGTCGGATGGTTTTAGGGAAGATCCATTTTCGTTGCTCCATCGTCCCTATTCGGATTCCTCTTCTACATATGTTCGCAAAGTTTCCGAACGATCCATCAGGTTTCGATGTTCAGCAGGTATCGATACCTCTTTGAGTCCCTGCGATCCGTGAGCAATGATATCTTCTCCCTACATATTTTGAGTGCAACATTTCCATTTAGGGTCTTTCAGGAAGATCAACTATAGATCAAGACAACACCACAACTGTCTATCCCCACAGACGACGACAAACTGTTTTCCGATGAAAAGGATTCTAACAAAAAATACAGATAGAGATTTGTATTCAAGTGTTTAATGACAAGTAGGTTGTATCCGATCCGGAGACCCTCTTAAACGAGTCCGGAGTTGTTGGCTAAGTTACGGGTATGCGAGATTAACGTGTAAATAAAATGCGATAATAAGCAAGTAAAATGAATAAAATGAGTTAGATCTAAAAATGAAGTATGAATCAAAGAAGAGACGAAGCTGAGAATGGTATATTAGCTTGAGAGAGATTTGAATTACAAATGTGAGCTTAGAGATACTACAATGTGTCTCTCTTCTCCTCTAAATATTGCATATATATAAGACAAACTTATACCATTATGCCCCTCCTAAAGCTATGGCAACGTGAGCATCCTGACGTCATTGTACCTGTGCGAGCCGCGACACTCTGATCTAGATAGACTGATGTGACGAGAATTGTTGAGAGTGGAAGATAGTTGTAGAGACCCTCTGAACTACCAGATTTCTCATATATGCCAACGCTTCCAGCGTTTCTCCCCGATACACTTTAAATAGTCAATTTCTTCTCTTTTTGGTGAAATTTGTTGCAACTTCTTTCACACCCTTTATCTCCTTTAATCAACCCTGTACTGAAGAATGGACTTTTTACACTTTGGAATTCAATTGTTAATTAATAACGTTCTAAACTAGAGTAGAATTTAGTTGCAGTTGGCGTGTGCATTCAACCGAAGTTTACATTTTGATAACCGGCAAAGAGTAATTAATACATTCGTAATTTGGTATTGGAACAGTTGGAGTGCCCAACTTCTTTAATGCTTAACCATTTGGACATGACATTAAGGGGTCATTTGATAGAGTGTATAAGAATTTTACTGAATATGATGTATTAATAATATTGGAATTAATAATGTTAGATTGTTATGTTGAGATTATTTGTTATTCACTGCTTGGTTTGATATATTCAGTGTAATTCTATCATTGACCATGCTTATTCATGTATTAATAACTCTTGCATTGCTAACATCATAATTTTCTATATAAAAAATAATAATACTGAATATGATAATTATATATAAGTTGAAAAACAATACCAAATAAGAAATTAATAATACCAAAGATAATACAGATTATTTTCTCTACTACATCATACCAAACTACCCCTAAATCTGTAGATTGTTCAAGCAATGGAGTTATAATGTGTAGATGCAATGCTTCTTATAGAAGTAAACATAACTAAATTTAAAAGAAATGACATGCAGTTCAAGACACATTACAAATTACTGTTACTAGTAAAAGTTAAAAAGTCGGCATCTGATGGAAATCTTTTGGAAATTTGAGGTTTTATTGGTGCACCAATTATTTTTGCTTTGCCACATCAGAGACTTGATTTAGAAGTTAAGAACCACAAACTAGTAATAGGCTCCTTTAAGTCACTGTTTGAGAATGGTTTAATTAAACCGCAAGGAATATTCCAAATATGATTCTTCCTCTCAGCATATACTTCCTCATTCTCAAATTATTTGTTGTAGTTATAAAAAATAGTTATTTCAAATTATTTATTGTTTTAGAAGTTTAAGGCACAATTTTTTTTTTTTTTTCATTTTACCCTTTGTCGTTAATAGAGATGACAGGGAATTCATTCAACCATTCAATATTAATACTACTATATTAAAAAAAATGTTCAATACTAACAATAATGATAAATGTCTATTAAAAGATGCGTATTACATAATCAAAATATAAGTCACTCAAATAACTTCAAATCTATTTGCATCCTTTTGTTTCTTAGTTCATCCTTCACAATGAATCCTTGATTTTTTAGTTAGAAACTTAAGCATTCTAAAATAATAATAAAATTATTAGATTAAAATAACAAATATCAATAAATAGAATAATTAATCTATACTAACAATAAATACAAAACTAAACAAACAGTAAATACAAACGAGTAATTCTCATACAAAAACTAAACTAACAACATACAAGAAGCATAATCACTTTAAAATATCCAAAAACAACAATAATTAAAGCATCAAAATCCCTCTTTCGATTCATACATAAATAAATAAAAGTATACACATAAAAGAAAAATATTAATTAATTAATTTTTTTAAAAAAACAAAGAGAAAGTGAAGTTGAGGTCGTTGTGTGAGAAAAATACAAGTTATATAACAATGGCAAGGAAGTGTACTTTCAGAGATATTTTTACCTGAAGGACTCGTCGTAGTGGCCTAACTGGCCATTTTGCGGTATGTGCACCAAGCCAAAAGTGTTTTCTTCTTTTTCGTTTTTTTGGCTTTTTCTTTTTAATTTATAGATCTATTTATTTGGGACTTGGGATTCTGCGTTGATTTTAATGTACTCAGTCAATTATTTTTTAAATTTTGGATTGAGTTTTTTCGGTATGGGCTTGTACGTCCATCTTTCATGGCCCAATAATAATTTTTTTTAAAACCAAAAAGACGATAAATGAAGAAAAGAATGTCTTTACTGAGGATCGAACCGGACTTCATTGGGGTAAAAATTCAAATTTCTACCAGCTCAACTACACATTTATTATGTTGTGGGAGCTTCACATGAATACCTTGAAGCCCCACTGAGGTCCGCTCCTGATGACACGTAAATTGAATAAACATTTAACGGAGAAAGATTATAACTTAAACATAAATAAAGATAAAAGTAATCAAATATTTCTTTTAATTAATATTTCTTAAGCAATGTGTAAAACAAAAAAACGACAAATGATTTGACACGGATGGAGTAATGAGAAGGCAGGATTTATTGTTGTTCTAGAAGGTGATCATGCTTAATTATTCTTATTCCAGGTAATTATCATGTCATTACAAACACTTTCTTCAAATGTCACCTTCTTTCATCTTTGAAATCTGTCTTGTTAAAGTATCCGAGAGAGATTATTTATTTGATTGACCTTATGCTGGTCCGGTTCTTGAAAGTTAAAAATCTATGGTAAAGTTTAATGGATAAACATGTCGAACTTCATTGACTTCAATGTCTATCTAAAAGTGGAATATCCAAAGAATACAATAGTATAATACTCACTTTCCCTAACTCCCAAACTTAATCTTCAAAGTGATTACACCCCACACAAATCAAAGAATCTCAATCCAAAGCCTACTTATTTCTAAAACATAAAAGAAAATTAAATCTACTCATTTTCATATGTTTTAACTTATATTCTCCCAAAGGTAAAATATATTGTACTATTAGTGTATTTTAAACTTGTTCTAGCAATTAAATTATATTGTAAATATTTTTTAAGTGATATGAGTGTATAGAAACAACTCAGTTTGATACTTTAATACCGTAGCTTGCCACATGGCAGCAACCCAATTGGCCAAGTAATTGTAGTTCTCCAGCCTAGTGAAGCTGCCGTATGGCCACAAGCATTTAGCCACGTTGTGAATTCCCACTAATTGCTCAAACTTTTAAAGAGAAAAGTGAGGCCACCTAAGCTCTAACCAACTTATTTGGAGTTTTGGCCATTCACCCTATTATATATATACCTCTTCTAGTTTCCAGCAAACCAAAAACACAACTCTTTCTAAAATTCTTACACTTTCAACCAATTGTCTTCTTCTGAAATGGAATGGACAAGAGGCCATACCATAGGCCACGGCTCTTCCGCCGCTGTCTCCGTCGCCAAGTCATGTTTCTCCGATGAAGTTTTTGCTGTCAAATCAGTAGAGCTATCCCAGTCGCAGTTGTTGCAAAAAGAGCAGAAAATTCTGTCCCAATTAAGCTCCCCTTATATAGTTAGCTACCAGGGGTACGATGTTACAAAAGAGAATAACAAACTTATGTTTAATCTGATGATGGAGTACATGTCCGGCGGTACACTTACCGATGATATCAGGAAACACAGTGGTCGGATCAACGAGCGGTTGATCGGATATTATACGAAGCAAATTCTACAAGGACTAGAATACATACACTCAAGGAGCATAGCACACTGTGACATCAAAGGACATAACATTTTGTTAGGTAAAACCGGTGCCAAAATTGCCGACTTTGGTTGTGCTAAGTCAGTTGATCGAGCAGAGAGGGACGGTGGCTCAGCGCCAATTGGTGGAACGCCGATGTTCATGGCACCAGAGGTAGCGCGTGGGGAAGAACAGGGGTGTTCTGCTGATATTTGGGCACTGGGATGTACAATTATTGAAATGGCCACTGGTGGATCACCATGGACTAATGTGACTAATCCAATTTCTTTGCTTTACCAAATTGCATTTTCTGGGCAATCCCCAAATATTCCAAAGTTTCTGTCTTTAGAAGCAAAGGATTTCTTAAACAAATGCTTGAGAAGAGATCCAAAAGAAAGATGGACGGCTAAAGAGCTTCTCAAACATCCATTTCTTCAACAATCAAATTCGAAATCCACGGCAATTCAAGATTTTTTTACAAGTTCACCAACAAGCATTCTTGATCAACACATTTGGAATTCAGTAGAGGAATCAGAAACCATAGATTCTACAATACAAACAGTAAGTTCAATGGATTGTCCTCTACAAAGGGTAAGAGAATTGGGTTTAAATTCAGGAAAACCAAATTGGTGTTGGGATGATGAGATTTGGACCACAGTTAGAAAAACCAGCGAGCAAAATGAAGGAGATTATGACAAGGAAGCTTGTGGGACAGTGACAGCGTTTTCTGGAAGTTATGAAATGGAGCTGGAAATTTGTTTTGGTAGTGAGGTGTTGGAAATAAATTGTTTGGATAATATGTTTTTCTGTAATATACTAGTACTACAAAAGAGCTCTGTAATTAGCCGTCTCAATTTTCCGAGGCATTTGACATATTCAGTAAATAAAATTCAGTGTTCATAAATCAGGCCTTCTTTTACCTTATGTTTTGGGGTTAAATTCTCCGTATTTTTTCTTACTGGTGTGTTCGGTACCAGCATTGTAGTCCTGACTAACTCAGAGAAGTATTTTGTAATAGAATTTTGTTTTCATGCTCAAGGCTTCAAACCTCTTATCAAGGATAAGAGATCATATCCATTCATTGTGGTAATTCTGTTTTTTTCTTGATTATTTAGAAAAGTTTTTTGTATAAAAACAAAGCACATTCACTAAAAGGGGGATTAAATGTTATAAAGAAAAATCATTTTTACTTGTCGGTGTGCAAAGGTTAAAAATAATGAATGATGGGACTTTAACCAATTGCTAAGGCGGGTAGAGCACAGCTGTTAGGAAAGGAGAAAGATTTGTTAACAAAGCATGTTTCATGTATTAGATCTATTGAAAATGACGAGTCATATGTACGTAAGGGATCTTGCCAAGATTGAATGAACAATGCTGGTAGAAGTTACACTTAAATACTTAATTTTTTTTTTAATTAAGTGATCATTTAAGAAATTTATTGTGTACTCTTTAGAGTTTGAGGAATAGTTTATCAAACTTTCTCTCTAGAATGAGACTTTCTTTCACCTAGGGCTGGATGGCAAAGAAGTCAAGGGTTGGAGGGAGAGGGCAAGGGATTCAGGTGCCTGTTCCGACAGGACCAATAGTGAAGAAAGGAATTCCTCAATCAGAGGTCAAGGGCTGGAGGGAGAGGGCAAGGGATTCAGGCCCCTGTTCCGACAGGACCAATAGGGAAGAAAGGAATTCCTCAATCAGAGGATACGAAGAAAATGAAGAGTGTGAATGTACTGCAGGGGGTTTTACCCCTTGATTTGAAACATGAAACAAGAAACAAGTTCGGTGGCAATTGCTCATTCCCCGATGCAATCTCCGGAATCATCAGTGGCATCCTGGGCAGATCAGGCTGAGTCGGAAGCTCAAAGCAACGAGAAATCAGGTAATACAGGCCTGTGGGGGATTACAGGTCTATTTAGCCTGTTGCAATACCAACTACAAAATCATTTCTAAAATGCTGACTAACAGGCTTGAATAGGTGCTTCCCAGTATTATATCCCCAAATCACAATGCATTTGTAGCAGGGAGAACCATTGTCCAAAATGTGCTCATATGTCAAGACTTAGTGAGATTGTACAATAGGAAGAACTCCCCAAGTAGTTGTTTGATTAAAATAGATCTGGAGAAAGTCTATGACACAGTGGAGTGGGGGTTTGTGGAGGAGATGATGCATGTTTTAAATTGTTGGAAATTTATTAACGTGGAATAAAGTTTATCCCATTATTTATGACTCGAACAATTGGAGCCCCGCACATCGGAAATATTGTTTTCACACACGTGCATACGTTGTACTAAGGATCGTAAATTTTCCTAGTGAAAGAGATATTGGTACGTAAGTAAAATGTTTGAGACGTAGAATGATGGACAGTTGTTGGCCAAATGACGAGTGTTCCACGTTGGTAAATGAAGGAAGAAGTGTGCGAAGTGTAAGATTGAAACAGGTCGGAAAAGGGTTGCGGCGTCACCGCGGAGCCGGGGCACCGCGACGCTTGGGTGGCAGTAGCTCACTGGAGCCGTGGTGCTAATTCGCAGTGTCGCGGCGCTTCCGAGGCAGTGTTGGTGCGACGGAATTCCAAAAGTTTGGCTGATTATGGAGACGTTTTGTTGCATTCAAATGTCAGTTTTTCCTCTATACATCAATCATTATTTGGCTGCATTACTTGGTGGATTGAATGACCATCACATGGACACTTGAAGAGGCCTTCTTACACTACTATTTATTGAGGTATTCGGCTCAATTGGAAACATACCACAATCAGATTTCTGAACTTCTTCTCTAAGCATTCTTTCAAACACTAAGGTTCATATTTTAGTAAACACTTGAGTTTTCTTTACTCATTTGTTAGTTGATATTTTATCTTGAGAGACAGTTGCTCATTAACGTAAAAGGATTTATACGGGGCAATACTGTCTTAAGAACAAAGTGCTAACATTCGACTCAACAAATTTCATGTTGTAGTTTACAATTCAGTTTGCAAATCTTTGTAATAGTTACTTACTTCCCGTTCCTAGCAATTGTTGTACTCACAATCTTAAGACAATATATGTTGTAAGTCTGGCTAAGGCAAAGGAAAATCTGGATGAGGACAAAGGGAACACAAACAAGAAGCGCAAGTTACATAAAGACGGCAAGGCCCCAACGACGGAGAAGTTCAAGGGGAACTGCCACCACTGTGGGAACCTGGTCACATGATCAAGGACTGCCGCAAGCTCAAGACTGAGCAAAAAGAGAAGGCCAAAGGCAAGACACATGCTAACGTCGTCAAAGACACGCTTCTTGACGACATGATTGAGGAGTTCTCGGCGGTGGTACTTGAAGCAAACCTAGTTGAGAATCTCATGCAATGGTGGATGGACACGGGTGCTACCCATCACATTGGTTCCAACATAGATACCTTCTCCACGTATACAGCAGTTACGGACAAGAAGATGTTCATGTGTAACAACGCTTCCCCTGATGTGCTGGGGGTAGAAAATGTGGTCCTGAAGATGACTTCTGGCAAGGAGTTCACTTTGAAGGACGTGATGCATGTCCCTGATATTAGAAGAAATTTAATTTCAGGTCCTTAATTGGTTAATGATGGTTTTAGGCTAGTGTTTGAGTCCATAATTTGTAATCACCAAGAATGGAACTTTTGTTAGAAGAGGCTTCGTCTGTGAAGGCCTCTTCAAGGTTAACGCCGTGTCTGTAATGCCTTCTATCAATAAAATTGAAGCTTCCTTTTATTTAATCGAGTCTTCTAATTTATGGCATCATAGATTAGGACATGTAAACTATCAATTTATCCAAAGGTTGGTAAAGTTGGAGTTGTTGTCGTCTATCGATGTAAACCTTCAGCGTAAGTGTGAGGTGTGCGTAGAGGCAAAACTCACAAAGACTCCCTTTCGATCAATCGAAAGAGACACCACTCCTCTAGAACTTATTCACACAGATATATGTGACTTAAAGTTTGTACAAACTAGGGGGAACAAGTACTTTGTGACATTCATAGATGATATCACAAGGTATTATTACCTTTACTTATTGAAAAGTAAGATGAAGCCTTTGAAGCAACGCTACAAAGCAGAAGTTGAAAACCAACTAAGCATACGGATTAAATAAATTTGTAGCGATAGAGGGGGAGAATATGTAACGCCATTTGAAGAATATTGTGCCCAATCGACCATTGTTCATCAAACGACGGCTCTATACTCACCTCAATCAAACGGTGTCGCTGAACGCAAGAACCGTACATTGAAGGAAACGATGAATGTCTTGCTCATCAATTTTGGTGTTCCCCAAAATATGTGGGAATACGTTGTCCTTACCACTAATAATATTCTTAATAGAGTCTCACATAAGGGTAAGGACAAAACTCCATATGAGTTATGGAAGGAAAAGAAACCCACCTACAAATACTTGAAGGTGTGGGGTTGTTTGGCAAATGTTGAAGTACCTAAGACAAAGCAGGTCAACATTGGGCCTAAGACAGTAGATTGCATTTTCATCGGATATATGAATAACAGTAGTACTTATTGCTTCTTAGTGCATAAGTCAGATATACCAGATATTCACGAGGGTACAATCATAGAATCAAGGATTGCCAATTTCTTTGAGGATACATTTCCTAGAAAAGAAAGAGACATAACTTCTCGCAAACGAAGTTATGGACAAAGCTCTCAGGATCCAGGAGTCGTTGACTGCCCGGATCTAGGTAGTTCATATCTAGTGGACTCCGAAGTGGTTAATTATCCGTAATCTAGTGTTTCAGATTCTCAGAACTTGGAGGCTCCGGAGATGGATCCAAGATGAAGTAAAAGGGCCAGGAAGGATACGTCCTCTGGTCCTGACTTTGTGGCTTATATGGTTCATGACGAACCACGGAAAATTGTTGAAGCGTTGTCAACTCCAGAAACACCGCTCTAGAAAAATATATTGAGAGTGAAATAGACTTTATCCTGCACAACCATACATGAGAGTTGGGTGATATTCCTTCGGGAAACACGTCGTTGGGTTGTAAATGGATACTCAAACGAAAGTATAAAGCAAATGGGTCTATAGATAAGTACAAGCCAGGTTGGTAGTCAAGGGTTATCGACAGAAGAATGGCCTTGACTATTTTGATACGTACTCCCCAGTGTCTGGAATGACGTTCATACGAGTATTCATTGCGATCGCCGTGTTGCGGGACCTTGAGATACATCAAATGGATGTCAAGACAACCTTCCTAAATGACGATTTGGAAGAAGAAATTTATATGGACCAACCCGAGGGGTATGTGGTTCCAGGGCAAGAGAAGAAAGTTTGTCGACTTGTCAAATCTCTGTACGGGTTGAAACAGGCCCCGAGGCAATGACACGAAAAATTTGATAGTACTCTACTATCGAACAGTTTCGCCATTAATGAGTGTGACAAATGTGTTTATGAAAGGTAATGGTGACTCGTTCGTCATGATATGCCTTTACGTACACGACATGTTGATCACACAGAGAAGTCCTAGTTTGATCCTAGAAACTAAGAACATGTTGAAACAATGTTTCGACATGAAGGATATGAGTATCGCAGATGTCATCTTAGGGATCAAGATCTCTAAAACATCTGACAGACTGGTTTTATCTCAATCTCAATATATCGAGGATGTGTTGAGAAAGTTTGAGATGTTCGACAGTTTGCCGATAACGTCACCACTGGATGTAACTCAAAAGATTGATCAAAATCGTGGTGCGACCCGTATGCCATGAGCGATATGCGCAGGTGATTGATAGTTTGATGTACATAACAAACTGCACCCGACCTGATATCGCCTACGCAGTCAACAAGTTGGCAAGGTTTACCCGTAATCTAAGTGATGACCACTGGAAAGCGTTGAATCGGGTACTACGGTACCTAAAGTACACGCTAGCTTACAGGTTGCACTATTCGAGCTATTTAGTTGTACTATAGGGGTACAGTGATGCAAACTGGATATCTGATATAGAGAACACCAAGTCCACCAGTCGGGACATTTTGGAGCATTCAAATGTCAGTTTTTCCTCCGTAAATCAGTCATTATTTGGCTGCATTACTTGGTGGATCGAATGACCAATACATAAGCACTTGAAGAGGCCTTCTTACACTACTATATATTGAGGTCTTCTGCTCAATTGAAAACACACCACAATTAGATTTTCTGAACTTCTTCTTCTCTAAGCATTCTTTTAAACACTTAAGGTTCTTCTTCAAGTAAACACTTGAGTTTCCTTTGCTCATTTGTTAGTTGACGTTTATCTTGGGAGACAGTTGTCCATTAACGTAAAAGGATTTATACGGGGCAATATTGTATTAAGGACAGAGTGCTAACATTCGACTCAGTAAATTTTCTGTAGTAGTTTACATTTGTTCTTATTTCCAGTTTGCAAACCTTTGTAATATTTACTTACTTTCCGTTCTTAGCAATTGTTGTACTCACATAAATTTCCCATATCAGTTCATTAAATGAACTATGACTTATATTACTACCCCTCGGTACACTATAGCTATAAAATGGTGGTTTGCATGGAAGTATTTAGGGGAGAAGCGGCTTGAGACAAGGGGATCCAATTTCTCCCTTGTTGTTTGTTATTTGTATGAAGTATCTGACTAGAGTTACGAATGTGGTGGCTCAACAGACAGGATTTTCACCCCAAATGTAGAACTTTAAAGCTGAATATTTTATGTTTTGCTGATGATATTCTTCTTTTCAGTAGGGGAGAGTTCCAGTTTATCTTGTGGATGTTGATGGGATTAAAAACTTTCTCATATACCTCAGGGCTGCACACTAGCCCTCAAAAATCAAGTATCTATTTTTCTAATATGGCTTCACAGGACATTGGTGATATGTCTGGATTTTCGAAAGGGTTTCTCCCCTTTAGATACCTCGAATTTCCAATCTCAGCTAAAAAAATTATCAAGATGGACTGTGAAATACTCATTGAGAAAATAACTGCAAGGATAAAGTGTTGGGGGTTTAGGCACCTATCCTATGCTGGTCAGGTCATGTTGGTAAATGTTGTCCTGCTCCATGTGTATAGTTATTGGCCCTCTATCTTTATCCTTCCTAAACAGGCGTTGAAAGGGATCTCTGCTATATGTCGAAACTTTCTCTGGAAGGTGCATACATCTAAGGCCCTCTTATAGCTTGGGATTTGATTTATAGGCCTAAAAGAGAGGGATTAGGTGTCACTGAATGTGTGAAGTGTAATGAAGCTGCTATAGGGAAGTATGTCTGGAACATTGCGCAAAAGACTGATAATCCCTGGGTGAAATGGATACACCAGATCTATCTTAGATGATATAACATGGTGAGAATACTATGTCCCCAAGACTGCTGCTGGTACAGGAAGAAAGTATGCCACATGAAGTACATATTTGGCCTAGGGTATGTGCAGGATGGGTGACTGACTGCTTCTGGTAAATATACTATAAACAGTGGTTATAAATGGAAGATGGGGGAAGGAGAGGAGTGACCATGGTGGAGATGGGTGTGGAATAAAGGAAGCATGCCTAAGCATAACTTTATTTGCTGGTTAATAAGGCATAAAAGAATACTCACCAAAGATAGATAGTACCGGCTAGGAATTAGTAGGGATGACAAATGCCTCTTATGTGGGGATGAGATTGAGTTTATAGATCACCTGTTCTTTGTATGCCCATTCTCCAGTCGCTGCTTACAAGAGGTACTTCTGTGGTTAGGGAATGGATTTAGTGAATACTGAGGTGAGGGGCATATGGAAGTGGTTATCCAGAAGCACAAAAGGGAGAGTAAGTAGAGAGCTGGTGATGGCCATAGTAGAAACACTGGTATATATGATATGGAAGGCAAGGAATACAACATTATGGGATTTCAAGACACCAGGACCAATTGTTATAGTGGAGCAACTCAAACTTGAATGCAGACTCAGAGGGGATGATTTCTTGGCTAAGAAACAAAGTGTTAGGGAAAGAACTTGGATAGATACCATACTTAGTTAGTTGCTATACTTGTAATTCAATTTTGGTAGTGAATAGATAGTATATAGATGCGAGGGAGATAAATATTGTAAGTTGTTCGTGGAGATTAATAAAGCAGTTTTTCTTTATCAAAAAAAGAAGTTCACTTAAATATTTGTACATGATTTAATATCTCCTGAAAATTTTTCATGTAAAAATCATATTCGTGAAAAATGTGTTACTTTAGAGTAAAGAAAAATTGTCATTGCTATCCAATTGGTGTGTTAATTCATTATGTATGGATGATGATATTTCAGTGATACCGAGCCAATTCCAATAGACTTATTGGAGGGTCCCATTGGCGTGCATCAAGTAAGAATTGAACCTATGAATTCACCAATTATGAGTTGAGCGCTTTAATCATTCAACCATGGATGCTTAGCAGGGATCCCCAAGGCAATCAGACACTGAAAGACAATTTCATCAAGCAAAATGTTTTTTTTGCCATATCAATTCGTTATGTATGGATGATGATATTTCATTGATACAGAGCCAATTCCAATTGACTTATTAGAGGGTCTCATTGGCGTTCATCAAGTAAGAATTGAACCTACGAATTCACAAATTATGAGTTGAGCGCTTTAATCATTCAACCATGGATGCTTAGCCGGGATCCTCATGGCAATCAGACACTGAAAGACAATTTCATCAAGCAAAATGGTTTTTTTGCCATACCAAATGTACCCCAAGTGTAAATTAATTTGAAGGGAGATAAGAGAAGGCCTACCAACAAGGATTATGGTAGGATTGAGTGATTGATATGATTATATCCATGGGAAAAACTTATCCACACCTGGTATATATATCAAATCAGTGAAAACAAGACGTGTTATGCATAATGCATACTTATGGAGCTCTGAGTATTGAAATTTTTTATATTAGGGAGCGGATATCTTTAAATATGTCTTACGTGGCGTGAATCCGAATTAATCTGGACGTCAATAGGGATACCAAACAGAAACAAAAAGAATAAAAGAAGGCCTAGCAAGACTTTTGAACTTAATCTGTTAGGTAACTCCATGATGTTGAAAAATAATTTCAAGGGCGTTAGGAAAGGAATGAGTGTCACGTTGGACATGAAGAGGAGACTTTATTTCCAACAAATTAAAATGTTCCAAATGCTTTTTTTGGGCTATCTCAACTCTACACCAAATTAATGGTAAAGCCTGGGCGCTATAAGGCTCGCAGGACGACTGCACAACGTGGGTTCGATCCCCGACAAGCACATAGAGGAGATTAACCTTGTGTTAGTGATCCTTTGTATGCATCCAGACACTGGCCACTGGAGCACATTCCGCGATTTACCTGGTAATAGTGCTGAGAGACCAGTGCTATTACACAGGGGACTAGTACCCGTACTTTTACTAGTACTAGCGATAGGGAAGCACAAGCCTCGAGACATGGGCATAAAAAAAAACTAGGAGGAAAATTAAAAATGGAAAATTCAACAAAAATCATCCACTTGCAATACTCTGACTCTACTGTCTGTTTCATCTAGAAAATTGATATCATTTGACCGACTCCTATGGAAATATAATAAAGATGAAATTTTCTTTTCCAAATTTTGTTCTCTTCACTATGACTGCTAAGAACATGTTTCCGCCTGGCCTAACGGTTTCTAACATTAAAAGCGTTCTTTCTAATGTTCTTGACCTAGAAAACGTACAATATGGGACGTGGGGGAAGTTATTTAAAATTCATGCGATGACACATCAAGTTCTTCACCACATAATCCAGTCGGCTTCTAAAACGGAGGGTCCTTCCGATCCTAATACGGAGGGGGTGCCCACCAAAGAGGATGATCCAAAATTATGGGTCACTCTTGACGCAAAAGTTCTCTTGTGGATTTATGCAACTATCTCCCTGGACATCGATTATGGAACCTAACTCTTCCGCTATGGAGGCTTGGAATAGATTGCGTGATATATTCCAGGATAACGGTCATTCCCATATTGTCACCCTTGAATATGGATTTTCTCAAGTTACTATGGAGAATTTTCCGAACGTTTCCTCTTATTGCAAACGACTCAAGGATTTGGCGGATCAACTTCATAATGTTGGTGCTCCTGTTAGCAATAGTCGTCTCGTTCTACAGATGGTTGCAGGCATGTTCGAGGCCTATAACGGTGTTGTTCGATCCTTCGTCAAAGTAACCCTCTTCCGGAATTCTATCAAGCTCGCTCCATGCTTACGTTGGAAGAAGCCGGTTTTGCTAAGAAGACGACTACCGGTACTAGCCCTATTATCATGATGACGTCCTCCACAAATTCTCCAAGTTTCGATGATCATTCAGACCAATATCGTACCCACGGTGGTGGCAAAAATAATCGTAAAAAAAAGGAAACATTGCGGGGGCAAACGCGGCGGCAACGGGACGGTATCTAAAACAATGGGCCCCCGACCCACTGGCCCCAACAGCAGTGGGCCGTGGCCCAACAACCCCTATTTTTCAGGCCCAACGGCCAACACCTAGTGGGCTGAACCGTCTCCTTCTAGGCCCAACAGTCAGCCCAACAGCTTCCGGGCCCAACTGTCAGCCCACTAATTTTGGTACAACACTGGGTCGGGGCAGCAAGGTGGAATTCTTAGGCCCCGGCCCACACAAGAATTCTCGGCAGTAGGACCCACACAAACCGATATTGAAGCCGCGATGCACATACTTGGATAGACTCAAGCCGACCCGAATTGGTACATCCACTACACATATGACCTCCGATCAAGATACTCTCTCATCTTATTTCAATTTGAGCAGTAATCGTGGTATAATTATTGGTAATGGTAATTCAATTCTAATTCAGGGTTATGGTCATAAAACTTTGTCTTCCCCCCATTCACCACTTGTCTTGAAAAATACCCTTCATGCCCCAAAATTGATTAAAAATTTGGAGTCTGTCCGTAAATTCACAAATGATAATTGAGTTTCTATTAATTTTGATCCTTTTAGGTTTTCTGTAAAGGATTTCAAAATGGGGAGTCCTCTCATGAGGTGTGATAGTCGGGGAGATCTTTATCCAATCACACCAAATCCCGGTTTCTCGCGTCAAGCCATGCCTTCAACGTTTGCAGCCCTTGCTCCTTCTTTGTGGCATGCTCGTCTAGGTCATCCGGGGTCATTTATTTTATCTGTCTTAGATAAAAATAAACTTATCTTGTAAGGATACGCGTAGTACTCCGAATTGTCAATCTTGTTCCTTAGGAAAAATTGTTAAGTTACCCTTTGTAGACTCTACTTGTCATACTTTAATTCCATTTTATATTATTCATAGTGATTTATGGACATCTCTTGTTCTTAGTTCTATGGGTCATCAGTATTATGTTCTATTTTTGGATGATTATTTTAAGATTTTAGGGACTTTTCCAATAGTGAAGAAATCTCAAGTTTTTCCATCTTCTTAAAATTTAGAGGATTAATTAGAACTCAATTCGAACGGGAAATAAAAAATATTCAATGTGACAATGGCAAAAATATGATAATAGGGAGTTTTGTGCTAAAAATGAGATCTATTTTGTTTTTCTTGTCCTCATACGTCTTCACAAAATGGGAAAGCCGAACGCAAAATTCGTACCATTAATAACATTATCCGCACTTTATTGATCCATGCTTCCGTACCCTCGTTTTTTGACATCATGTTCTACAAATGGCTACATATATTCTTAACACTCTTCCTTCCAATGGTTTGACATATTCGTCTCCACTTCAAATTTTATATAATAAGACTCCTTCGTATTCACATCTTAGGGTCTTTGGGTGCTTCTGTTATCCACTCTTTCCATCCACCACAATTTAAAACTTCAGGCCCGTTCTACCCCTTGTGTGTTTTTGGATTATCCATCGAATCATCGTGGTTACAAATATTTTGATTTATCATCTAATAAAATCATCATTAATCGCCATATTATTTTTTATGAATTCCAATTTCCGTTTGATAAGGTCAATAGTTCCGTGCCTATTTCGTATAATTTTTTGAATGATGATATATCCCCGTATATTAATTATCATTTATCGGATAATTCCCGCACCCCGAATCTGCCAGCGGACCCACTGCCCGCTGATCCTACCTTACCGTTGTCACTAGGTCCAGCAACTGAGCCATCTTCCCAGCCCAGTTTTGGCCCAGTCAATTCCTCGGTTTCCAGTGGCCTTTCTTGGCCCAACTACAACAGGTACCGTGTCGCCTGGTCACTGTGCCCATCGTCACTGCCAAAGACGTCCTGTGTCTCGGAAATTCTCAAAATTCATCCAATTCTACCCCGAGCCATGGTCCAGTCACCCGAAGTCAACAGAGAATTTTTAAACTAAAAAGACATTTTAATTTAAATTCTAATGTTTCTTAAATCGCCACTACCCCGTAATCATGTGTCTGCTTTGAATGACCCGAATTGAAAAATTGTTATGACCGATGAATATATTGCTCTCATTGATAATAAGACGTGGGAGTTAGTGCTCCTTCCATCTAGTGTTAATATTATTCGATCTATGTGGATTTTTGCTCACAAAGACAATTCTGACAGTTCTTTTGCGAGACATAAGACTCGTCTTGTAGGTGATGGTAAGACTCAGCAGATTGGTATATATTGTGTTGATAAATTTATCTCGATGGTCAAACCGGCCACCATTCGCACTGTGCTCAGCTTGGCTCTTTCGAAAGCATGACTCATTCATCAGCTAAATGTGAAGAATGATTTCTTACATGGTGATCTCAAGAAGACAGTCTATATGTATCAGCCTTTGGGGTTTAGGGATCCCAAATATCCTCATCATGTCTGTTTATTGAAGAAGTCCTTATATGGGCTTAAGAAGTCCCCGAGGACTTGGTATAAAAGGTTTGCAGATTTTGTGTCGACTATTGGTTTCTCTCACAGCAGGTATGATAATTCGTTATTCATATATCGTCCTGGTTCGTCATTGGATTATATACTCTTATATGTGTATGATATTATCTTTACTTCTTCATATGATGCATTACGCTAGTCTATCATAACTATGCTCAGTTCTGAGTTTGCTATGAAGGACTTGAGACCCTTCAGTTATTTTTTGGGGATTGCTGTCACTCGTCATGCAGGTGGATTGTCCTTATCACAGAGAAAGTATGATGTTGAGATCATTGAGAGGGATGAGATGTCATTCTGTAAGTCCACTTCCACTCCAATTGATACTAAACCCAAGTTCGGTGCTGTAGCTGCCTCTCCATATGAGGATCCAACCCGCTATCGCAGTCTTGCAGGGGGCCTTCAGTATCTTACGTTCACACGATCGGATATTATATATGTCGTACAACAAGTGTGTTTGCTTATGCATGATCCCAGGATTGAGCACATGAATGCGCTTAAACGCATTATTAGGTACATCCAGGGGATGCTTCATTATGGCCTACATTTATATCCTTCGTCGACGTCTACACTTGTCTCATATATAGATGCTTATTAGGGTGACTGTCCTGACACTAGACGGTCTACGTCTGGCTATTGTATGTTTCTTGGGAATAATTTGGTCTCATGGTCTGCAAAACGTCAGTCAACGTTATCCCGTTCTAGTGCAGAGGCCGAGTATCGAGGAGTAGCCAATGTGGTCTCCGAGTCATGTTGGTTATGTAATCTTATATTAGAACTTCACTGTCCTATTGAGAAAGCTACCTTGGTTTATTGTTATAATGTAAGTGTCATCTACCTTTCTGGGAATCCGGGTCAGCACCAGTGCACTAAACATATTGAGATGGACATTCATTTTGTTCGAGAGAAGGTAGTACAAGTACGCGTCTGTCATGTCCATTCCAGATATCAAATTGCAGACATCTTTACAAAGGGTCTTCCATCGGTCCATTTCAGATGCCTCAACAGAAGTACATCGCTATGATCATGTGTTAAATATATGTACAATTATGTATTATAGTATAATTAGTCTTGTAGTCTTTCCATAATTGTATAGTTAGTATCCAAATAGAATAAAAATTTAGATGTATAGTAGGAAAAATATTTTTCTATATGTAACTTGTATATATACCCCATTCATTAATAAGAATAATCAAAAGATTATTTCTTTCAGGTACATCAACAATAGCCTAACATAAAGCAAATGTTTCCACTACATAACCCAACAACGTCCACAATATTTATTTTTTCAAACCAGTATACAGTATATAATCACTGCATAATCTGTAACTGACTACATTTGTTATACGTTGAGTATACACCAACCAACGGTTAGAAACTATTATGACTTTCTCTCCAAGTGAAATCTCACAATGTGAAGTCTAGTTACAGAATACTATGACTAGGTGGGTGATTTTTTTAATCAACTAGCTAAACATGGGAAGTCCCAATAATAAAGTAGGTTCATTTTCTTACTATTATAGAAGAGTCAGTTAGAAATGGGGATCGACATGCCTGCTTAAACACTTTATTTTTGTTTAAGGTATTTCAAACTTTGTAAGTCAGACCAAATAGTACGTGTCATTTACGGTTTACCCTAACAATTGAAGAGCACATTTGGCCTTTATCAAGATCTGGAAATTGTTGCAGTAAATGCGGAGATGTGATCAAGAGGAATTAAAGAGCAAAGTTGTTGCATTCGATTGCTTAGAGTCCCCTGTGTAGTTTTTCTTTGATTCCCTCCCTATCTCTCAATTTCAGAAGAAGTAAAAAATAATTTAAACTAATCAAATACCTTATCAAGATTCTATCATTTTTAAGAGTTCTTTCCAACATTTCCTATCTTAAAATTATGGGATAAAGATTTTTTGAGAAATATACAGGTTCAATATGAAATAATCCATTGAAATCAGTATATGTAAACTTGAATAAGAGGATATACCCATTATTATTGCCTATTGAATCAAATTAGGGGTGACAAAATTAGCCCAAATCCAAATGATCCGCCCAACGCGCCCAAAATTTCATGGGTTTGGGCAAGAGTGATTTTGATGATGGGTTGGTTTGAGCTAACCCAAGTTGACCCATCATAAATCAACAGCCCAAATGCGCCCATAATGATGCCCAAACTTGACCCATCAAAATACTTAATTTCAATGATTAGAGTTCTACTCTAGATTAAGTTTTTTATTTATAATTAATTATTTAATATTTTTATTATTTCAAAACAATAAAAATACACCAACGCACCCCAACCACACCGTTGACAGTCAATTTTGACCCATTTTTCGTATATTTGTTGCAATTTTATGTGTTTTAGTACACCGCATTTTAATCATTATTTTTGCATTTTTCTTATAATATCCTATGTTTATTTTCTTCACAAAATGACATTGCATTTTTTATTTTTATTTTAAGCATTATGTCTTTGTTAATATTATGTTTTTATTATTATTACACCGTCATTTATTTTAATAATATTTGCATCTCTTTAAATAATTAATTGACATCCCGTTGTAATTAGGCATTAAACATTTGCTAAAATATTATATTTTATTATTATTACGTCGGCATTTGCATTTTTATAATTTTGCAGCTTTTTAAATAATTTTTCTTTTAAATAATTAACCCGTCTTGCATTTTGTCAAACCAATCCAGTCCAAGACACGATTTGAATCAGTCCAGTCCAACACCATTTCTTAATTTCATCCAAACAATATCACACTTTTATTTCCCCCCCTAAAATCAAAACCCACTTTTTCATTTTCCCCCCAAATACCAAACCCTAAAACCTACACTATGTAATAAACATTACCCCCCTTTAATAAAAAAGGGGGCAACCCTACTTCAGGAAGCAGCCGCACAAATCAGCCTTCACCCTCTCCCCCTCTCACCTCTTCCGTCGCCCTCTCCCTCACCCCCTCTCCCTGCGTCAACTCCACCAACACAAAACTCACCCCCACCACACCATTCCCGTCGACAACAACCCTCTGTCCCCCTTTTCACCATCCGCCATAACTCCGGCGAAGTCATGCCGCCGGAGTTCGAACCACTGTCACACTCGCTAAAACTCCCATCGCCGGCGAACCCCCCCTCAACTTCTCATCACCACACCCCTGCTTCCGTCGACCAACACCCAACACTGCCACTGCAACTCGCCGGCGAACCTTCACCGCCACCCATCGCTTCGCCGACCCCGCCACGCTCACGCTTTTGTGTTGTTGAAATCACCGCCAGGTTCTTCGTTGCTATTATATTATTGATTATTTGATCGCTTTATTATTTTGAATCTCGCCGAGTTTGTTAAACTCCGACGACCTATGTCAGGTATCGTTGTTGTTGACCGATTGCGCATCGTTATACATTGTTGGCGATCGTTTGATTTCTTGTTTTGGTAATACGTCGGAGTAAAACTCCGACGAAGCTTTGAAATTTCCGGCGATGTTGTCACCGCTCGTCATTTTTCGCTCGTCTCTGTTGGTTATCTGCTGATGATTTTGGCTATTTTGCTACTGATTTTATGGCTACTGCTCTACTAATTTTTGCCATTTTCGGACTGATTTTAGGCCATTTGTTACTACTGATTTTTGACGATTCTGTCCTTTTATTATTTTATTAAATTGATTTGGAACAAATACTACTCTGTTGGTATATACTGGTTTGAACATGATACTGCACTTGATTGTCCAATGAAAAAGTTATCCGTCGATTTTTTAGGCCTCCACAGTTGCAAAGACGGAAAATAAAATAAATGAAGCTTTCTGGGCGTTGATGATTTCTTCTACTTACACAGGATAACCAACATGCGCTGGCGAGGCGAATTTTCGCAGCCGGACTTATTTAGGATGTCCCGCTTTATTTTTATATATATCTGAGCCCTCCGTGTTTAAAACTATTACTGTTTTGGCGCGGATCTGAAACTTTTATTTATTTTATTGCTTTTAACAATATTGGCCGATGAAGGAATCTCAGTCTGATTTCCAAGGCTTCCTCTGTGCAAAAGACGGATTTATTTACTTTTTGGCTTTACTTATTAAATTCCTGTCATTGCTTTAAAGTTATTTATTCTATTACTAACACTTTTACTAAGTGTTTATGCAGGTACCCGGAGATCATCTTGTGCAGAAGGCCTAAAGAGGGCTAAAAGATGTCCCGGATTTTTATCTTATGTCGCATCTAATTTTAAGTTTTATTATTATGTATTGCATTTTATTTTAATTGCAAATATGTAAAAATGCTTAGAATAGGTAGAATAAAAGCCAATATGTAATTAACATAGGTTTGAACGGATAACCGCAAGTTAGCGAATCTTAAAATATGCCTAACCCCTTCCCTTTAGGATAATAAAGAACCCTGATCCAGAATCTCATTAATTTCGCAGACCATTAAATGGAGATTAATTGCAATATTTTTATTGCAATAAATCAAGTGTCCTAATTCACTTAATTAATTAGGCGACGACTCCTCAAAATCAGCTTTATTGCTCCATCCAGGGAACCGCGCCAAAGAGCAATGTTACAGATACCGTTCAGACCCCGAGGTCAAAAACGGACGTGACAGCATGGCGACTCCACTGGGGATTTAAGGTTCTTAACCACAACAGACCTAGGGTTGTTATTTGGCCATTATTTGGCATTTAATTTTTGTGTGCAGTATTTTGTTTTATTTATTTTAATTGCTATTTGCTTTACTGCTTTCCTTAAACTGACATTCCGCTCATATTTCTTTAACTCTGGAAAATTCACACTATCACACACTACATGCGAGGTGCGCTTGGTGCATCAGCAAAATTCTTTCTTCAAAACCCAAATTTAGGAGAGTTGATAATATACGTGGAGTGTCCGGTCTAGCCGGTGGCCGCGTAGCCTTCTCTCTCGAGTTGTCCACTCGGGAACCTTGCGTCTAGTAAATCCAAATCTTAGAAACTCAGGATAGAGCTATACCACCATTTATTTTAAGGCATGCATGCATTTACCTTAGGTGGGTCGATCCTTGGTATCGACACCACAATCAGGAAAATACCAAACTTGTCGACGGGTTTCTCAACCCAACGACCAACTAAGCATATGTGTGTAGCGTGATATTGATAGACGGATCCGAGCCTGGTCATGACACGCCGAAATTGGAAAAAGTGCACCGTCATTTGGTCGCCATTTCCAACAAAACATTGCAGTTTAATGGCTTGGACCTATTTATCATAATTTCGCATATCTGGCGTTTAGGCCGACCTCTGGCATAAGAGAAGTCCCATGCATATTAGGGCGCACACTTGATTTGCATGCTTTTGTTTACTATTGTTGTCGCTAGCAATTCTTTACATATTATTTAATGCAATAATTATCCTTTTGTGATTCTGGGCTCGAGCATTTGCATTTTTGTACTTTTGCTGTCACATTGCAATCAGGACTTCTACTGCGTAAATCACTCTTGAATAACGCGACTTTGACTTTGTGAAGCATCAACCACCAGTCCGGTCGAACCAATCAGGGGAGTCTTTGACTATATTGTCACACCTTTGCATTCTTATTATTTTTGTCATTTTCCTACTCACCTATTTCTCATATTTTTTGCAGGAAGGTCGTCTTCGCAATCAGCCTAGGGCGGTCGAAGAAAAAAAATCATCACAAAAATGAGCGGTAGTTATGTTGACTAATAGAAGTCAGTTTATACCAGATTCAACGAGACATCGCTCTCAATTCTTCTTTACTTTGTATTTTTATTCATATTTGCAAATTCAATTAATATGTTTAGCGTTGATTGCATAGTTCTTTCATATCATGCCTTTTTACAGCATAATATTCCGAACTACGCGTGTCTGATTCTCACCACACGGTGTGATACGTAGACAACTCATTTTGGGTTCGACACCACAAAAATAAAAACCACAAAAAAAATACAATAAAGAAGCATATTTTTCACTCATGCATCTCATTAATCATATTTTCGGGTATTCATTTTCCGTTACATTCACTTTACTTTGCATTCGTCCACATTGGACAATCATTTGTTTGCACAGCTTTATATTGCTATCCTTTCATTGATAAATTTTTCCAAGCATAAATTTTATAACATATTTGAATGAACTACGCGCACCTGATTCCCTCGGCGGGATACGTAGGCAGCCCTATTCGGGTTCGCTACCATTTATTAAAAAAAAACAATTATTCAAAAATAAAAAAATAAAAAATATTTTGTTCATAAATACAAAAAAAAAATGTTATTCAAAAATACAAAAAACATTTTTAAGTATTATTGTTTGACTTTGTTGATACCAACACAGTTACAAGTGTGCATAAAAAAAAGTGATAAACAGTATGAGTTGACTTTGTGGTAAACCATAAATTCTTTTGGTACCTCTTATTCAAACCCGTAAATGACATTGTCTTGCGTGTTTCCAAGATAAGGACGAAACCAACCTCATCGTTTCATATGCATTGTGTGGTGAGTTATTTGAATAAGTTCAATTGCATTGTATTGTGATCTAAACTTGGCCTGAATGTTTGTTGAGGCGAAATCCTGAGTAACACTCGGTGTAGGAAATGATCGTAGGCTTTCTTTGACCCGTTTGAGCCTTTTCAGCCTACCAAATAACATTATCCCTAGTACACCCCTTTGAGCCTAAACCCATTTCTTTCGACAACTGCATATTACACATATATCCTTTCTGAGTGCGTACGCACTATCCCTCTTTTGGCCCGACCTCCTCGAGCGCTTTAGAAATGTGCAAGTGGCTGATAAAATCATGTGTTGAAGTTTGCAAAGACAAAAATTGTCAAAGTCTCAAAAAAAAATAAAAAGAGGACGACTTCACAAAAAGAAGGAATCAAAAGCCTCGATGTTATAAAAAAATGAGTAAAAAGGGGAACATATAACCCCGAAAAAAAAGGAGCTCTAAATGAAAGATTCAAAAGAAGTCAGTACAGAAAAACTGGGACAAAAAGAAAGCAAGTCAGCATCAAAACGCACAAAATATCAAGCACGGACGTAGTCCAACTCTCGAGGAAGGATTAGTCACTTTTATCCAAATGATATCCATCCCTTCCCCAAACCTACATTACAAGCCCGTTACAAGACCTACATGATCTTATACTGAGGGTTCTCACATTAGTGGATACTTACATGACGGTCAAGCCTATGGTATCACAATTGCATGTATTAAACATCTTTCTGAGTGTGAGTGTTTTTCTCCAAACGTCCCAAAATTCAAAATACTGAAAGATATGAGAGAAATGAGACTTTCTTTCAGTGAGGGCATTTGAAACATGAGATTACGTGTAGTTCGAAACCCTGGATGCATGCAAGTATGTCGACACTCGGGTATGTCTGAGGTACTATCTGAAGCTGTGTGAATTACACCGGAGCCAATCTCGGTTAGACTGAAAGCAATAAAAGAAAATTCTTATACACATTACTAATTGTCAGTATCAACTGAAGTTAGAATGTAATGTTGTCTTCCATTTTTTTCAGAAAAAAAAAACAACAAAATGCATATTACATTAAAATCCTTATTTTGTAGCATGAACTACGTCTTGACCTGATTCCCTCTGCGGAATACGTAGGCGGCCACATCGGCTTCGGTCCCACATCATTTTAAAATCATAAAAAATCGTTATTTTGCAGCACGAACTACGTCTTGACCTGATTCTCGTCAAAGATGAGATACGTAGGCGGCCACATCGGCTTAGGTCCCACATCATTTTAAAATCATAAAAAATCGTTATTTTACAGCACGAACTACGTCTTGACCTGATTCTCATCAAAGATGAGATACGTAGGTGGCCACATCGTCTTCGGTCCCGCATCATTTTAAAATCATAAAAATCCTTATTTTGCATCATGAACTACGTCTTGACCTGATTCCCTCATCGGGATACGTAGGCGGCCACATCGGCTTCGATCCCGCATCATTTTAAAATCATAAAAATCCTTATTTTGCATCACGAACTACGTCTTGACCTGATTCCCTCTGCAGGATACGTAGGCGGTCACATCGGCTTCGGTCCCACATCATTTTAAAATCATAAAAAATCGTTATTTTGTAACACGAACTACGTCTTGACCTGATTCTCGTCAAAGATGAGATACGTAGGCGGCCACATCGACTTCGGTCCCACATCATTTTAAAATCATAAAAAAATCCTTATTTTGCAGCATGAACTACGTCTTGACTTGATTCCCTCGGCGGAATACGTAGACAACCAACAATAAATATGAAATAGAAATTTGAGGATGGGGTAGGGGGGTAAGAAAAAAATTCATTTTTTTTATAAAAGTAACAAAAAATATGAAATAGAAATTTGAGGATGGGGTAGGGCATGGGGGGGGGTTCGGGCGGGGGGTGTAAGAAAATAATTCATATTTTTTATAAATTGTTTATAAAAGTAAAAAAAAAATAGAAATTTGGGAATGTGGTAGGTGGACGAGGGGATGGTGGAGGGGTAGGGGAGGTAAGAAATTTTTTCATATTTTCAATCATTTTTTATAAAATAAGAAAAAATATGAAATAGAAATTTGAGGATGGGGTGTGGTGGGCGGTTGGGCAGGGGGGAGGGGGTAGGTGTGGGTAGGGATGGGTAGGTTTGGACATATTTGAGTCATTGACTATCATATTGTCGTTACATTTCTTACGTACAATATAATATTATTTTTTGATTAAATGTTGTAATTAAATAATTTTTTTTTTTAAAATTATTAAATTGTAAAGATATACTAATTTTTAGAAACATAGGATAGAAAAAAATATTTTTAATAGTTTTAAATCTATTAAAAAAAATATTCTAGTAAATTTGCATAAATGTGAGCCAAACAGGAAACTGTTTCTGTTTTTCAGAAATACTTCTATAACTATAGGCCAAACACCCTAACAGATTCTGTAGAAACAATTTCTGCAGAACTACTTCTAAGAAACAGAAACACTTTTCCAGAAGTTTGGCCAAACAGACCCTTAATTCTACAACTAATTAAAGCTTCTTTGAATCCCAGATTTATTCGCTTTAGGCAGCACCGCTTCTACACATCCTTGGACAAGACAATGCGATTCTACCCTCATGTGCACAAGATGGATTCTTTGTGGCAAAGGTATGCCAATATCATTTGGTGATAATTTGTGCTGTCAATAGCTGCATAGCAAATGCATTATTTAAGAACTTATGTTTATTGAAATAAAGAGATCTATGGACCAATGAGAAGTGATCAGAATGAGAAATATCGAGTTGAGAGAGCTCTAATGCAGGATTCATAGTCCTACCTTTACTGGTCAGTGAGCTCTAATCCCTTTGTTTTGCTTGTTTTATGTAGTTTTGCCATAAGCCATAAATATCTTTGAACACTGTATACACTAGGTTTTGTGTCCATCTCTTCAGTTCTCAGGCTGCTGTACTCGTGTAGATATCTCGCTTATTCATGTCAACCAAATATTTTGTCTTTTCATTAAGCTTGTAGAAACTGAATTGATCATGGATTTTCTTACTTATAAAAGATAGAAGAAATGATTATGGTTTCTGGGACTGAAACAAATTACTGACACATGTGGTAGTAAAATGAAATGAAAGATTATAAACATTTCTTCTCTGAAGTTGCTGCAAGTTTGTTTCAATTGAGAACATTTTGCCCCATATGTCCTTTTTTCAGTTGGAAAAGATGTGCAATTCCAAATCTGCTGCAAAAGCGTCAGCTCAGTCTGAAGAAATAAAAGATGCTGATACCATTGAGAGCAGCGACCAACAGAATGCTGAAGAGGATGACGATCATTCAGAGCTAAAAGGCATTGCAGAAGAGAACCGGAAACTGAATGAAAAAGTAGAGGCTGATAAAAAGAGGAAGAGAGATGCCCAAAAGCATTCAGATAAAAAAGGTTTTGGAAAAAACAATGTTGTAACCAAAAATGGTAGGGCAGAAAACCAATCGGTGGCAACAAAAAGGAGGGAAAAGAAGAAACCCCCTCCTAGAGAGGAAATTGCAAAAGCTAGGTAAAGTGTTTTAGTTCCACGATCACCAGTTTATAAACACTAATGTGCTAATGGAACAGAGTTCATTCCAGATCATATAACCTATTCTTGTCTTCAACATATTTACAGGGAAGATAAGAGGAAAGCTCTTAGGGAAGAAAAGCGAAAAGCCATGATGAAGAAAAAAGCTGGAAACAAATGAGTTCTCTGGAACATGGAGGTTTTGTGATATGCAGAGGATATTGTCAGAGGCGACATGAGTGAACAGAAAACTAACGATGTTCTCTGTCTCTGGTGATGTTGTTAAGCTTAACTCAGGTATATTAGCAGCTGCCAACTAGTGGTAATATATTTGTTGTTGGTTGATGACTTTGAGTTAAAGAGGGTTGGAGATCATGTATGGTTTGCTTTAGAAAAATGAAAGTTAGGATTCATGGTTGCACGAATCCAAAATTTTGTATCTGTATTTGATGTTATACTTCAGTTTTATGGAGTGACCAATAAAAATTTAAAGAGAAAAGTATTTGATGTTATTGCTTTAAATTATACATGTACTTAAAAGACGTGTGCGTTTGAAGTGCTGATGTTCAGATGAATTTTTTTCTTTGCCTAGAAACAAATTTTGTACTTTGAATTTCAGCAATTTAACACAAGATTCAATACCCAAATCTACTCTAAATGAGTTTGAATTTGAAACATAAATTCTAAATATCATAATGAACAAGCCCCAATTGTCAATTTGTCAAAACAATAACAAATCTAGCAAACTTATTTTGCAACAATGGTAAATTGCCAATATTTTCTTTCTAGGTATTGTTCATGCACCAGTTCTTTCATTTTGGTTTCTGTTGTTACTTGTAAAGTAGTCATACTGTAATAGGATCAATTAGCACCAAAGAGACTACATCTTTCAAGTTATTTTTGGAAAAAGTATAAGCATCTTCATCTTTATAAAAGAACTCCGCCACCCTTGTAAGATTGAGCACTGGCATGAGCAAAACCCTTGGTACGACTGTAGGTTTTAAGCATCCTCGATTCAAATCCTTCCAGCTATTCTCTATTATTTTCCTGATCTGCATCCGAGCTTTTTCCTTTGTGACACCATATTCATTCATGTAACATTCAATACCCGAAGCTACATCTCCTCTTTCCAGTTCTATCTGTATCAATAATATTGTTAATGTTATGATTTATATCATGACATTTTTCCTAACATATCGTTTTCCAGAAAATGTCCGAATAAATGTCTTGACATTTGGGCTGACATTCTGGTAACAGTTTTGCCTATCTTCATGGACTGTTTTTCAGGAAACTGTGACCTTATTTAACACATGGCAAATTGACTTGGCAAAGAGTATTTAAAGCAGATTATGATCGATGAAGACCAAGTCCAAGTGGAGCATAACTTGAGGAGCAAGACGTGGAAGAAAAAGTCCAAGCTGTTGAGAAATTTTCTCCTCAAGTTTCTGCCACACGTGACCACTTTTAGCTCAACCTCTACAACCAATTGATGAGCTTTTCAAGGAGGACTCTCTACTATAAATAGAGAGGGCAAATCAGTGAATCAATATCCAGAATCAAAATGTAAAAATATCAAGAGAGCTCTAGGGATTTCTTCTCAGAAATCTGGATCACAAAATGTTGCCTGAGTTTGTGACGACATTCTGCATGACATTTCAGTCGCTGTTTCAGATTCTAGATTAGCTTTGTATGGAGCGATTGTAATGAGATGTTTGTCACTTCTATTTAGATAGATTTTTCAGGCATAAGTCATCTGCGACTTAACCTTTTTTTATTTCTTTTGTATCATCTTGTAAATCTTGTAAAGAAAGGAATATATCAATTGTATATACATATATATACAACACTTTGGTCATTGACCATCATGAGTTATATTAATCTATAACCTATGAAAATTAAACTTTTTGTGTCTTTATTATTTTCGCTGCATTTTACACTTCAAATATTTTATTCTGTTTTTAACTGAACACTGTTTTTACCGAAATGTCGTCAGTTATGTCAGACGACATTTTCGCCGACATTTGCAAACTGTTCCAGCATTCGAATTGAGTTAATTTCCAGTTTATTTTTATTATTCCATAGTTGTACCCCGGAACCCAACAAATATAATTGGACAAACAAATTAAAATAAGAGGAAACATTACTTTACATTCAATTGGTATGCGATACATCCTAATCTTTGAGTTATTAATTTTCTTGAACTTCTGATTAGTAACTTTTATTTACATTGACAATGTAAAGTAATCATACGCTATCAGGTCACTTAAAAAGAGAATAATATGTAACTATCGGTAATATATGAAATTAATTACTATCATACCTCATGTGTTACAAGATCATTGAGTAATCTTGCAATGATACACGAAGCGACAGGAATGATAGGTTCAGTTGATATCCAATCAAATGCCTCCTTAGTAGCTACGTCTCCCATGCCTAACCAAGAAGTAGTGGCAAGCAATAGGTAAGTGCTGGATGGAATTCCATTCTTCATATACTCCTCCATTGTTGGGACATTCATCTCATGATACCATTTGGCCTCTTGGAAGTAAGCCCTCAACAACTTTTTCATCTAAAAAGAGTAACAAAGCTATACATTCAAAAGCGGAGCTTGGTTCATTATATTCAATTGAATTCAGTAGTTTGGACTACATTCTTATTAAGAAGTCGTTCACTAATCTTTTAATTACCTCAGTTATGGAATATTTGACTTGAAATGACTTGTTTCCAAGATTTTCCAACTGTCTTTCCACTTCATTGTAAACTTGTAGAAGAGCACGGTAGGAGAGCTTCAAATATGAAGGTAACTCTTCTGAAGCATCAATGTTCCACCTACATACATACATATATATGTGTGTCAAATATCCTGAGTCTTTTTATATTTTATATTGATATAAGGTTCTTATTTTTCTCTACCTAATTCTTTTAAATCACTTCTAAAAAAACATGAATTAGTAATGGACAAATTTTATAGCTAAACAACAAAACTTGTCGCTAATGAATTATCAAAGAATTTTGTTAGCTACTAGCAGTGCGACGGATTAACGACGAAGTTCATAGTTAATTCCAGTTTTGTTTTTGCAGTGAATGTTGAAATATAATGTGGTAAGCTATTGATAGAAGTGAGAGAAAAAGTTAACCTTTCAATTGCCCTTGTGAGGAGAGTAAGTTCATCTAGTGTGCCATAGGTATCGTAAGTATCATCCATAATAGAACAAAAGAATAATACTTTGGTTAATATTTTCCTTGCAACGCTATATTGAGGCTCAAAGTATACACCTAAACTCCAGAAGTATAATTCAACCACTCTATCTCTTGCAAAGGGTAGTGCCTGCGCTATTTCTGATTCTTTCCACCACCTAAAACGTGTAAAGACGAAATATTTGTTAGAGGTGTTACATATGCAGGGAATAAGAATATCAATTAAATAAGTATAATGCTGAATTTATGCAAGGTTCAGAAGGTAATTAAACATTGTAGTACTAATTGGAGTATTTTTGCAGGTATTATAACATCTTAGCATGCAACTAAACGAGCACTCAACGTTACAAGGTTGAGTTTTAGTTAACTTTTACACATTGATATTGTAAAGAAAATAAGATTTTTTATAGGGACCCTAAAACATATATAATAGCCGACAAATATATATATATATATTTTATTAAGTAGGAATATACATATTTACACATCATACACATAATCATCGCATATATTTTGTATTTTTGGCTAGCGTCCGTAATGAATTCCGGCCGATGAGCCAAAAATGAAAAAAAATAATATTTTTTTGTACTATGTATCAGGTAATCTAATGCGCAGGAATAATAATTTTAAAAAATAAAGTAGGCTATCTAGTACCCTAATAAGGTAGAAATTGTTTATACTGACAGTCTATATTAGTTAATCTGATATGATTGTATTAGTGAATGTGTAGCTTGCAAGTTACCTTGTGATATCACACAGCTCCCTTTTGTGTAACCTTTGTAGGATGTTGAAGTCCAATTTGGCGAAATTTAGTAACATTTCATTGCGCGATTCATCTACTTGGTAAAATGATATGTGTTTCCTCGTTCCTACTCTCACTATGGTATTGTTGATTGGAAACTTCAGTGCATTACTGACTTGCTTTGAAAGGGAATCGCTCAAATTAGTCGAGATTAGCTTTAAATGAGTGGTGGTGAAATTCAGTGCTTCATCCAGAATTTCCTCACCCTCTACTCTAAATTGTGCTGCCTCATACAAGCTCAACAATCCTTGTACGTTGTTAACCAATGCTTTCTTATAATTTCCTTGGTCATCAGTGAACTTTCTAAAAGCATCTGCTCCAAAAAATGTATACACTATCAGTATATAAATTTAAGTCTCCTTCAAAAAGGAAATTAGTACTATATTCATATTTTTCATTGAATTTAACTTTTATACACTACAAATAATGCGGATTTTTCTGCATTACTAAATTATATAAAAAGTAAATGCAGGTCACTTTATCCATAATCAGTGAAATTAATAACTTGAAACATCATGCAAGTGACCTTCTATAGCAGATAAAATTGCACACAGATAATAATAAAAAATGTGATATTAATGAATATGAGTTAAATATTTTTAAATCATTATATGGATGTTAGAACATATTCCACACTTACTAGTCAATTTTTATGAGCAAAATATAGCAAGCTACTTCTATGCAAAATTGCATATAATACATGAATTGACCTTGATAATAGAAAACCGGAATATACCTGCCTTAGTAGCTAGTTGCAAAATCGGCTTAAAAAATGAACAAGTGAATTAAGAAAGTTGTCTTCAAGTTAACTATAAAGTTGTCATGAATCCCTACTATTTATAAAGCTTTAGAATACCAATAAATTAATATCATATAATACATTGTTTATAGTATTCAACAGTCAATGAGAGGCAGTCGTCGATATAGAGACGTGAATAAATTGAGGGTACCAATTCAAGTCTGGTGGTGGGTAATCCACTTTTGAAGAAAAAAATAAACTATAAAGAGCTGATTCTCCATTGTTTTTGCTCTAACGAGTGCAATATTAAATTTGGTCCACTTATGTTTCTGTTTTCGTAGCCGCCGGGGCCCGGGGTTAAGCAAATGGCCTCCAGGGGTGGTCTTGATTTTTTAAATCCCACTTAACAAAAAAAATAAAAATAACAGCTGCTTCAAAAAAATCGGTAGGCAAAGCTTTTGTTGTCAATCGGATATAAATTATGAATATAAATTAGATTTGTCTATAAAACAAAAGCTCAATATATTTCAAGACAATGAACTTGCTCAATTGACCATACAAGTTCTGCCTGCAAAAGCTAGACTTATGTCTGATGGGCATAAGTTTTAGTTTTTGTCTAGTTATTGCTATTATTGTTGTTGAACCAACTCAATTGATCAAAAGTTCTGTCTTATATGCAAAAATTGTGGGAACAAATGTATAGTAACAAGGAAATGAGAATGTAACAACAACAACATAGTTAGAAATCTAGAAATCAACAAAAATAATTGGCTTAGGAAGAAAGATCTATCCTTAAGATAATATTGTTCCGTATATCCTTTCAACGGTGTAATGACAACTTATCTCCCAAGATAAAACAACAATCAAACAAATGAGCAAAGGGAACTCAAGTGTTCGCTTAGGAAGAAAGATCTTTGAGTGTTTTGTGATTGCAAGAGATGAAGACAATTTCAGAGAATTGTTAAGTGTGAAATGTGTTTTGCAATTGTGCCAAAGGCATCAATTTATAGGTAGATGATTATGTCTTCTCAATTAACCAAATAATGGAGAGTAATTACTCCAAAATCAGCCCAAGAATCAGTTTCAATTCGCCTCCAACGGTCTGAAAAACCGTCGAAGGCTGCGGTGCTTCACGTCCAGTAAGTCACTGGAACTAAAACGCCATTTAGTGTCGCGGCGCTTCAATTCCAGTGAGCTACTGGAATTGTAACGACATTTAGAGCCGTGGCTCTTGGATGAGGCGTCGCGGCACTCCAAACACCGCGACCCTGACTTTGTTGCGCTGCGGCCCTTCTCGGCTCCGCGGCAATTTCTGATTCGTTTAATCTTTTACACATTTCTTCCTTTCATTTACCAACGTGAAACCGTTTGTCATTTGACCAATAACCGTCTATTCTATTATGTCTCAAACAATTCGTATACGTACCAATATCTCTTCTATTTAAGAAAATTACGATCCTTGGAACTTTATGTGCACGTGTGTGGAAACCATGTTTCTGACGTGCGGGGCCCCAATTTTTCGAGTCATAATTAATAGGACTAATTTTATTTCACGTTTTAGTAAATTTCCAACAATCCCCTCTTGGAAGAGATTTTGGTGCACGCACATGGTGCCTTTCGAGCAATCACTCGGCGGATCGATGTTGCATCTGGAGAGATAGTCGTAGCTTTGAACCTTCTATAGTAGAATACCATCAGACATATTTACTGCGCGGTGAACGTGATGTCTTGAACCGTCAATGTTTAGTATATGCCAAGACAATGGTACTAACACAACACCTTTCCTACTCAATCTTTCTAATATTTTGGTCCGTCGTGGGCCGTGGACACCCTTGGATTCTTAAGTGCGTTCATTTGATGTGGCATGTCCTCGCACTTAAATAGGTGGTCTCCTACAAGGTATTCTGCAATACCCCGCTACACAAGCGTTAGGAACCATTAAAAGTTTCCCCAACCTAACCTCAACTATTGAGGATCATTAAAAGTTTGGAAACTTATCCTTTAACCCTCTTACATGTAGAACTTTTTGTCTTTCATGGGAGTGGTCTTGGATTATGTTTCTTAAGAAAAAACATTATCTGAAGTGCTCTTGCTTCCACCGATGCGCTCACGGAACCTTTACAGTTTAGTTTTCTCATTGAACCTTATTCTTGGGATCTCCAGTCTGTAAGGTTGGGTGTCCACTATATCGGTTCTTATTGTTTGGGTTTTAAGCCCATTCCCCTAGACAGGCAGAACACCCGAGGTGATCAACTGCCTAACAGACTCATGTCTCCGTCGAATATGACGAGACTGACCGTTGTATATAGAACTCCGTGCCCTTCCTAGAGCCGATTGACTATCGCAGTGGATCATTACAAAAGACACGGGTTTATCCCAACATGGGACATCCTCTAGGAAACCATGAAGCCACTCAGCTTCCTCTCCTGTTTTATCTAAAGAGATAAATTCTGACTCCATCGTGGATCGGGCAATAAGAGTTTGCCTAGAGGATTTCCAAGACACATCTCCACCACCGATTGTAAAAATATATCCGCTGGTGGACTTGATGTCATCGCTATAGATATCCTGTTTGCATCATTGTACCCCTCTAGTACAGCTGCATATCTTGAATAGTGTAACCTGAAATTTAGCGTGAACTTCAAGAACCGTAGTACCCTATTCAACGCTTTCCAGTGATCCTCACTCGGATTTTGGGTGAACCTAGCCAATTTATTGACTGCATGAGTGATATCAGATCGAGTGCAGTTTGTGATATACATCAGACTACTAATCACCTGCGCATATCGCTCCTGGCGTACGGGCTCACCAACATGTTTATCAATATTTTGACTTATATCCAATGGTGTCAATACCGGTGAACTGTCGAACATCCCAAATTTCTTCAGTACATCCTCGTTGTAGTGAGATTGAGACAAGACCAGTCCATTAGATGTCTTAGAGATCTTGATCCCTAATATGACATTTGCAATGCCCATATCTTTCATGTCAAAACACTGCTTTAACATGTTCTTAGTCTCTAGGATTATCCCAGGACTGCTTCCAGTGATCAACAAGTCATCTACATAAAGACATATCATGACGAAGGATTCGACATTTCCTTTCATGTAGACACATTTGTCACCTCCATTAATGGCGGACCCTTTTGATAGTAGATTACTATCAAATTTCTCGTGCCATTGTTTAGGGGCATATTTCAGCCCGTACAATGATTTAACAAGCCGACACACTTTTGTCTCTTTTCCTGGAACCACATACCCCTCGGGTTGGTCCATATATATTTCTTCTTCCAAATCACCATTTAGGAAGGCTGTCTTAACATCCATTTGATGTATTTCAAGATTCCGCAAGGCGGCGATAGCTATGAACATACGTATGGATGTTATTCTAGACACCAGAGCGTAGGTGTCGAGGTAATCAAGGCCCTCCTTTTGGCGATAGCCCTTGACTACCAACCTAGCCTTGTACTTGTCGATAGATCCATCTGCCTTTAACTTTCGTTTAAGGATCCACTTACAACCCAAATGTTTGTGTCCCGGGGGAAGTCAGCCAACTCCCAGGTGTGTTTATGCAGGATGGATTCTATCTCACTTACTAAAGCTTCCTTCCAGAGCGGTACTTCTGAAATTGACAATGCTTCGTGATTGTCCGTGGTTCATCTTGAACCAAAGAAGCTTCAAAGTCTGGACCGAAGGATTTATCCTTCCGGACCCTTTTGCTTCTCCTTGGTTCCATCTCTGAATCTTCCAAGTCCCGAGAATCTGGAATACTGGATTCCGAATAATCAGCCACTTAACTAGATCTGAACCGTTTGGATCTAGGTAGTCATCGACTCCTTGATCCTCAAGAATTTGATCATAACTTCGTTTATGAAAGGTTACGTTGTTTTCCTTATATGGAAACGTGTCTTCAAAGAACCACGCGTTCCTTAATTCCATGATCGTACCTTCATAAATGTCTGGTACATCCGACTTAAGCACTATGAAGCGATAAGAACTACTGTTATTGGCATATCCGATTAATATGCAATCCACAGTCTTAGGTCCAATCTTGAACTGTTTTGACATAGGTACTTTTACCTTGACTAGACAACCCCATACCTTTAAATACTTGTAGGTAGGTTTGTTTCATTTCCATAACTCGTATGGAGTCTTGTCTTTACCTTTGTGTGGGACTCTATTAAGAATCTTATTTACGGTAAGGACAGCTTCTCCCCACATGTGTTGGGGAAGGCCTGAATTGTTGAGTAAAACATTCATCATTTCCTTCAGTGTTTGGTTCTTGCGTTCAACCACACCGTTTGATTGAGGAGAGTAAGAAGCCGTCGTTTGATGAACTATACCCGTCTGGGTACAAAATTCTTCAAAAGGTGCTACATATTCTCCCCATCTATCGCTGTGGATTGTTTTAATCCGCCCACTTAGTTGATTATCAACTTCTGCTTTGTAGCGTTTGAATGCTTCAAAGGCTCCATCTTTACTTTTTAGTAAGTAAAGGTAACAAAACCTTGTGCCATCATCTATGAAAGTTACAAAGTACTTGTTCCCCCCTCTTGTTTGAGCAAACTTCAAATCACATATATCAGTGTGTATAAATTCTAGAAGAGTGGTTTCCCTTCGACAGATCTAAAGAGACTCTTGAAAAGTTTTGTCTCTACGCACACCTCACACTTACGTTGAGGGTTTATGTCGATAGACTGCAATAATTCCAGCTTTACCAATATTTGGATAGATTGATAGTTAACATGTCTTAATCTATGATGCCATAAATTAGATGACTCAATCAAGTAAGTAGAAGGCGTAATTTTATTATAGTTGAAACAGAAGGCATTATAGGTGCAACATTAAACTTAAAGAGGCCTTCACAGACGAAGCTCCTTCCTACAAAAGTTCCATTTTTAGTGATTACAAACTTGTTAGCCTCTATCACTAGCCTAAAACCAGCATTTACTAACAAAGGTCCAGAAATTAAATTTCTTTGAATTTCTGGGACATGCATCACTTTCTTCAGAATCAGCTCCTTTCCGGACGTCATCTTTAGGGTCACCTTTCCGACCCCAGCACCTCTGAAAAAGAATTGTTGCCCATGAACAATTTCTTATCTGTAACTGGTGTATATGTGGAGAAGGCATCTTTATTGGAACAAATATGACGGGTAGCACCCGTGTCTAGCCACCATTGCACAGGATTCTCAACGAAGTTAGCTTCAAGAACCACCGCTGAGAACTCCTCGATCATATCATCTACGAACATGTCTTCGACGATGTTAGCCTTGGCCTTACCTTTGGCCTTCTCTTTATTCTCACGTTTGAGCTTGCGACAGTATTTGTCCATGTGACCAACTATACCACAGTGGTTACAATTTCCCTTGAACTTTTCAGTTGTTTGGGTCTTGCCTACCTTCTGAAACTTCCGCTTTTTGCTCGAGTTCCCTTTGACTTCCGTCAGGTTCGCCTTACCTCAGCGGGTTGTTTTCCTTTTGGCATACCTTCTTATTGTCCTTCTGAATCTGGAGTTTGACAATAAGTTCATCTAAGGTCATCTCCTTCGTTTTGAGTTTTAAGTAGTTCATAAACTCAATCAACGAGGGAGACAACTTCTCGATTAATGCCCCAACCAAGAATTGCTCGTTGGGCTTCAATCCTTCCAAATCCAGGTGATGTAGAATAATTTGAAATTCCTGGACTTGGGATGACACATTTTTGTTGTACACCATTTAAAATTTCAGGAACTTCCCAATGATGAACTTATTACTACCCGTATCTTGGGTGTCGTATTTCTTCTGAAGCTTGTCCCATAACTGCTTGGCAGTTTCAACGGTACAATATACCGTGTAGAGAGGATCAGACAAACTGTTTAGAATATAGTTCCTACACATAAAATCGCTATGTTTCCATGCTTCGCGAACCATCTTCATGTCGTCAGCGACATAGTTACCTTGGCCCCCTCCCGTCAAATCATTTGGCTGAGGGTCCACGTCTTCCCCAACTAGTGGAGGGTCATCGGTTAGAAAATGTGACATTCCCATAACAGTCAGGAAGAACAACATCTTTTGATGTCATCGCTTAAAGTGAGCACCCATGAACTTTTTAGGACACTCATGGTAAAAACTAGCGGGTGTAGGGGCAGTGACGCCCCCTTGAGTAGTAGCAAAGACATTGGGAACGCCTCTAACAGGAGCATAGGCGTTCTGGACGCCTTGGGCAGTAGCATTTTCACTATAAGTGCCCGGAGCAGCAGTGAAGGCATTGGTTGTGCCAAAAACAGTGTTGACACTAGTTGTGCCAAAGCCAACAGTTTGGAAGGCATTGGGAATGCCTGGATTAGTTGGGTTGTAGGCAATGTCATCGCCTTGAGTGGCAGAAGTGAAGGTATTAGTATTGCCTTGAGCAGTGGCGTTGTTCACAATGTTGAATTGATCTTCAGCAGACATGTTGTTGTTGAAAACAGTGAATATTATCTTAAGCTTGTGGGAACTAATGTGTAGTAACAAAGAAATGAGAATGTAACAACAACAACAACAAAGTTAGAAATCTGGAAATCAACAAAATAATTGGTTTGCTGAGTCGACTGAATTCTCAATCTCTCCTTAAGATAATATTGCCCTGTATATCCTTTCAATGGTGTAATGACAACTTATCTTCCAAGATAAAACAACAATCAAAAAAATGAGCAAAGGGAACTCAAGTGTTCGCTTAGGAAGAAATATCTTTGAATGTTTTGTGATTGCAAGAGAGGAACACAATTTCAGAGAATTGTTAAGTGTAAAGTGTGTTTTGCAATTGTGCCAAAGGAATCAATTTATAGGTAGATGATTATGTCTTCTCAATTAACCAAATGAATGGCCATCAATGTCAAGTAATGACCATTGTTATTGGGGTTAATTCAGCCTAGTAGTGGCTGAATTCAATAGTCAAATAATGGAAAGTAATTGCTCCAAAATCAGCCCAAGAAACAGTTTCAATTCGCCTCCAACGGTCTGAAAAACAATCGAAGCGTCGCGGCCCTTCGGGGAGGCACCGCAGCGCTTCAATTCCAGTGAGCTATTGGAATTGTAACGACATTTAGAGCCGGGGCTCTTGGAGGAGGCGCCGCGGCGCTCCAATCACCGCGACCCTGACTTTGTTGCGCCGCGGCCCTTCTCGGCTCCGCGGCAATTTCTGATTCGTTTCATATTTTACACATTTCTTCCTTTCATTTACCAACGTGAAACTGTTTGTCATTTGGCCAATAACCGTCTATTCTCTTACGTCTCAAACAATTCGTATATGTACCAATATCTCTTCCATTTAAGAAAATTACGATCCTAGGAACTTTATGTGCACATGTGTGGAAACCATGTTTCCGACGTGCGGGGTCCCAATTGTTCGAGTCATAATTAATATGATTAATTTTATTTTACGTTTTAGTAAATTTCCAACAAAAACTAAAATTTATACATGATGGGTAACAAAAGGTCTTCCCACCGAATTTCTTCAAGCTAAGACCATTTTGAAAAATATAAATTGTGAAGCGGGGACAAAATCTCAAGATCGCACACTTTTAGAAACACCACGCGTCATTTGCACGGGGTGGGGTGGGTGGTTCAAGGATATTAGGCTAGCGTGGAGTTTGTAGTGCTCTTTAGAATATGCTTCTTTTCAATTGCTTAAGTTCGATAATATAAAAAGTATCTATACAATTAAATTACTATACATAATAAACTATAGATTTTATGTTCTATAACTTTAATAATGTAAAAGAATAGTTACATAACTAAATTATGAATAAGATAATTATAGGTAAATATTAATTCTAAGCATAATTTAATAAGAGACCAGCCGCTTCCAATATTATTGGATAAAACCTTGGATCAATGTCTTGGAAGAACCACTTGTTTAGGCACATTATTTAGAGAGTTATTGGCATGGTCACGTCCAGTCTATTTCATCATCGTCAGATTGTTATCCTCTATGAAAAGTTGTATACGCTACGTTATCTTACTCGCCAATATTGAAATATTTTTCAATTTTTTTTTGATAATCAGTGCCGGGGTGGCGTCTGCATATCGCTAAATCTGCAAGTATTGGTACTTATCGCGGAGGCGAATGTAACCGTTCTTAGCCGCCACCGGATAAATCGCGGGATGTCGCGCATTCGATGTCGATCGCCACCAACGGATCAATGCTTCTGGTCAGGCCACAGGAATTATGCGAGTAAACCCACGCTGCAACGTCTAGCGGTTAAGCTGGGGCTTTATCTGAGGCGTATCGCCGAGACGTATCCGTCGAGAATCGAACTTGTGACACTGGCGCAAATTTGGTAATACCAGCCACTATCTATCTTTGGATAAATATTTTTCAATTTTTATTAAGTAAACGTATACAAAAATGGTGCCGAAGTTATAGTTCTATATTTTATATGGCTTCAGTATGTGATAACTTTAATCTTAACCTCAACTAGTCATGTGGTCATGATATTGAAATTATTTCTGGTTAATTGAGGGTGAAATTAGAATATTCAAACTGATTACTGAGAAACTTCCATTTGTGCCTTGTATAACTGATGCAAGTTATGTGAGATTTTATTTAATCTCTCATATCTTACCTATTTAATTTTGGTCACCAAGTTATATAACAAATTAACATCGCACAGCTTGTATTAGTTATGTGAGGCACAAAGTAAATTTCAACAGATATGCATGTAGAAAATGTTTTAGAGTAACTTACATAAATAACTATAGTTTCTAGATCATAATCAACCATAGCTACTACTTTCTTAATTATAATTCGTAGCTACTTTTTAGCTATTTCGCATGTGTATTCAAAAATACAATTCTAAAATACAATTAGTCAAATTCAGCTATGTTTTACATGTTTCGAGTGTATTCAAATACACAATTTTCTCCTTTGGAAATATAGAAATACAAGTGAATATAAAAAAATACACTGTATTTTATACTAAAAATGAAGAATACAATCAAATCCGGCCAGATCCCCGACAAGAATACAAAATATACTCAAATTCGAATTTGAGAAATGCAACTATTTTCATATCTGACTGTGCTCCTTCCCCCTTGCTCAGAAAAAATATCGTCCTCGCCGGCAAACCTACTCTTTCACAACACTCAAATAAGTGTACATATATGAGGAATAGAAGAGTCTTGAGAGTATGATAAAGAAGGAGAACATGGGGATTGTCGGGGGTCGCCTAGGGGTCGATAGAGGGTTCGACGGAGTCGATGAGGGTCAGAGGGTTCGATAAGGGTCGGCGGGGATCAGGGGGTCGCCTTCGTCGGTGATCAGAGACAACAGAGGGAAGATGAAGATGAGGGTCTTCGTGCTTTTTGAAATCTGAACTTTTCAATACGTGAATACAATATAGTTACGAGGGGTAATAGGAATACACAATATAGCTACAAGGGGTAATTGAAATACACAATATAGCTACGAGGAGTAATTTTTTTCTCTAGACAACAGAGAAATTTGTATATATCCCCATCAAAATTTCTCTTTTTAGATATATCTCCATCACAACTCTAAATTTAGTTATATCTCCATCAAAATTCAATTGTATTATTTATATCCCCAATTCTTCATTTGACCTCTTAAAATTTATAATAAATATTAATAAAATATTTTAAAGACTGTTTTGTCCTCTATCAAAATTACGGTACTAATTCCCTCCCTTCATTTTTCTTTGTCGTTCTTTCCCTTCCCGCATGATAGTAAGATTAAAAAATAAGCATGATAGTAAGATTTTTTTCTCATTTCACCCTTATGATTATTACCCTCTACAGGAGGATGATCAAATCATTTTGTTTTTGAGGAAACACTGCATTTCTATCACTGTCATTTTGCTTGATTCTGGCCTCTGCAATAACGTTTATGCAGTTGTTGGTGATGTGAGGGGAAGAGGACTGCTGCTAGGCGTTGAACTAGTCACTGACCACAAACTGAAAACTCCTGCAAGTGTTGAAAGTTGAAACTCTGCATATCATGGACAAGATGAAAGGTAAGTTTCTTATAGCGTCACACAAGGAGTAGAAACGCGGCAAAAAAGGAAAAAAAGAAGAAAAATGTTACATCCCGTATTTCCAGAACATGTTTATAAGAACGTACGTATGAACTCAAAAATGATAAGATTTGAGACTAGTAAAAATTTATCGGAATTATGGAAATGTCGGGAAACGAAATATTGTGACGAATGGGAGGGAGACACGTGTCACCCCCCTTGGTTGGTCTTGGTCGAATGGGCCAAGGGTAGAAAGGTCATTTGACCCAAAGCTAGATGATCAAGTCTTGCAAAGTCCAAGCTTGACATTATTGACTAAGTCAAAGAGCCCAACTTAGCTTGATATTTAATTCCATTCATCCAAGCCACCCATATGTTTTAATCTAGACCCTCCAATGTTTTATATATTCATCCATATTGCAAGACAAGTTCCATACTTAGAAAAAAATTCAAGAATATTGTGCTAAGCCTTAAGGTGCTCTCGGCTAAGCTAAATTCCAAGAAGAAATTTTTTTCGTTTGTGGTTCAATAATCCCAATACTTTAAACTAAGGTTCCTAGAGGTATTGTAAGGATATCTCAATAGAAAGATCACGGAAAAATCACGTTTTTACGTTAGTCGCAAGGTGAAACCTAAGGTGTTCTTCAACTTTGAAGTTGAAAATTGAAGAGAAGTTAATCGTGAACTTCTAAGGGTTGCAAATAGCGGTTTGGAACGTCAAGAAGATGAGTTGAAGTTGCTAAGGATCAACTTTAGGTTTTGGATAAGATTTGGGCTTAAAGAGGTAATAATCTTCGTTTTACTATTGTAATTAAATATTCCATGTTATGATAAGTTAGAAATGATCATGTGATTTATATTGTGAAGATTTATAAGTGTTATTAATATTGGAACCACTAATTCGAAACTAGCAAGTTTAGTCTTTGAGATTGTAATTCAATTTGGCTATTAGTTTTAGTCGTCGCATGTTGTATAAGAAGGGATTATAATTGTTATAATTGATTGCGACTATATAACATGTTAGAATAACAACTTGGATTGAAAAGGAATTGAAAGAAAATTAATGTTGTTGTAGCCGAGAATGGCATGGAATTATTGGATTGTTTTGTATTATTGTGGGGCAGAATTTTACACATCATGTTAAGGCGTGTAATCCCCTTTGGATAGTTGAATTGTTGGGCCTTAAATGTGGCGTGTTTGGTTGTTAAATTTGGGCCTTGGAAAATGTGGAAAAGTATGTAGAAACAAAGGAAGTGCTGTCCGATTTTCCGTAGAATTTAGTGACTTTGCACTTAGAATATTCTACGTTTGAAGCTAGAGGTTAATAGACATATTATGACCCTTATAGTTTGAAGTACTACGAGTAGAGTATTCTACTTGAAGGGTGGAAAAGCTAGCAAGGTTATAGTACTTTGGAGCATTTTGCTACTTGTCGATAATCATCGCGAGATATGTGAACATCTTCCTTCTTTTGGCATGGTTCTATGTATGAGATATACATATGGTGTTATTTCATGATTCCTTCTACTCTTAGAAGTTAAGAGGTATGTATGTTGATTTACTCTATGTAAAAGTTATCCTAAGTTCTTACCAAGTCTTATGGGGGATGTTGGTAAGAGTCGTTAGGAAGTATTTGGAGTCGAGTTGACTTTGCTAAGTTACTACACGAATGAGAATAAGTATCGAACAAGCCATTGCACCGTTAATAAAAGAAAATGTATCGACAATCAATTAAATTAAAATTAGTAGAATTCTCCATCTGCATAGAAGCTAAGATAAGACAAAATTGTATTAAACAAGTATATTCACAACTCATAAAAGTATATGTTACTTGATTTAAAGAGTTTTATGTGATGAAGTTTTAAGACTATGAACCTTGATTTCTGAAAAGGTTAAGAGACTTTATTTTTCAAGTTATGGACTTGATTCTTAAAAGAAGAAAAGGAATTGATTTAAAAAGTATGGTTTCTATGTTTTATTTCAAAGGTTAAGAGACTTGAGTTTCAAAAGAAGAAGTTTATGGATTTAAAAAGGAGAAGGAGTTTTATGATTCTTTTTAAGTATGTATGTACGTAGTACGTTTGGGTTTAATTTTTCCTAAGGTAATAAGAAATAAAAAGTGCCTTAAGTTCTCTAAAGTAAAAGGTTGTTATAATAGCTTTATGGGAAGTTGTTATAACGACTTAAGAAGAAGTGAAAAGATGGTTTAAAATGTTATGTAAAGAGACATTATCGCGTCCCAGGAATGGGCCGGGCAGTACACCTTTATGGGCAGACTATAAGACATTATCGCGTCTCAGGAATAGTAGGGCAAGATACCTTTTGTCACGCCCGAACCGGGCGTGTTGGTGCCCTACTGGGCACCGCTTCTACCTAATGCCTGCAAGTAAACTGCGGAACTTAAATAACACCTCTTTTTTTTTTTTACCAACATACGTGCAAGGGCAAAGCCGACAAGGATGCCATATAATATACATAACAAAAGACACTACACCGCATATGAGTCGATCCACATATGAATACGGACCTCTAAGAGTTTCTTGAACTATGACGGACAAGGCCCCGTACCCATAAGCGTACAAAAGCACATCTTGAAAGAACTTATACCAAAAGATAAACTCCCGAGCGAAGGAGCTATCCAAAACTCGAGCGGTCTACACTGCCGATCACCAAGCTGCGTACCTAAACATGCGGCATGAGCGCGGCCAGAAGGAGGTCGATGCGAAGAATGTACCAAGTATGTGAAACATTAAATCAGTAATGAAATCATAACCTAAACAAAGCAGGAGACATGTATGATAGCCAACCTACAATACACAATACATAAGCGGTCATATCAAGTCGTGGGGCGCGTGCCGCCAAAGCCACTACTCGAATAACGATTACCACGATTGCCTTACTAACAATGATAGTAAAAAGTAGAATACTTACAATATAAAATAGGAAGCTCACGATCAGAAGGACCACCCGCGCGATATCATTAAGCAATCCTACACGGGACTATTTCACCGCGTAGGTCGCGTGGACCCGCGTGAGGTATTCCTCGCATGAAACTATTTCACCCGCGTAAGCCCTTACGGACTCGCGTGAGGTATTCCTCGCGTAAGTTTGTATCCGCCGCGTGGGACTATTTCACCCGCATAAGCCCTTGCCGACTCTCATGAGGTATTCCTCGCATCGTGGGTAGCAAATCCACGGAATATGCAAATGCCACAAACCCGGGGAATGACCCCGTAATGAATAATATACCACTAGCACAAAACCGACTATCATACAATATATAAGCAAGTTAAGAATCCCCTAACTTCTTATTATTCTTGTTCACATACACTTTCATTTTAGCTTACTTAAGGCACTAACATGTCGTTTATAAAGATCCGGGAATCTAACCCGCCTCGCAGTCACGTGCCGGAATCCCACATCGTATAAGCATGTCCAAGGAGTAATACAAATAATGGAAGCATACTCGTGGAATCCCACATCACTGTCGGTACGTCCAAGTAATCCTACAACAAGACAACCGACCCTTCAACCGAGAGTCGCGACAACGTAATAAAACATAATACTTGCACTCAAAGGCTATCGCCAGCACACACAGGCAAGTTCATAAAATCTATAGACTTTCATTTTATGAACTCAAGGCACTTAGAGAATAATTCCCATTTAAACAAGCCAAAGTACTTATCAAGGCACACATAGAATAATTCTCAATTAAACAAGCCAAAGTACTTATCAAGGCACACATAGAATAATTCTCAATTAAACAAGCCAAAGTACTTATCAAGGCACACATACAATAATTTTCAATTAAACAAGCCCAAGTACTACGTACGTACATTCTTTTCAAAAGACTCCTTTTTATGTAAAACCCCAAGATACTAACACCCGTAGTATCAAGGCATGTCTATTTTTCAAAGTAAGTTACTACACTTTTAGAAAACTCATTTCAAAGCTTGAAATCAAGTAACTTCAAATTTTCACAATCTAGGCAACTTATGCCCATTAATCAAAATAGACAACTTTCTTAACCTTCCATAAAGCCGTTATAACCAACTTCCCATAAAGCCGTTATAACCCTTTATGGTTTTAGACATATCAATTCCTTTTATAACCAAGAGACTTATACTATTAAAACCAAGTATCACATACTTACAAATCAAGTTCTCAACTTTCAAAATACTACAAGTCTCTTAATATTTAGAAAACAAGTTTCTTCTACTTTTAAACCTCAAGTAACTCACACCTCTAAAACAAGTTACTTCTCTTAAATCATGTCATTTCTCCTCTTTTAAAACAATTAAGTAAATCACTCCTTTGACTCCCCTAAAGTCATTATAATGACCTTTAGGTTTTGGAACTAAGGCACTAGCCAAAAGGTTTGGAAACCACTTCCTTTTCAAGACTCTATGTACTTTAAGTAAAATACTTTCACTTTTAAGAATCCAACTTCACTAAGGCAATGGATTATACAACTTACAATTTAAACATCAAAGTACAATCAAGGAAGTACATAGAACAAATTCTATTTTAGGCAATCCAAATACAACCAAGGAATGGATCATTTAAGGAGTAGGACGTACTTTCTTTATCTTAAGGAATCATGCTAGAAGAGGAGATAGTTCACATACCTTTTCGGCTAAATCCACAAGCTAAGCCGAATACGCCGTACGTAGAAGTGTCAACCTATAATGGTCACAACATGACTATCAATTTCTAGTCTCTAACGTAGAATAATACTAAGTATGCAGTCTCTAATTCTACGGAAAATCGGGCAGCACTTCCTTTGTTTCTACATACTTTGCCACCTTTTTCAAGGCCGAATACAGTAACCAAACACGCCACATTTAAGGCTCAATACAACAACCAACCAAAGGGGATTACACGTCTTACAATACGTGTAAAATTCCGCCCCACAATTAATACGAAGTAGTTCCATATTCAAGCCATTCTCGGCCAACAACATAACCAACAATTCAAAGTCTTTTCCAATCCTTTTCCAATTCCAAGTTCTAAGGTCTAACATGTTATATAGTCATAAACAACTTCAACAACTACAATTTCCTTCTTTATACAACATGCGACGACTTAAACTAATAATCGACTTGAATTGTAATCTTAAGGCTAAACATGCTAGTTTCGGATTAGGGTTCCAATAGCGATATACTTCTCCAACTACACAATATATACCTCATGCTTGCTAATATCCATAACTACAATTATAAGCAAACTTAATTACTAAAACGACAAAATTATACCTTTATAAGCCCTTAAAATTTCCAAGATTCAAAGTCGCGCCTTAGCAATTCTTAGCTCCTTTCCTTATGTTCCAATCCGCTCAAGCATTCCTTAGAAGCCTATGAAGAACCCATCTTCAGTTCCAACTTCAAAGTTGAAGAACTCCTAAGTTTCCGCGCTGCGACTAATACGAAAAACGTCGTTTTTCGAAATCTTTCTATTGAGATATCCTTATACCCTTAGGGACATTGAGTTTAAGTCTTGAGAACAAAGGATCAAAACTACAAAATTTTTGTGTGCAAAGATGTCAAACAGGAAGCGTGCTATGAAGAACAACAAGGTGTGATTTTTTTCTAAGTGTTAGAAGAGCTTGTCTTGCACTAGCTTAGTATATATAACACAATGGAGGGTTTAGATTGCAACACATGAGTGGCTAGGATGAGTTTCACTAGGATCAAGCCCAAGTGGCAAGTTGACTTTGGTCAATAATATCAAGCTTTGAAGACTTATCTTCTACCATGGTCAATGACCATTTTACCCTTACATATTTCGACCAAGACCATGTGGGGGAGGTTCCACGTGTCGCCCTCTCATTCGTCCATAAAATTCTGTAACCCTCGTGGGCCCCACAAAACGTAAAATTCCTCGGGTGGGCCCCACATGACCAAATACGTAAAAATAATTTTCCATAATGTTAATAAGTTTCATACTCTTCAAATAATGCATTTTGAGAATCCAATTCTCAACAACGAACATTTTTCCTTTCCGACGTCCGGAAGATTTTCCGTCGGAAAAACAATTCTTCCTTTCGTACCATTTTCCAAGTCTTGATTCCTTACGTACATTCTCTTTTACATGTCTTGGACTTACGGGGTGTAACATTCTTCCCCCCTTAGAAACATTCATCCCCGAATGTTCTTAGTCGGTTGTCAAGCTATACAAACTCCGGCATAAACTCTATACTATGCCTATCAATCAAAACTGCACAAGACCAACGATGCCACACATGGCCACCACAACATACGTAAACATATCAATGGACCTTCCGTCCGCGACCCCTTCTCACAAAACTCGAAGGTTACAGTCTTCTCAAACTCGGGATCCTTAGAGGTTCCTTTCTTTCCTTACTTGTCATACTTTCTCGTACTTCCAAACTTATTTGAGCATACGTATAAAATTTCAAATATTGATTCTGTTCCCCAATCCTTGGATTACTATCCAAACTTGGCCATTATGTTACTTACATTCCCGTTAAGGCTCTTCTCGACCCTTACGACCTAGTTCCGGTGGAACGCATCCACGAACTCGTACAATGATTAACTACACTTGGGCCTGGCGTCCTCGGGACCCTACCACATAACGGGACCATATCTAATTGACATCACCCCATTCCATACTATCGGCTGACCCGAAATGAGTCCATAACCCGACCCAGCGTCACACTTAACTTCTCGTTCTTAGTCTGAAATAAATCTCTCTCTTATCTCAAGGTACTTCTCACCCTATCCCCCCCTCTATTCACTAGAGGTTCGTCACATAAGCCAAAGTATTTCTACTATACAATCTTCCCTATTGGTCTTACACTGTTATGGGGCAATTACTACGTGTGAACTCTACACAACTATAGTCTCAGTTCACTTACCATTCTTGTCAATATTCTTAACCTCTCACTTTACTAATCAAGGTATCCCTACCTCTGGGGTAATATCACTTTACAACTCTAGCAATAAAGGGAAAACATATACGCTAGGGTAAAATCTGAATCTATCAATGCACGTATGATTCAAAAGAATCGAAATATACCTGTAACCCCGTGCGATGTCGCCTCCTGATCCTGTCCCGTAGTCACGTCAGCTATGCAGTTCGAAGGACCGCCAGAACTATAAACTCCACCCTGACCTCTACCACGGTTGGCTGACATCTGAACACCCTGCCCTGGGGGACGCACAGCTGCGGAGGAAAGAGAATCAACCATCGGCCTCATAGGCTGAGCCACCTTACCGGCGCTCTTTCTAAAAGGACATACCCTCAGAATATGGCCCGGACGGCCACAATAAAAACAAACACCTGTGCCATAACGGCATTTCCCCGAATGACGCTTACCACATCTGAAACACTGAGGAAAAAGTGGCCTCGACTGAGAAAATCCTCTGTTCCTCTGAGAACCTCGACCCCTGGAGCTTGGACCGGCTCCTAAATACCTTGTGGGATCAAATCTCCCACCTGTGAGCTGCGGGGGTATGTCTTGGGTGGTGGGACGAATATCTCACTCATTTCTTGAGGCGACTCGTCCAAAACTCAGGGATAACCAACCGGTCCTAGCCTCTTCTGCCGATCTCGCGTTGGCCTCTACCTCTGTACACACTGTCTATCTGGCCGAATAACCTCCTGTGATGAAATCGTAGCACCGCTTATCTTGGTCAATAACATAATCGCTTCCTCTGACCCTATAGTCTTCTCTGGCCGAAACGGAGGCTCGTCTTGGGGTCTCAAAACTGGCGCAGAAGAACTGCGTCGATCGCGGCCTGACATCCGGTATACCACAGGCATAAGCCCTATCAACTCCACGAGTCGACTAGTAGCTCTGCTACTCCTTTGCCCTACGGGCTCTTTGTTGCCCTCCTTGGAGGCATAAGCGTAACACAAAATCACGTCGAGAGGAATTATCTTACTAACACGGCTCATGTACGATCTTGAAGTGAGAAGAATAGAAACCAACTCCTAAATGTCCTGTAGCCTCTTGTTTATGGGTGTGGCGCGCAACACACCGATAATCAAGACTTACTAGACACGGTCAGTAAACATTCAGGCGATCGCTCGATACCACTCTGTCACGCCCGAACCCGGGCGTGGCTGGTGCCTACACAGGCACCTCCTACTAATGAACACAAGTAAACTGCGAATTTAAATAACACCTCGTTTTTTTACCAACATACGTGCGAGGGCAAAGCGACAAGTGCCGTATAATATACATAACAAAAGACACTACACCGCATATGATTCCAATCCACATATGAATACAAACCTCAAGAGTTTCTTGAACTATGACGGGACAAGGCCCGCCGTACCATAATCGTACAAAAGCACATCTTGAAAGAACTTATACCAAAAGATAAACTCGCGAGCGAAGGAGCTATCCAAAACTACGGCGGTCCTACACCTGCCGATCACCAAACTGCGTACCTAAACCTGCGGCATGAACGCAGCCCCCCGAAGGAGGTCAGTACGAAGAATGTACCAAGTATGTGAAACATTAAGTACTGTAATGAAATCATAACAGCCTAAACAAAACATGAGACATGTATGATAGCCAACCTACAGTACACAATACATAAGCAGTCATATCAAGTCAGGGACGCATGCCCTCAAAGCCACTACTCAAATAACAGTACACAGTGCCTTACTAACAATGAGAGTAAATAGTAGCATACTTACAATATAAAATAGGAAGCTCACGATCAAAGCAGGACCACCCGCCCGCAGTATCATTAAGCAATCCTACACCTGGGACTATTTCACCCGCATAGGTCGCGTGGACCCGCATGAGGTATTCCTCACATGGGACTATTTCACCCGCATAAGCCCTTACGGACTCGCATGAGGTATTCCTCACATAGGCTGTATCCGCCCGCATGGGACTATTTCACCGCGTAAGCCGCGCGGACTCGCGAGGTATTCCTCGCATCGTGGGTAGCAAATCCACGGAATATGCAAATGCCACAAACCCGGGGAATGACCCCGTAATGAATAATATACCACTAGCACAAAACCGGCTATCATACAATATATAAGCAAGTTAAGAATCCCCTAACTTCTTATTATTCTTGTTCACATACACTCTCATTTTAGCTTACTTAAGGCACTAACATGTCTTTTATAAAGATCAGAATCTAACGCCTCACGGTCACATTGCGGAATCCCACATCGTATAAGCATGTCCAGAGTAATACAAATAATGGAAGCATACGTGGAATCCATCATCGCCGATGCGTCGAGTAATCCTACAACAAGCATGACCGCCTTCAACCGAGAGTCGCGGAACGTAATAAAACATAATACTTGCACTCAAAGGCTATCGCCCGGCCTGCGAGCAAGTTCATAAAATCTATAGACTTTCATTTTATGAACTCAAGGCACTTAGAGAATAATTCCCATTTAAACAAGCGAAGTACTTATCAAGGCACACATAGAATAATTCTCGATTAAACAAGCCAAAGTACTTATCAAGGCACACGTAGAATAATTCTCAATTAAACAAGCCAAAGTACTTATCAAGGCACGTAGAATAATTCTCAATTAAACAAGCCAAAGTACTTATCAAGGCACACATAGAATAATTCTCAATTAAACAAGCCCAAGTACTACGTGCGTGCATTCTTTTCAAAAGACTCATTTTATGTAAAACCCCAAGATACTAACACCCGTAGTATCAAGGCATGTCTATTTTTCAAAGTAAGTTACTACACTTTTAGAAAACTCATTTCAAAGCTTGAAATCAAGTAACTTCAAATTTTCACAATCTAGGCAAATTATGCCCATTAATCAAAATAGACAACTTTCTTAACCTTCCATAAAGTCGTTATAACCAACTTCCCATAAAGCCGTTATAACCCTTTATGGTTTTAGACATATTCATTTCTTTTATAACCAAGAGACTTATACTATTAAAACCAAGTATCACATACTTACAAATCAAGTTCTCAACTTTCAAAATACTACAAGTCTCTTAATATTTAGAAAACAAGTTTCTTCTACTTTTAAACCTCAAGTAACTCACACCTCTAAAACAAGTTACTTCTCTTAAATCATGTCATTTCTCCTCTTTTAAAACAATTAAGTAAATCAGTCCTTTGACTCCCCTAAAGTCATTATAATGACCTTTAGGTTTTGGAACTAAGGCACTAACCAAAAGGTTTGGAAACCACTTCCTTTTCAAGACTCTATGTACTTTAAGTAAAATACTTTCACTTTTAAGAATCCAACTTCACTAAGGCAATGGATTATACAACTTACAATTTAAACATCAAAGTACAATCAAGGAAGTACATAGAACAAATTCTATTTTAGGCAATCCAAATACAACCAAGAAATGGATCATTTAAGGAGTAGGACATACTTTCTTTATCTTAAGAAATCATGCTAGAAGAGGAGATAGTTCACATACCTTTTCGGCTAAATCCACAAGCTAAGCCGAATACGCCGTACGTAGAAGTGTCAACCTATAATGGTCACAACATGACTATCAATTTCTAGTCTCTAACGTAGAATAATACTAAGTATACTGATCTACAATTCTACGGAAAATCGAAAGACTTCCTTTGTTTCTACATACTTTGACACCTTTTTCAAGGCCGAATACAGTAACCAAACACGCCACATTTAAGGCTCAATACAACAACCAACCAAAGGGGATTACACGTCTTACAATACGTGTAAAATTCCGCCCCACAATTAATACGAAGTAGTTCCATATTCAAGTCATTCTCGGCCAACAACATAACCAACAATTCAAAGTCTTTTCCAATCCTTTTCCAATTCCAAGTTCTAAGGTCTAACATGTTATATAGTCATAAACAACTTCAACAACTACAATTTCCTTCTTTATACAACATGCGACTTAAACTAATAATCGACTTGAATTGTAATCTTAAGGCTAAACATGCTAGTTTTGAATAGGGTTCCAATAGCGATATACTTATCCAACTACACAATATATACCTCATGCTTGCTAATATCCATAACTACAATTATAAGCAAACTTAATTACTAAAACGACAAAATTATACCTTTATAAGCCCTTAAAATTTCCAAGATTCAAAGTCGCGCCTTAGCAATTCTTAGCTCCTTTCCTTATGTTCCAATCCGCTCCAAGCATTCCTTAGAAGCCTATGAAGAACCCATCTTCAAGTTCCAACTTCAAAGTTGAAGAACTCCTTAAGTTTCCGCCTTGCGACTAATACGAAAACGTCGTTTTTCCGAAATCTTTCTATTGAGATATCCTTACAATACCCTTATGGACATTGGGTTTAAGTCTTGAGAACAAAGGATCAAAACTACAAATTTTTTGTGTGCAAAAGATGTTAAACCCGAGAGCATGCTATGAAGAACAACAAGGTGTGATTTTTTTCTAAGTGTTAGAAGAGCTTGTCTTGCACTAGCTTAGTATATATAACACAATGGAGGGTTTAGATTGCAACACATGAGTGGCTAGGATGAGTTTCACTAGGATCAAGCCCAAGTGGCAAGTTGACTTTGGTCAATAATATCAAGCTTTGAAGACTTATCTTCTACCATGGTCAATGACCATTTTACCCTTACATATTTCGACCAAGACCATGTGGGGGGAGGTGCCACGTGTCGCCCTCTCATTCGTCCATAAAATTTCGTAACCCTCGTGGGCCCCACAAAACGTAAAATTCCTCGGGTGGGCCCCACATGACCAAATCCGTAAAAATAATTTTCCATAATGTTAATAAGTTCCATACTCTTCAAATAATGCATTTTGAGAATCCAATTCTCAACAACGAACATTTTTCCTTTCCGACGTCCGGAAGATTTTCCGTCGGAAAAACAATTCTTCCTTTCGTACCAATTTCCAAGTCTTGATTCCTTACGTACATTCTCTTTTACATGTCCTGGACTTACGGGGTGTAACACCTTTATGGGCAGACTATATGACATTATCGCGTCGAGAATGGCGGGCAAGATACCTTTATGGGCGGTATATGACATTATCGAGTCGGGAATGGGCGGCGATATTCCTTTATGGGCGAACTATATGACATTATCGCGTCGAGAATGGGCGGGCAAAGATACCTTTATGGGCAAACTATATGACATTATCGCGTCCCGAGAAATGGGCAAGACACCTTTATGGGCGGACTATATGACATTATCGCGTCGAGAATGGTAAGGCGAAGTATACCTTTATGGGCAGACTATATGACTTTATCGCGTCCCAGGATGGGTCGGGCAGTATACCTTCGTGGGAAGATTCTTATGAATTCGCCGTGTCCCGCAAATGGGCTGGGTTACATTGTCACGTTTGGATAATTAAATTGAACTCCAAAATGAGGTCCTCGCAAAGGGCCGGATTATGTTATGCAAGATAAGTAAGTTATATGGTAATGAACATGATGATTTTTCCTAAGTATATACGTAAGAAGTTGACTATAACTTTTATTGAAAAATGGGAAAAGATAATAAAGTGCGATTATGTTCACGAGATTGTAATGACACGGTAGGATCTGGTATTTATTTTGTTTATATTCTTACCCCTGTCATTCTTTTGTACAGTTATGATTTGTTTACTGTACCTTATTTTCGTTCCATATTAAATTTTGTTATCTGACCCCGAAGTGCGTTAAATGCCCGCAGGTATTAGGTGCACATGTTGGTGATCCTTGCTCTTAGGATCTCGGTTCAGTTTGGGAAAAAGCTCCATTTACTCCGGAGGCTTATCTTTTGGTACGGTATCCCCCTGAGGTTGTAGATTCATGTATATTTAGGGGGTATGGCGGGGCCCTGTCCCTCCACAGTTGTTATGTTAAAAATCTTAGAGGTCTGTAGTCACATATTGTGGGTCAGTTTGTAAAGGAAATGAGGCAACTGCTTCGGTTGTATATATATGTCCAGGGAGGTAGCCCTATCGACTAATCTGTTGATTTTATTTCTGTTGATTTATTTTTTAAGTCTCATGTATGTTCCGCTGATTATCTCTGATGTATACCTGTAAGGGTGCCCAGGTAGGGCACCAGTCGCGATCCCGGGGTCTGGTCGTGACAAAAAAGAAGTTTTAGCGGGAAGAGAAAGAACGACAGAGAAAAAGGAATGGAGGGAATTAGTACCGTAATTTTGATGGAGGAAAAAGCATCACGACGAACCGGCAAGCGTCGCGATCGGGTGCCCTACACAGGCACCTTATACCCTCACATCACATATAATCAGCGGAAGCTAAGGAACAACTCATAATCACATACCAAACTTGTATAATAAAACAGGCAAGCCGACAAGGCCGCCACTTTACATAGAATAGTCCAAACGAACTACAACTGTACATATGTCCCAAATACATATTAATCACCCACACCTGTCTACAGACCTCTAAGAGTTTGGTAATGAAATGTGACGGGACAAGGCCCCGCCGTACCCCTGAATATACATAAGCAAAGATCTGTACCAAAATGACAAGCTCCGGAACAGTGGAGCTATCTCAAAAAGCTGGGCAAGGATCCTAAGCTCGAGGATCACCAAACTGAGTACCTAAACCTGCGGGCATGAACGCAGCCCCGGGAGAGGGGGTCATTACAACAATGTACTAAGTATGTAAACATAAAGTACATTAAATAAGATCATAACTGTATAAAAGATAACAAGGACAAGTATGATAATCCACATACCAGATCCAACCTTTCCATATAAAATAAGAGTCAACTGTACCTTGTACAAATAGAGAGTCAACTGTACCTTTTAAAAATAGTGAGTCAACTGTGCCTTTTTTTTTTAAGTGAGAGTCATATCAAAATCATGAATGTCTGTCCATATAATCATATAATGTCTTGGGTATCTATACTCACATCATGGATACATGTCCATTGAATCATATATTGTCGTGAGTATCTATACTCGCATCATGGATACTTGTCCATGGAATCATATATGCAATAGGTATCTGTACCCGCATCATGGATACATTGTCACGACCCGACCCCGGGCCCGTGACTGGTGCCTTACCCCGGGCACCCTAGTGATACAACATCAGAGAAAATCAGCAGAAATAAAAAAACTTACACATGAAACAAGATATACAATAATGAAATAAGAAAACAGGCTAACCAAAACGGTTACCTTTCTGTATATATAAATAAAAACTTGAACAGTTACATCCCTTTACAAACCACGCCACAACAAAGATTACTGCACCTCTAAGAATGTTATAACAACAACGGGGACGGGGCCGCCATACCACGAATGTAAGTACTACAACGGCGGGGACTATACGAAAGATAAGCCTCCGAGAAACGGAGCTTCCCAACGTTGAACTGTGATCCTATGGCGAGGATCAACAATCGGTGTACCTCTACTGCGGCGATGAACGGCCCCGAAGGAGTCGATCAACAGTACCAAATATGTGAAATCGTAAAAATCGAAATAAAATCATAACATTTTAAAACCAATTACAAATACGTCACGAACAACCAATTTAATCGCATAGTGCGCAAAGATAAACAAGAGCAAAATAGATATAACGTAAATGGTCTTTTCTAGGCGCTAATGATCGAAGCAAGGCGATCGCCCATAGTATCATTATGCGAGCCTAATCCTGGAACTCCGCGATCGCATAGACCACTAGGTCGCGTGAGGTATTCGCGATCGGGGTAGCTAACCCGGCGCATCATCCTCGACCCGAAGTCGCGTAGTCACTGGACGCGTGAGGTATTCCTCGCGTCGGGCGTAACACACCCGGAGTGATCAATCCGGAACTCGCGACTCGCGTAGGTCGCGTGGACCGCGTGGTATTCCTCGCATCGAGGGTGGCAAATCCTCGGCATCATAACAAGTTAGGGGGGTATGTGATATAATACCAGTACAACGGGCTTATCGTTAAACAACATAAGCACAACAAGAAAACCCCCTTACACAAACGTCACAAGACACTAACACACGTAGCGTCATAACATGTTTACTTATCAAACCAACAAGAAAGTATTACAAGGCTATCACAAGCCAATATAGTCAAGTTACTCACAAAAAAGTCACACGATACCCGTAGTATCAAAATAGAGTAACTATCTTTTAAGTAAACCAAAACAATTTCCATACCTTATTTTTAAACCAATCTTAAGACAAAAGCATGCCTTCCTTTAAAACAAAGACACTTTTTCCTTTTTAAAGTCAAGTAGCAATATACTTTTTAAACCAAGTGTCATACTCTTTTAAAAACAAGTAACCTATACCATAAATCAAGTTACTTCTCCTTTCCCGAAATCAAGTTGTTTATAAGTCAAGTCTCTTTACTTTCAAAAATCAGTCTCTTAATCTTTAAATCATATCTTTTAAGGAAACCAACCTCCAACATTTAAAATGTCAAGTTATCATTTTAAATCCAATGATAAAACCATTCTTTTGTTTTCATAAAGTCGTTATAAATAACTTCCCATAAAGCTATTATAACACTTTATGTTTTAAACCAACCAAGGACAACTATTCTCATTTTCGAAATCAAGATAACTTTATTCTTTAAAAGACCACACACCCATTACTCATGAGTGAGGTTTTACAACTTTTTAACATAATTTAAGTCCTTAATATTTCATAACAAGTCACTTAACTTTGGAATCAAGTCAAGGACACAAAAGGAAAATCATATTCCTTTAAACACACGTGCGTCTACCGCACTATATATATTTCACAAATATCATGCTAAAAAGGATAGAAAGAGGTTCACATACCTCGCGACGATTATCGACAATTAGCAAAACGCTCCACAGTACTATAACCCTGCTAGCCTTTTTCACCCTTCAAGTAGAATACGCTACTCGTAGTACTTCAACCTATAATGGCCATAAAACGGTTATTAACTTCTAGATCCCTTCGTAGAATATTTCTAAGTACAAGGTTCCAAATTCTCCGGAAAATTCGGCAGCACCTTCCCCCCCGCAACCACATAAATCTCCTCCTCTATCAAGGCCCGCTACCAAGCCAACAACTCCTAGGGGGGGTTACACGTCTAACCGGACGTGTACAACACTGCCCCACAATAATACTACAAGTCTACTGTAAATACAGTCCAATGTAAATACAGTTCAATTCTTTTTAATCATCCTACCAATGTATCTTCTACTCAATTATTAACTACTACAACATGTAATTTCCAATTACAATAGGGGGATAAAGATCATTACCTCGATAAGCCCAAAATTATCCAAGATATAAGTCGATCCTGAGCAACGTTTAGCTCCAATTCCTTACACTACAACCCGCTCCAAGCAACCCTTAGAAGTTTCTAAACAACTTTTCTTAACACTTTATCTAAGCTATGAAGATTTTTCTAGGGCTTCATTTTGCGACTGTTGGAATAAAGTAGTATTTTCCGGGCTCTTAGTATAAAGATAACTTGAAATACTACAATACAAGGGATTTTTTTGGCTAAGGTATATGGGATTATAACAACACTTGAAGAATTCTACTCAAGGTGGGGGGGTGGGTGTTGGACGAGAACTCACTAAGAGGGAGGGAGAATTTTTTTGCCTTGGAAACTCTTAAGTGGATGAAGAATAAGTCTTGCACACAAGGGGTATTTATAGGAAAATCAATGGCTAGGATTTAAGCAAGTGTAGGGTGAGGATTGGGTCCAAGTGTGTGTGGATTTTACCAACCAAGTGTCCACCACAAAAATGGGACAAGTGGCTTGCCACTGCTTGCCCACTGGGCCGTCGAGGCCATATGTCTATCAACAATTCGGCCACATGGCCACATGGGGGTGACACGTGTCGCCCCCCTACTCGTCCAAAATATTTCATCTCCCGAAAAATATCCGAAATGCCAAAAATCCGAAAATAAAGTGGGCCCCATAAAACCGTAAATTTTCCCCGTGGGCCCCACGTGACCAATTCTGGAAATAAAATTCCATAATTCTCAAATATTCTTAAATTATTAAATACCAAAGTTGAGAATCCAATTCTCAATAAAAACCTTTTTCCTTCGTAAAAATCCGGAAACTTTTCCGTCGAAAAATCACATCTTCCTTCCTTTCCAATATTTGTCGTATTCTCGTACGTACGTCCTCATATACATACTCTGGAACTACGGGGTGTAACATACATGTTCATGGAATTATATATATATATAACGTACCCGACCTCTAATGAAGATCTCGGTGTTCATGGGTATCTATACCCGCATCATGGATACATGTCCATGGAATCATATACTGTCGTGAGTATTTATACTCCCATCATGGATACATATTCATAGAATCATATATGTCATAGGTATCTGTACCCGCATCATGGATACATGTCCATGGAATCATATACTGTCGTGAGTATCTGTACTCACATCATGGATACATGTTCATGAAATCATATATGTCATAGGTATCTATAATCTATAGCCGCATCATGGATACATGTCCATGGAATCATATACTGTCGTGAGTATCTATACTCGCCTCATGGATACATGTTCATGAAATCATATATGTCATAGGTATCTATACCCGCATCATGGATACATGTCCATGAAATCGTATACATATACTGCCCGGCCTCTAATGAAGGACGCAGTGTTCATGGGTATATATACCCGCGTCATGGATACATGTCCATGGAATCATATACCTCTACTGCCCGGCCTCTAATGAAGGACGCGGTGTTCATGGGTATCTATACCCGTATCATGAATACATGTCCATGGAATCATATACCTCTACTGCCCGGACTCTAATGAAGGACGCGATGAACATATGGAAAGATGCGCACGAATCTGCCCGGCCCATTATGGGACGCGGTGTAGTCATATAGGGTATACTACCCGGCCCTTTCTGGGATGCGGTATAAAGTCATATACTGCCCGACCTCTTTCTGGGACGCGGTGTAAAGTCATATACTGCCCGGCCCTTTCTGGAACGCGGTGTAAACACATAGGGTATACTGCCCGGCCTCTTTTTGGGATGCGGTAAACATGGAATAATAACACTTGCACGTATAGATATCATGAGCAACCATGTGAAATTTTAAATCATCTTTTGACTCTCCATAAAATCTTTAAAATGACCTTTCATTTTAGAAAAATCAAAGCACTATCACATCTTTCATTAAGGATTAGGACCCAAAAGAACTTTGTACGTCCGCCGTACACTTACTTTATATAAATCATGCCAAAAGGAAAGAAGGAAGAGTTTCACATACCTTATAGGCTATACCAACTTGACAACTAGAATACATCTCAAGTAGTACTTCAAACCTATAATAAAAATAACACGTCTATCAACTTCATGATACTAGTATACAAAATACCACATAATGATTCTCCTTTCATATAATTTTTCGGGCAGCACTTCCCTTACTTATACATACGTTTCCACCTTACAATTAAGGCCAATAACATCAATAACCAAGTACCAATTAAGTACACAACCAAAATAGCAACCAAAGTGATTCACGCACCTACTTCTTATGTTAATCCGGCCTCTTAATCCACATTAAAACAGTCCACAAAAATAGTCCATATTCCAACAACAACGAGGGTAAAATGTGAAGCTTTTCTACACCTTTTTATACCCTTATTCTTTTAGGACATACGTTAGCAATTATCACATTTAAACATGCATAATTTTAATTGAATTTTCAGCATTATAACCCCACAAAACAGCCCCTTAAACAACACAACAACGTCTCACAGTTTCATGCAGTTCTCAGCCAACAATCAATACCATAACTCTTTTCATAATTCCTTATTATCCAATTCAAGTTTCAACACTTTAATATAATCCATATCAACTTTTAACAACAAGATTCCTTCATTTTTAACATGCAATAAGTGACGATAACAACAACAATAACCAACGAATCCAACAACATAAAAATTGTCCAGAATCGGCTAACATGCCAAAACTGTGACATGCACTTCTTATTCTCCATTTTACTTAACACAAGTTCATCTCTTAACTATAACATCATGTAACTTATAATTACTTCAAGAGGAAGAAGAAATCTTACCTTAGTTTTTAGCCAAAACAGTCCACTAGTTTTGGCCACCACCACTTCCTTTTGCACCACTTCTTCAAGTTACAATAACACACATGTATCCCCTACTAGCTTGTAACCATCTTACTTCCACGTTTTCCTTCCAACAAGTTCATCTCCAAGCTTGAGTTTTTTTTTTCTAGGCAGAATCGGCCAACAACCATGCCCACTATTTTGGTGTGTTAATCTTAGCTTAGAACTTAGTTAAGGTGCTTGATCTTACAAGATAAGTAAACATTGTCCTTCACTTGGCCATGGTTCGAAAACTTGAAGCTTAAGGAAGAGATAAGAGAGTTTGGATGATGAAGATATTATGAGCCAAGGCAAATAAGTCTTGCAAGACTTGTATCTATAACATGTGCACAAGCACAAGTGAATGGGGACCCATGTGGAACACTTGTCCACTTGTCATCACAAATATCTTCTTGTCACAAAAATATCTCCCACACTTGGCCAATTCTTGAAAATTTTCGATGGACTTCCCCCCAAAATTGTGAAGTTTTTGATGGGTCCCATATTATCAATGCCAAGACTTAATAATACAATACTAAGTCCATAAATCCATTGAATTTTTTTAACTACTAGTTAATAATTTTCGTCGTCACATTTATTGTATCCAAAATTATTCCATAAGAAAATGTAAATATACTTTCCTTCCAACGTTCAAATCTTATTTCCTTAATCACATTCTCAATCTATTGCCCTGGAATTACGGGGTGTAACAAAAACAGTCTTTAAAATATTTTATTAATATTTATTATAAATTTTAAGGGGTCAAATAAAGAATTGAGAATATAAATAATACAATTAGATTTTAATGGGGATATAACTAAATTTAGAATTGTGATGGAAATATATCTTAAAAGAGAAGTTTTGATAGAGATATATACAAATTTCTGTAGATATTATAGCTATAAATTGTAATTTATTCAAAGTATAGCTATTATACTTAAATACCTTCTATAATTAGCTACAACATATAAATTTTTTAATTTTTATTACCTAAATCTGAAAAAAGACACCTGGTGAAAATTCTACCTATTGGAAGTAGAGGTATAATGTGGCTCAACTGGCCCATGCATGCCCATTATTAGTTCACGACATAGACCAACTGGGACGATCCATTAGTTGTGTGTAGGTATTGACATTTTTTATTGGGGAAAGGACATAAATGGCTATTCGGCCTAAAGTAGTCCCAACCGAATGGCCCAAGTTGCTCCAAACTCAATTTGAGGCCACTTAATTAATGTCAGCCGTTAGCCAAAAAATTAAATAAGGAGCTCTTAAATTAAAAGTGAAACCGTAGTGAAAAATGTAAATTCATCCTTGTTTATAATTACGTGATATAAATATTTATCCAAATAATTAGTGGTACATAATTTTTCCTTAATTTAAATTAATATATTACTATAATGTTGGCAAGTCTCTTTGGATTCCTTTGTGCAACTCTTCAACTTTCTCATTGGAAGTGGTGAGTGGTGATCCTGGTAATGATGATGAAAGAATTAATTAATGAAATTATATATAATATTATTTGTTTAACTGAAAAAATTATTGAATCTATTAAATATTAATGTATTATTTTTTCTTCACTTTTTTTTTAATTTTAATCAAGAGCTAAATTATAATTCTACAATAATGTATAGTCCCATTTTATATGGCATTTAATTAATTTTCATAGATTTTTCCTTTTGTAATAATTTTCTTTTTAGTCAATGATAATTTTTAGATTTTTTTTAACATATGTATAAAAATTGTGTCATTGCAGTATATAATATGTATCACTATTGTATATGTATAGAAGATGTATCATACGTATATAAATTGTAATATTATTGTATATAGTATGTATCCCTACAATATGTGTATAGAAATTATATCATTGTTGTATAGAAAATACATATAGAAAATGTATCATTGATGTATAGAATATGTATTCCTACAGTATGTGTATAGAAATTGTATCATTGTTTTATAATATATATATATATATATATATATATATATATATAGAGAGAGAGAGAGAGAGAGAGAAAGAAAGAAAGAAAGAGAGAAATTGTATCATTGATGTATAGAATATGTATCCTATAGTATGTGTATAGAAATTGTATCATTGTTGTATAGAATATGTATTCCTTTAGTATATTTATAAAAAATATATCATTGTTATATAATTTATATATAATAAATATGAAGTCAACGTATACTAAATAATTATATAATTATTAAATAAAAATTATACATATTTTAGAATATTTCTTGAAGGCTCAATTTTCTCCACCACTTTCTCCTTCTTATTTCACTTCCTCCTCCTCAATGTCGACAACATGTACGACGTCGTAATTGAGAACTGAAACGTGAAATTCACTCCAACACTTGTACAGTCCAAAATCACACATTCACTCCAACACTTACTAAAGAAATTCAAGTTTAATATTTTATCAACAAGAAATCTTGAAAACATGCTCAAAGTTGAGTTTTAAATGAAAAAAAAGAAGAGAAAATGAGGACCTTCTTTGACTTCGAGAGGGAGAGTTGAGCTAGAAGATCTATCACTACTTGAAGGTATAGAACTATTAGCAATGGTGAAAGAAATAATCCTTAATTATTTCATTAATGAATGAGTATATATACAATTTACAATTTTTATAATATGGAAAATTCTATTCTTATTCTACTCCCAAAACTTTATTCTACTTGTACAATAAATATACAATTATGGTAAGTGTACAATTCTAATTTAACTACAACAAAATATGTCCTAAAATATACCACCAATCCGTGATATACACGACATGTATGTATCGTGTATATCACAGGTTTAATGGCCCATTTTCGTTAATAAACTCGTGATATACACAACATATATATCGTGTATATCACAGGTTTATTACACCCCCGCAGTCATAGTGGGTGGTCATCGTACGCTGAAACTGTCCCTAAAATCCTCAAATAGCACTGAAAGAAGACCCTTAGTGAATATGTCTATAACTTGATATCTGAAAGGGACATGTAATACACGTACTTGTCCACGAGCTACCTTTTCACAAATAAAATGGATATCCATCTCAATATGTTTAGTGCGCTGATGTTGAACCGGATTGCCAGAAAGATAGACAACACTAATATTATCACAATAAACCAAGGTAGTTTGTGCGGAAAGTGAAGTTCTAAGAGAAGATTATGTAACCAACATGATTCAGAAACCACATCGGCTACCCTAATCGGCCTCTTCACTAGAGCGGGATAAGGTAGTTTGTCGTTTGGTAGACCATGAGACCAAGTTATCACAAAAAAACATACAATAACAAGACGTAGAGCGTCTGGTGTCTGAACAACCTGTCACGACCCGAACCCGGGCCCGTGACTGGTGCCTTACCCCGGGCACCCTAGTGATACAACATCAGAGAAAATCAGCGGAACATAAAACAAGACATGAAATATCAAGAAGTGTAAAACAGTTATCTGAGAAATCTTGCCTTTCGGCATATATATATAAAACTTTAATCCGAGCGATAATCCTTACAACCCCGCCACAACATACTGCACTTAAGATTTATCTAACAACTATGACGGCCCCGCCATACCCCGAATGTACAAGGACCTACAGACTCGTGGTAACATACCAAAGATAAGCCTCGAAGGAACGGAGCTTCCAATACGAAAGGTGATCCTAAAAGCGGGGATCGGCCGATGTACCTCACCGCGGCGTGAACGCACCTCGGCGGGGTCACAACAGTACCAAGTATGTGAATCGAAATATCAGTAAATGAAATCATAATAGTCTATATAAAGCGAGAGACATGTATGATAACCAAACTACAAGACACAACATAAAAAAATCATATCAAGTCGTGGACTCACGCTCCAAATCATCACTCGTGCGTGGAATTCCTTCCTCACCGCCGGCATCATGATATAACAACACGGAGTATACATGAACACGTGTCTCACTGTGTCAATAAAACCGTGACGGCAAGTATAATTACGGATCCGACCGCACGTCACGGCTCCATCCAAACACCGACTGTCGACACGTGGAAAGTGCACTAGCCTCCACCGGATCCACGCGCCACGTAGGCGATGGGGCAAGTGAATCGCCAGCACCCGATCACAACCGTAAGTCACGATACTTCGCGAAGGCGACGCGTGGCAATAACACCTGCATCCACTTGCGTCACGTAGCTGACGGGGGCAAGTAAACAGGCTACGCACCCGATCACAACCGTAAGTCACGATACTTTGCCATAACCAAAATGGTCACATGTCCACAGAATCCATCAACGGTGTAGACATGCCCATGTAACAATGCTAATGGAAGCATACCCGTGGAATCTCCCGTCACTGCCGGTACGTCCAAGTAAGTTCTCGACAAGTCAACCGGCCCTCCATCGAGAGACGCGGTAGTATAGAAACACAATTCTTGCACAACAAAGACTATCACCATAAGCATAGGCAAGTTACACAACAACAAACATAGGCGAGTTACATAACAACAAACATAGGCAAGTTATACATAACTCAAGGTACTTTCATTTTATGACAAAGTCCGGGTTTTAACCCTAAAGTACTACGTTCGTTAAATTCCTTTTAAAGAGATCCATTCCTTTTATAAAAGTCACCCGGTACCCGTAGTATAAAATAAAGTGACTCACATTTTTAGGTAAACCAAAACACTTTTTTTTCAACAACATTCTTTTCCTTAAAGTTCCAGTTTGCCTAATTTCAATTACTCAAGTCTCTTTATTTTAGAAAAGTTTCATAGTTCAATGTCTTAATCTCTTTTAAAACAATTGAGTAACATATGCCATATGTGTGAGCAGTTTATTCTTGTTTATAACCATCTTATTAAAGCAGCCATGATCTAGGAAATGTAATATCATTTTGTCTCATCTTAGCTTCTATGCAGATGGAGGTTTCTACTGGTTTTAATAATACTTCATTATTCATTACATTTTCCTTTATTAACGCTGCAGTGGTTTGTCGATACTCATTCTGATTTCCGAAATCAGTAAAACGTTATTCCTTTTAAAAACCAAGTACTCATTACTCACGAATGAGGTTTCACACAAAATTCATATTAATTCAATTAAGTTAAGTCTCTTATCTTTTAAGAATAAGTCTCTTAACTTCTAAAAATCAGTAAACCATTCTCTTTATCTCTCTTAAGACGTTATACCTAACTTCCCATAAAGCTAGTATAACTCTTATGTTTTCAAAACCAAGTATTACTCTTCTTTCAAAAAGGTTTCTTAATATTTTTGAAATACATTCAAGGTTCTTATTATTCAGGCTTAAGTCAAAAGACATTGCCGTACAACTAGGTTCTATTAACACACGTACGTCTACCGTACTATATATATATTCTTTTAAAATATCATGCTCAAGAGTATAGGAAGCATCACATACCTCGCGACGATTATTGACTATAAGCAAAACGCTCCACGGCTATAACTCGGCTAGCCTTGTCCACCTTCCAAGCAGTTCATGCTACTCGCAGAACATTCAACCAATAAGGTTATAAGTCTACTGTAAATACAGTCCTATGTAAGTACAGTTTAATCTTCTACTCTAATATTCTTCTGATGTGATTTCGGTTCAAGTCTATTCTGTAATATCCTTCTATTATAGTTCAATTCTCTTCTATGAATCTTATATTCATTTCAATCCAACTACAGTATGTAATTTCCAATTACAATAGAAGGACAGTAGTATTTACCTCGATGAGCCCAAAATTATCCAAGTTTAATGTCGCTCCTGAGCAACGTTAAGCTCCTACTCCGCTTGCTCAACCCGCTCCAGCAACCCAGAAGTTCTACGCAACTTCTACTTAACACTTCAACCGACTATGAAGGTTTTCCTTAGGGTTTCGTTTTGTGGCTGAGGGAAAGTATAATAGTATTTCCGGGCTCTACGTAGAGGTAACTTTGGAAAGTACTACAAGGTATAAGGGCTAAAGTATTTGGGCATTATAACAATACTTGGAGAGTATTTCTATACCACAAAAGGGGGTATTTATACGAGACAACTAGGCGGGGGTACCTCTCGCCAAGCCTCACTCGAGGTTTGGACGAACTCAACTCACAAAAGGGAGGATTTCAAGACTTGGAAAATGATTTTAGGATGAAGAAGTTCATCAACTTAGAGGGGTATTTATAGGTCAAGAAATGGCCAACCAATGGCCAAGATCCATCCAAGTGTTAGGCAAGTGTAAGGCTAAGATTAAGCCATGTGCACCTTATCCATCTACCACACCAACTTGCACAAAATATCCTACCAACTACAAGCCCTTCGCCCACTTTGCGCCCTAACACGTCGATGTGAGGTGACACATGCCACCCTCCCGCTGGTCCAAAATGTTTTCTCTCTAAAAAATCCGCAAAAATTATAAATGACATAGCGGTATTTTTCCCTGCGCACTTCTAGTAAAACTTTTGTTTGAAAAACGACTCTTTTCGGCACTTGTGTACAATTTTCGAAACTTGCCAAATCTTTAAGGCTCAAATTTTTATACGTACGCCCTCACGTACATACTCTGGAAATACGGGGTATAACACAACCACTCCAATCAGCAACCACTCGTGAATTTTTACAGAATGCGTCCAGAATGGACAACACCCCATAGGGGAAGAGGCAGATTGTGGTATCAGAGCCATACTATTTAAGAGTATCCTTAGACAGTATTCATTTAAAAAATGAATATTTTTAAAAATTATAAGCATACTATTAAAAACGCTAGTAAGGAAGAATATGAACTTCCACAACAGCTTAATGCTCTTAACAAATGGACTATTCCATTTGTAGCCACAAAAGAAATTTATAATTTTGGCATGTTTGAAAATCTTCGAAATCGTCATATTATTAAGACTATTGAAGAATCAGTCCAAATGGATAATCAAGAAAAAACTATTCAGTTATTTTCTGACGATGATATCGAAAGGTATCAAAAATTGCATTACAAATTTCTGCATATAGGTTTAGTACAAATTGCTTTTAAACCTTTAACCCTAGAAGGCTTGCAAAGCTTTACGATCGTTCTAAGAGATGCGAAACCTCAATGAAACAATCTCTTATGAGTGCTATGCAATCAAGTTTAGCTTTATGGCCCAAGATATTTTAATGTCGCATCAAACCTTACTTTATCTTTGTCGATCCAAATATATTACACGCTTTAACTTTATATGTGAAAGCTAATGGGTATAATTACACGCTCAAATGGTTATGTGTATCTGTTATCGTGTTTATTTAGTGTATTAGACACCATGAATCCAAATTGTAGGATGATGGATGATAAAAGAAATAGACAAACAGTCTTGATTGAGACCAATTTAGCCAAAAGGTCCAAGATTACTACTAGGAGACCTATAAGCTGGGATGAAATAGATTATCCAGAAGATTGGCTAATAGAAAGGAAACAAGGATAGATTCTCGGATTGCGCAAGTAATCCAAACATCACGGCAATATCCGTCTTGATTTAGTAAGGACTCACTAGATTAGGTAACTCACGTCATCTCATTATTTCTGTCTTTAGATGACGGACACAGACGTCTACAGAGCTTCAACCTCTCAGGTAGATGAAAGATTCTATAAAATCACCACCCCCTCAGAAATTTCTAAGGAGGAGAAGGTTGACAAAATCAAGGTTGAGAATCAGATTCCTGTTGAAGCCTCAACTGAAAACAGTAATACTGAATACAATTATTTCGATGATAGATAGTGATCTTGAAAGAATCCGTATAGCATGCAGACTGGATTATGGTCCAGGTTCTGATTTAAGAAAAATTATTTCTAAAGAATTTTGGAATAATACGGACTATGCTCCTTTTCGAAAATGGTTTCTTGAGTTATTTACTCCTGATGAACGCAAATCGATAGGTAAACAATTTTACGATGATTTGCAAGAAAAACAAACTTTTAAACATTTTGTTAACTGGTTTGTTAGTGATTATGCTTTGCTTAATATTAATGTTATTGAAAGGCAATGGCATTTAGACACTAAGAAAGTCCTTAGGAGCATATATCCTCCGGATGAACCTTTCCATTTAAAGAAGGATGATAGTGGGAAGGACCTTAGGGCTCAGCCCTACATGAAGCTAATACAGGGTACTCCTACTTGGGGATTACAGGTTGATCATTTGAATGACCTATTCAGACAAAACAACCACACCAACATTAGCCTCAAGATTCTTTTTGAACAAATGACTTTGTTACAGAATAAGGTCAGTAGACTCCATAGTCTTATCGAGGAAAAGAGGACTGCTATTAACCAGCAACCTCCCAAACCTCTGGAAGTCCGCGCCAATATCCAGCCGTCTCCATCCATGGATGGGATTAACCTGTCTAATGACAAGACTGATCTTGAGAATCTTTTATCGCAATTCCGGGATAAAATGAAAATCCCATCGGACAAAGAGTCTACCTCCAGAAATATCGTTGGAGTCATCACCACCAGCGATCATGAGGAGAAACATATTTCCACTGTCAATAAAACAGGTTGGAACCCCAGAGGCAATCGTGATAACTATTATTATCCCAGGCCAACACCTATTGACGTCCTTGTCGAAGAATCTAGCTTCAGGCCGGACACCGCTTCTTATACCGGCACTGAAATTGTCGAATGGAATATTGATGGAGCTGGAGATAATTTAATCTTCACTACTGGCCACAAAATGCTCATGTATGCCGCTGCCGGCAGAGCCCACAACAAACAGCAATCTGAAGTAAACA